>OY804579.1:64042029-64642029 GCA_963680875.1 Bathymodiolus brooksi
TGTGACAGTGTTAAACCAGTTAATATGATCCAACTCTCCCCTCTTGAAAGCTAACTTTCTGGCAACCAAACAGTAAAATGACTTCTTAGACTTGATGTTTTTCGAAAAGACAGATGACTATTCTAAAAATAAATATGTTTTGACTATAAAAATATTTTGTAGCATAACTCGCTAATATTTCATAATTTTCATTATTATCATGTAAGTATTTGAGGTAATTTCTTAAATTATGACATTTATTACTTGGCTATGACATAATTTGACTAAAAATTAGGTCAATCACATTTTCTTCAAATTAAAAACAAAAGTAGATAATATTAGTGTTTGAAAATTGTGATTTGTAAATGGAAGAACACTTTATCATGATGAAAAGAAATTTTAATATTGTTTTGATTAAACACATTATATTCTTATCATTAAATGGGTATGAAAATGTCCATGTGATACTTAACTAGATATTATATACAGTGAAACCATATGTTGGGGACTACATAGAATGGTCAGTTTACACAGGGGACTACATTGAATGGTCAGTTTACACAGGGGACTACATTGAATGGTCAGTTTACACAGGGGACTACATTGAATGGTCAGTTTACACAGGGGACTACATAT
Organism: Bathymodiolus brooksi; assembly: GCA_963680875.1. NCBI lineage: Eukaryota > Metazoa > Mollusca > Bivalvia > Mytilida > Modiolidae > Bathymodiolus > Bathymodiolus brooksi. The sequence continues at coordinate 64,042,645 of OY804579.1, forward strand.
AATGGTCAGTTTACACAGGGGACTACATAGAATGGTCAGTTTACACAGGGGACTACATTGAATGGTCAGTTTACACAGGGGACTACATTGAATGGTCAGTTTACACAGGGGACTACATTGAATGGTCAGTTTACAGTCAGTTTACAAAGGAGACTACATTGAATGGTCAGTTTACACAGGGGACTACATTGAATGGTCAGTTTACGCAGGGGACTACATTGAATGGTCAGTTTACACAGGGGACTACATTGAATGGTCAGTTTACACAGGGGGCTACATAGAATGGTCAGTTTACATAGGGGACTACATTGAATGGTCAGTTTACACAGGGGACTACATTGAATGGTCAGTTTACACAGGGGACTACATTGAATGGTCAGTTTACACAGGAGACTACATTGAATGGTCAGTTTATACAGGGGACTACATTGAATGGTCAGTTTACACAGGGGACTACATTGAATGGTCAGTTTACACAGGAGACTACATTGAATGGTCAGTTTATACAGGGGACTACATTGAATGGTCAGTTTACACAGGGGACTACATTGAATGGTCAGTTTACGCAGGGGACTACATTGAATGGTCAGTTTACACAGGGGACTACATTGAATGGTCAGTTTATACAGGGGACTACATTGAATGGTCAGTTTACACAGGATTCTGGTTTATTGTTTTTGGTTTATTCATGTTTCAGCTTAGAAAGATTTACTGTACAAGTTTTGGTCCCAGACAATTGAAATGTATAAAATAATTTGTTGTTGCTTTCTTCCTTGACAACTACCTTATTTCACAATCTATCTTAGCTTTGAGAATTAAATCGTTTATACTTCTATTGACACAATTTAAAAGAAGACATTATTTTCTTATTTGATGATTATTTTTTCCAGAGAATCTCAAGGGTATACCTTACATAGATTCATGACAATTTTATTTTATAGTTGATATAGACAGAATTGTCTTTCCCCTCCTACTTAAAGATAAAACCTTATATTACATAATTATGTATATGGATTGTTTTGAGGCTTGTGTAAATCCTTTGTGTAATAACTAATCACTGCTGTCACAAAACAATTTTTAATGTTGTTACATGACCTTATGATTGTACAAAGACAGAAATATTATTCATAGTTATACTGTTTATTACATAGATTTTACAATTTTTTATCGAGACATTTCAAAAAAAGGAAATTGCTGTTCATTGTCAGACTCTCAATGATTTTTTCAATTGTGACGACATTAGCTCTGTGACATTACACAGTGAAAGATTTATTTCAGTGGATGAAATAACATTATTTTTGACATAGATGTCCATGAAATACACATACTGCGATCCCCACGTGCATCCGTGAATTCCTTAATTGTCACCCGTGTTTCATTTTCAATATTTGGAATACAATGTTATACTATAATTCTCGCAACCGCATCGGTGGTGTAATGGTTATCGTGGGGTCAAACCAAAGACTATAAAATTGGTATTTGTTCCTTCTCCGCTAAGCGTGCAGCATTAAGGAGTAAGAGCAAAGACTGGTTGGCTCAGAATCAGAATAATGTGTTCGAGTGGAGCAACATGTCCACAGCGGACTGTTGTTTCAGTGAGCTAGCACTATAAAAATCCAACTCAGCGTGTTGGTCTAGAACAAAGCAGACCTCATCATCATCTCATTGAAAATTAACTTGTTCTCGCCATGATGTAGCTGAAAAATTGCTGAGTTGGCGTTAAACAACAATCACTCACTCACCATAATTCTTGCACTTGGAAATCTTGATATTTGATGGGCATTTATGTAATAGATGTTATAATTGTTATGCCCACACCCTAAGGAATGTTTGGTAAACCAGTGTTATCCTGTCAGTGGTTTGTTCCTTTAATCCTTGTCTTGTAATACCCAAAGGGTTGTGTGAGGTTTTGCCATTATTTGGTGTCATATACCCACCTTTTGTTGTTTTATTTTTCAGTTTCACTCACTATTTGGCACCAGGCTTTGATGTAAATAGTCTTGTTTAATTTTAAAGTCTTTGGCTTAATTCGGCCAGCACTAGAGGCTAGGAAGTCTATCGGTCTAATGCTATTTGTTTGTATCAATGGATTTGATTGGCTAAAATTCCATGTAAAATTCGCATTCTACATGCCTTAACTAAGAAGGAGCCGGCATATTGAAAACGTAAAATCCTACATGTTATAATTACAATAAAATAGACAAAATAACTAAAATCTATACCTTCAAAGCATCTTTTTGTTCAAATTTATCCACATTTGAAGCGTACAGGAAGGTGAAAACTGTTGTGTATGTTTTAAACAGGAGGTGTTCGAATGACATCACATTGTTTATGTACCAAAGTAATCAACACCATTTCTTGGAATTTTCCTTTTTTGCAAGTTTGAGACCCAAACAAAAGCAATAATATAATTATTATACCCCCGCTCCCCGAAGGGGGAGGGAGGTATACTGTTTTATACCCCCGCTCCCCAAAGGGGGAGGGGGGTATACTGTTTGACCTCTGTCCGTCTGTCCGTCCGTCCGTCCAAGATATTTTTCGTCGCATTTTTCTCAGTAACTGTTGATAGCAGAAATCTGATATTTGGTCACAAGCATCATATAGGTATACCATATTGTGGGTAGCATTTTTGGACCCATCAGATTCCTACTTCCTGTTTGCCGACTTAGTTGGTTTCTATACACATTGAACATATATCCACATTTTTCGTCACAGTTTTCTCAGCAACTATTGATGGCAGAGATCTGATATTTGGTCACAAGCTTCATATAGGTACCCCATATCGTGGGAAGCGTTTTTGGACCCATCAGATTCCTACTTCCTGTTTGCCGACTTTGTTGATTTTTATACACATTGAACATATATGCTCATTTTTCGTCGCATTTTTCTCAGCAACTATTGATGGCAGAAATCTGATATTTGGTCACAAGCTTCATATAGGTACCCCATATCGTGGGAAGCGTTTTTGACCCGTCAGATTCCTACTTCCTGTTTGCCGAAGAGCGGGGGTATCATATGTGAGCATTAGCTCACAGTTCATCTTGTTTTTGTATTGCATTTGAATGGAGATAACTGTAATGTATTTCAAGCTTTGCAGATGTATATCTTGGGTTTACTGTCGCAAGTATTTGTTTAACTACCTAGCTAGGTAAACTCAATTTGCGACAGTAAATCCCACAATTTACACCTGCAAACTTAAAATACAATTCAGTTATTTCCTAAATACACCACTGAAGCAGTAGAAAAGACAAAACATTGTATGAAATGAGTAAATACATAAATTAACTGTTACACCATGGACCAGTTATTAAGGGAATTTACACAAGATAAGGTTCCAACAAAACATTGTTAGAATTCTCAACTGGCTGTCATGGTAATGATGATACAAAACTAATCACCTTTGACGAAATAATACTGTTACGTTGTCATTAGTATAAATATTTTATAGATAACTTTTCAATCAAATATTAATTTTTTGCACAACATTAATTTCTAATAGAAATCGTCACAACTATAGAAGAAATTAAATCCATAGAGATGTCTATTATTTATCAAGCAGAAAATTAAAATAATCAAATGAAATATATAAAAATACCGAACTGTTGGAGCAATGAAATATAAGTCAGATGTAAAATACGGGGAAAAAAATACCACACTGTCAGAGCAATAAAATTTAGGTCAGTTGTAAATTACGGTAGCATGTTTGTTGTCTAAAGGACAATTTGATCTAAATTTATTATGAGGGATGTCATGGCCTTAGCGTCAGTGGTCATATGGTATGTGTAGTTAAATTCACATCTACCTATGCAATCTGTTTTCCTATCACTACTTAAAGTGAGTTATGAGTTCGATGGCAAAATATATTCTGTAAAAATTTATGTTGCTTTCTCCTGGTACTCTGCTTTCATCCACAAATAAAATTCACCTCCACGATATGACTGAAATATTATTGAAAGGAAAATCGCACTAAAACTAAAAAATACCACGATGCTTGGTAAAGTAAATGTTAACTATCACAGATTAAGCATGTAGTATACCCCTTGCAACAGATTATGTAATTCCAATGCCGGTACCCCTGGCAACAGATTACGTAATTCCAATGCCGGTACCCCTGGCAACAGATTACGTAATTCCAATGCCGGTACCCCTGGCAACAGATTACGTAATTCCAATGCCGGTACCCCTGGCAACAGATTACGTAATTCCAATGCCGGTACCCCTGGCAACAGATTACGTAATTCCAATGCCGGTACCCCTGGCAACAGATTACGTAATTCCAATGCCGGTACCCCTGGCAACAGATTACGTAATTCCAATGCCGGTACCCCTGGCAACAGATTACGTAATTCCAATGCCGGTACCCCTGGCAACAGATTACGTAATTCCAATGCCGGTACCCCTGGCAACAGATTACGTAATTCCAATGCCGGTACCCCTGGCAACAGATTACGTAATTCCAATGCCGGTACTCCTGGCAACAGATTACGTAATTCCAATGCCGGTACCCCTGGCAACAGATTACGTAATTCCAATGCCGGTACCCCTGGCAACAGATTACGTAATTCCAATGCTGGTTTCAGTGAAAACTAAATTTAATACATTTTGTACCTTTACAAGATTGTATAAGAAATAAAGAAACTTTTCTGTAGATCGTCATTTAAGGTTGGTTGGTTTATTGGTGGAGGAAACCAGAGTACCCGGAGAAAACCACTGACCTGTCACAAGTCACTGACAAACTTTATCATATAATGTTGTATCGAGTACACCTCACCTTTAGCCGGGTTCAAACTCACAATGTTAGTGGTGATAGGCACTGATTGTACAGGTAGTTGTAAATCCAACTACCATACGATCACGACCACTACAGCCCCTACACTGCTCTGTAACTCGTTATTTAAGTAAATTGCAAACATTTAGTAATTAAAAGAACATTCTTCATATCTATATTTAAATACAATCAAACAAAACATTTCTTCATGGAGATTATAAATACATTTAAACAAAGTATTGCAAAAATTTTCGACTGCAACTGACAAAGACGGTAGTGCCGTCGAAAATTTTTGCAATACTTTGTTTAGATGTATATTTAAATAGATGATTTACTTTTCATAACAATTATACGATATACCGGTAATGGTATTTTATAATAAATAGAATTGGTTAGCATAATGCTTCTTTATTATTTGTAAAAATAATCTCTAGGTAGTATGGCGATGAATTTTACATCCATATTTTATTAGTAATTAACAATTTATCCCCAAAAATGTATACAATTTTCTAAATCAATAAAATGGATAGCATCAGTATTGTGTTTTATAGAAAGTATTAAAATGATCACTTTCATCACTAATAGATATTCTAACTGCATTAGTATGTTTTATTAAACAGGAAGTTGCTCTGAATTACGGGTGTCAGATAATTGATTAGATGTAACAGATTCAACATCTAACCCAGAAAATCTGTTCTGTCAAGTTGAAAATTTGTTTTTTAAGTATCATGAAATGTTATATCTTCTCTATATGTTATACCCTGGGAAAAAAACTGGAAAGGGCTAAATTTATGTTGGACATTTGGTTGTGTGATATCAGGGAGGGGATTGTTTATGTATAATTTTACCATGCTGAATAAATGATATTTCTTTGAGGAATGGGACAATAAAATTATTAGGGATTTGTTCGAAGAATGGGACAATATAATTATTAGGGATTTCTTTGAAGAATGGGACAATATAATTATTAGGAATTTCTTTGAAGAATGGGACAGTATAATTATTAGGGATTTCTTTGAAGAATGGGACAATATAATTATTAGGGATTTCTTTGAAGAATGGGACAATATAATTATTAGGGATTTGTTTGAATAATGGGACAATATAATTATTAGGGATTTGTTTGAAGAATGGGACAATATAATTATTAGGGATTTCTTTGAAGAATGGGACAATGTAATTATTAGGGATTTCTTTGAAGAATGGGACAATATAATTATTAGGGATTTCTTTGAAGAATGGGACAATATAATTATTAGGGATTTCTTTGAAGAATGGGACAATATAATTATTAGGGATTTCTTTGAAGAATGGGACAATATAATTATTAGGGATTTCTTTGAAGAATGGGACAATATAATTATTAGGGATTTGTTTGAAAAATGCGACAATATAATTATTAGGGATTTGTTTGAAGAATGGGACAATATAATTATTAGGGATTTCTTTGAAGAATGGGACAATATAATTATTAGGGATTTCTTTGAAGAATGGGACAATATAATTATTAGGGATTTCTTTGAAGAATGGGACAATATAATTATTAGGGATTTGTTTGAAAAATGCGACAATATAATTATTAGGGATTTGTTTGAAGAATGGGACAATATAATTATTAGGGATTTCTTTAAAGAATGGGACAATATAATTATTAGGGATTTCTTTGAAGAATGGGACAATATAATTATTAGGGATTTGTTTGAAAAATGCGACAATATAATTATTAGGGATTTCTTTGAGGAATGGGACAATAAAATTATTAGGGATTTGTTCGAAGAATGGGACAATACAATTATTAGGGATTTCTTTGAAGAATGGGACAATATAATTATTAGGAATTTCTTTGAAGAATGGGACAATATAATTATTAGGGATTTCTTTGAAGAATGGGACAATATAATTATTAGGGATTTGTTTGAAGAATGGGACAATATAATCATTAGGGATTTCTTTGAAGAATGGGACAATAAAATTATTAGGGATTTCTTTGAAGAATGGGACAATAAAATTATTAGGGACTTCTTTGAAGAATGGGATACCGTATTTAGGGTTACATAATGCACAGGATTTTGCCCAGATTCTTTATTTTGTAGGAGTCGTGCGCATTATAAACAGGAACAATGTGTTTCACCATGTCCGCCATGTTTTTTTGTTTACTATTGTCAACATGCAAAGTTAAATATTTCTTAAATTGTTTTGACACTATTCCACAAAATAATTAATTGCATCTACTATGTTTTAATTATTGAAGAATTAAAACTGTCTAGTGCAGTTTTGTTTTGTACTTGTAAATATTTACCTTTGATAGATACGAAAATAAACTAAATATAAACTCCGACTATATCTAGCCATGTGTAAAATAATCAATAATCTTGCTGATAAGTCAATGTGTGCAAGTGTAAATGTGTCATAATTACTTAGTGTATAATTAGACTGTCAGACTGTGTTTACACAAGATTATAGTGATTGAAATAAAAAGAAAAGAAACAATAAAATGTATTTGTCAATTTTTATGTCAAGTCTAATAGCTTGATTGCTCCCAGGTGAAGTTAAATCCGATTAACACAAAATTACAATATATAACAATCTGTTATGATTGCATGGCTTGGATGCTATTTCATCACTAAATAATAAGGCATTGTTTGTAGTTCATTCATGATCATTAATTATTTGGTCAATTTTAAAAATAAAAAAAAATAACGGATTGTCGGCACTCTTTGATGTATGTAACAACCGTATTTTCAACAACTCCTCACAAGCTTAGCAATGTTCAACAATGTCATAATAAGTGACAATTGTTTGCCTTTCTTTGTTCTATATCATTATTTTCTGTCATCTTCAACTATCAACTGCGTTAATTTACGTTCAGATCTGGAATTTAAACTTTATATTTACCGATGCTGTACTAGATTTCAAATCCATTACACAACATCCGGAAAATAAAAACATCATATGAAAACGGCAATAAAACCCAAAACATTTAATATTTTGCAACTTTATTGAAGATGAAAAGAGATAAATGGTTCTTAAATTCTCCCAGCAAATGAAACATGCTCAAAGGACTGAAAAATATATACGATTGATATTTAATTCTAACATTTCCGACGACGATTTTTTTCAAAAGTTCATGTGCATTATAGACACGAACTAGTTTTGTTCATGGCCAAGAGGGGGTGCGCATTATGCAACCCTAAATACGGTAATATAATTATTAGGGATTTCTTTGAAGAATAGGACAATATAATTATTAGGGATTTCTTTGAAGAATGGGACAATATAATTATTAGGGATTTCTTTGAAGAATGGGACAATATAATTATTAGGGATTTATTTGAAGAATGTGACAATATAATTATTAGGGATTTCTTTGAAGAATGGGACAGTATAATTATTAGGGATTTCTTTGAAGAATGGGACAATATATTTATTAGGGATTTCTTTGAAGAATGGGACAATATATTTATTAGGGATTTCTTTGAAGATTGGGACAATATAATTAATATGGATTTCTATGTAGAATGGGACAATATAACTATTAGGGATTTCTTTGAAAAATGGGACAATATAATTATTAGGAATTTCTATGTAGAATGGGACAATATAATTATTAGGGATTTCTTTGAAGAATGGGACAATATAATTATTAGGGATTTCTTTGAAGAATGGAACAATATAATTATTAGGGATTTCTTTGAAGAATGGGACAATATAATTAATAGGGATTTCTTTGAAGAATGGGACAATATATTTATTAGGGATTTCTTTGTAGAATGGGACAATATAATTATTAGGAATTTCTATGTAGAATGGGACAATATAATTATTAGGGATTTCTTTGAAGAATGGGACAATATAATTATTAGGAATTTCAATGTAGAATGGGACAATATAATTATTAAGAATTTCTATGTAGAATGGGACAATATAATTATTAGGGATTTCTTTGAAGAATGGGACAATATAATTATTAGGGATGTATGGTGGATTTTTTTCCCAAAGCTGTATTTCGGACACTTCTTATCTGTGTGAGGGATTAGAGTGATACATGCATTGCATTTGATTGTTCTAACAAGTCAAGTCAAAGTCTCAAGCAATATGAACACTTCGTAGGTGAATTATTTTTGTATACTCTGGCACAACACATCTATGGTACAACACATCTACTTACAACATATAAATCATCTGCATGTATTTGAAAAATATCAGTTTTGCATTTAAATTCTATTTCATAGACAAGGTCATAATTTTTTATTTTCTTTACCAAATTTTAAAATTGTTCGATGACCAGTTTATATGAAAATTTAATATGATTAAACTTTTATTGCATTCTTTAAAATAAATTTATCCGCATCGATGGTGTAATGGTTAGTGTGCTCGCCTCGAGTGTGGTAGATTGTGTGTTCGAGTCCAAATCGGGTCAAACCAAAGACTGAAATAGATATTTGTTGCTTTTCCGCTTAGCACACAGCATTAAGGAGAAGGATCAAAGACTGGTTGGCTCGGGATCAGGATAATGTGTCCGAGTGGGGCGACATTTCTATCTGCAGACTGTTGTTTCAGTGAGCTAGCACTATAAAAATCCAACTAAGCGTGTTGGTCTAGTACAAAGCGGACCTCATCATCATTCCATTGAAAATTAACTTGTTCTCGCCATGATATAGCTGAAAAATTGCTGAGTTGGCATTAAACAACAATCAAAAAATTATAATGCATATTTACACAAGATTTGTAGGAAAGGATATTAAATATGGTTAGTTTGATTACAGAGAAGTCTGAGGTAATATTTCTTTGACATTTCTTTACATATCAATATCTGACACATTATAGACAGCTAGAAATTAAATCCTAGCTCTATCCATCAATATCTGAAAAATACAGACAGCTAGAAATTAAATCCTAGCTTTACCTGATCAATATCTGAGACATACAGACAGCTAGAAATTAAATCCTAGCTTTATCTGATCAATATCTGAGACATACAGACAGCTAGAAATTAAATCCTAGCTTTATCTGTTTAGGGAAAAGATTGGTCAGTTGTAATTGTAATATGAAACAGGCACGGCCAAGAATGCTTGCGAATCTGAAAATTATCTGCCAATTTCATGTTCATCCAGTGCATCAAAATAGTGTCGAGATTTTTTGGGCCGAGATATATCAGGGACGACTTTTTTAGGGTTGAATCTAGTCTCATTCAATCGAACTATCGTTCCTTACGAGATCTCAAGTTAACTTCCGCGCAGAAATTTTATTTCTTGTCAGTATGTCAGAAGAGATTTAATAAATTTGAAAATAGCAATATAAGTAGAACAAGCTAACAAAATGACTTTTATTACACACAGGTTTTGGGTTTCAGTGGTATCAAACGTACGAGAGAGGGTCCGAGATTTAGTATTACTTTTGCGCTTTAAGCCTTTATGTTAAGAAGATCTTCATTAGTAGAGTGTGTAAGTGTGTTGCACGGAACATGTTTACAATGTGCAGAAAAAAAAATATATCCATCAGTATGTGAAGCCATGTGAAGATTGAAGAAGATTAAATTTGTCAAAAAATCCTAGGTACACATTTTTTACCATAAAGAGCTCGCATATTACTTAATTGGTTACAGGGTAATAACAATAAATTACTACATAGGATTCCTGTTCTGATATCTTTCCATAGAAATCAGAACTCCAATTTGTATTAATATGGACTGGTACCAGATACTACTGGATTCCAATTTGTATTAGTATGGTTCCAGATTCTACTGGATTCCAATTTGTATTTGTATGGTACCAGATTCTTCTGGATTCCTATTTATGCAGACATGCTGACAGATTCTACTGGATTCCAATTTGTATGGGCATGATACCAGATTCCACTGGATTTTAATTTGTATAGTCCTGATACCAGATTCCACTGGATTTTAATTTGTACAGTCCTGATACCAGATTATACTGGATACCAATTTGTACAGTCATGATACCAGATTCTACTGGATTCCAATTTGTACAGTCATGATACCAGATTCCACTGGATTTTAATTTGTACAGTCCTGATACCAGATTCTACTGGATTCCAATTTGTACAGTCCTGATACCAGATTCTACTGGATTCCAATTTGCACAGTCATGATACCAGATTCCACTGGATTTTAATTTGTACAGTCCTGATACCAGATTCTACTGGATTCCAATTTATGCAGACATGCTGACAGATTATACTGGATTCTAATTTGTGCAGTCATGATACCAGATTCCACTGGATTTTAATTTGTACAGTCCTGATACCAGATTCTAATGGATTTCAATTTGTACAGTCCTGATACCAGATTCTAATGGATTTCAATTTGTACAGTCATGATACCAGATTCCACTGGATTTTAATTTGTACAGTCCTGATACCAGATTCTAATGGATTTCAATTTGTACAGTCCTGATACCAGATTCTACTGGATTCCAATTTGTACAGGCATGACACCAATCGTAACTACTCGGCCATTCTCGCTACCCTGCAAATAACCTTGTACGTACATTGTAGAAATTCTTCTTAAATTGTTTGCCGGAAGTTAAGTTAAATTAAGCCGCACACAAATAGTCCACGAAAATCCAATATGGAAGACATACTAAGTAAAATCTAATCATGCAAAACTAATTAAAACTTTAATTGAAATATAGAAAATTGCTTAAAATATAACTTTATCATACTTTCATGTAACTAACATGTAAAAAGTAGTGCGATTTATACGCCTAATGCATACAAGGTTATTTGCAGGGTAGCGAGAATGGCCGAGTAGTTACGATTGGCATGACACAAGAATCTACTGGATTTCAATTTGTACAGTCATGATACCAGATTCTACTGGATTTTAATTAGTACAGACATGACACAAGATTCTACTGGATTTCAATTTGTACAGGCAGGTTACCAGATTCTACTGGATTCCAGTTTGTTCACCTATAATACCAGATTCTACTTAATAAACACGATTTGTACTTTAACTTATGGCACATAAAGATAACATGGAAAAAATCAAATTTTTAGTAACATTTAGAAGTAAGCAGATATTACTCCTTGCTGCATGCAAGATGTTGTCTTTGTTTTGCATCACAATTGAGATGTAAGTGTTGGTATTCAACCTAAGTGTTGGTATTCCACCTAAGTATTGGTATTCCACCTAAGTGTTGGCATTCCACCTAATTGTTGGTATTTCACCTAAGTGTTGGCATTCCACCTAATTGTTGGTATTCCACCTAGGTGTTGGTATTTCACCTAAGTGTTGGCATTCCACATAAGTGTTGGTATTCCACCTAAATGTTGGCATTCTACCTCATGTTTATGAATTAAAAGAGCTTGCCCGACCTTTTTCAGAAATATGATGGGGATTACGGTTTTATTCTGTAGGTTTCTTAGTATAGACGTTTGAAAAAAATATGTTCAAATGTCAGGAGTTATAATGATAATTGAGTGGACTGTTGGTGGTTGTCTGTGATCTTATAAAGTATCATCAGTGCAGTCTGACCTTCATTTCATTACATTGTAATAAAAGATGGAATCTATTGCAAAATTAAGTCAGAAAGTCATTTGCAACATCATCTGTTACTTTTCTGATAACTTTTTCTCATTAGATTCAGTGTAGAATTCAACGTCATTAATACATGTATCTTAGTAAGAAAGGATATGGATGTAAATGAACATTACAAACTATCCAACATTACACTTAGACACATACTGAAATCATGGAACGGTTGTTTTATTGCTGTTCTACATTTCAGTCATATATATATATATATATATATATATATGTAAGACTCAGATCAACGTCCAGTCTCTAATCGACGTTCAATCCTCAAATCGACGTCCAATTCTCAAATATCCTACCGTGACATCTGCTCGGTCATGCAATAATGTCGGTCATTTGTTTTGATTTACAATTCTCGCGCAGCACGAGACCAATGACGTCATTCTGTATATTCATAGCGTACATAAACACAGAGGGAATACTTTTCAACGTCAAAATTACAAGATGAGATTAAAACAGAGAAGTTTGAATTGAATAAATTCCATGCAAGTAAAAAAGATCCTTTTTACTAATGTCTTTTTTTCCTGATCATTATGCTTGTTAAATATGTTTCCATCGATGGTATTCCCCAAACATTTGTATTTTTCTGGTTTGTTGACATAATCGACATCACAGTTCATGACCGTTTCCGGAATGTAGGCCAAGCAAATTGTATTTTAAAATACTTTGAAAATATGATGATTGATCATTCAGATTCCACCATTTTCTAGAAAATGGCCGATTTTACCGGGAAAATACATGCAAGTGCTCTCCATTAGTCAAAATGGCAGATTATTTTGCATTTCCACTGCTGCTTTAATAACAAATATACCCCTTACTTCTTGGGGTAATGAAATGAAATTCACAGAGAAGATAGAAAAAGAATTAATTTATCAGCAATAATCAAAATTTATAGCATAAATTGAAAAGAGAATTAAATTAAACCACAGAAAAATGAGGTTGTCTGGGTAAAAAAAACCTGTCATTATTACAAATAGCATCAACAAAACTGTATTGTTACCACTCTGTGAAAATAAATGTGATTAAAATAAATTGAAATCAGTCATTAATTGTTTTACCAAAATATGTCGGTCTAATAGATTGTATTGACAAAAGCAAAAACACCAAATTCACTGGATTAAATACTTTTTATGTGGGAAAGCAAGTTTAATATTTGCATCAAATAATTAATTTTTAATACTTCAATTTCAAACAATTTAAAAAAAAACATCTTTTGAAATTTTTCAGACAAATCAATTACACTGAAAAAGCTAAAATACTGTACTTTCTTAATCTGGTTTACTTTTTAAGTTTGGTTGGCCTATGACAAAATCATGTGCTTTATTGAACTTTGACCGACTTTATGTGACGTCATACGACGCCATTTGGAAAAAGGGTGGTAAAAAAATATGGGTCAGTATGTAATTATTATCGATCTTTTTTTCCATGGAACTTTACACATGTGAGCAAGAATAGATGAGGAACATAAATAAAAAGAAAAAAATGTTTACTTTTCAAACATGAAAAAAATAATCAAACATTATCCAATGACTGACCGACTTATTGTCAGACGAGGATATATGGCCGTTTTTCACTTTCTCAAATTGACGTCCAATTACGTCACTGACGTATACTTCAAATGACGTCACACTCGTTAGGGCATAGTTTTGAAACAATCATGGAGAAGGGACAAGACCAGATTCCAGATGAGGGGTTGTTGACAAAAATGCCTATATATTTTTTAGTTACTGTAGATAAAATCCTATTATGTTTAGGAGTACCTCTACTTTAGCGGTCCCTAACCCTAACTTAACCTTAACCCTAACTCTAACGTTAACCCTAACCCTAACCCTAACTCTAACTCTAACTTAACCTTAACCCTAATTCTAACTTAACCTGAACCCTAACCCCAACCCTGGAGTACTTCTACTAATATTAAAGAATGGGAAAATGCTTAAAAAACACACAAAACAAACAGCAACAACTTTAAGAAACAGATAAAAAAAACACGCAAAACAAAACTGTCATTACAATTATTTTTGATGGCAAACTTTGATCGTGTAAACGGTCCCATAGATATGAGAGTTTGGAAAGGACGCCGATTTGAGAATATCCTAAAATTGGACCGTGATTTGATATAATGACATCAGTGGATGCACAGGGGCTAGGTGCGTCTGGAAAAAAAATAAATAAAATACTACATGTATATAATACTACAAGGGGGCGAACTCACTTGCTTCCATTTTTTTAAGTCGTCGTGTTAAATTGATCGTAACTTCGGAACGCCTTAATATTTTCAAAAAATGTTTCCACCAGTCGAAAGTCAAGTAATTTTCCTTTCCAAAGAGACCCCAATTGTTAGTGTAGGCCTCCGAACTGCTGAGGTATCATACACGAACCAAAACAAAACGGCGTGAAAATCCGAAGTCGTACAAACGCTGGGATGACCACTTCCCATCTGTGTACAGACTTTCCCATGCGTAAACGAGTCATTTTGACTTGCTAAATATTTTCATCCATTCAAATTATGATAAAATTTCTTACCTTACGCCAATGTATATGTCCTTTAAGTCTGTTTTTGAAAGAAATACCATTTGCATCCTTGACAAACGCCATAGACGTGAAAATTGAGAGAGTTCTAACGGGCTTTTTGATTGGTTGAAACGCCATAGACGTGAAAATTGAGAGAGTTCTAACGGGCTTTTTGATTGGCTGAAACTGTTCAGCCAATCAAAAAGCCCGTTAGAACTCTCTCAATTTTCACGTCTATGTTCAGCCAATCAAAAAGCCCGTTAAAACTCTCTCAATTTTCACGTCTATGGCGTTTGTCAAGGATGCAAATGGGATTTCTTTCAAAAACAGACTTAAAGGACATATACATTGGCGTAAGGTAAGAAATTTTATCATAATTTGAATGGATGAAAATATTTAGCCAGTCAAAATGACTCGTTTACGCATGGGAAAGTCTGTACACAGATGGGAAGTGGTCATCCCAGCGTTTGTACGACTTCAGATTTTCACGCCGTTTTGTTTTGGTTCGTGTATGATACCTCAGCAGTTCGGAGGCCTACACTAACAATTGGGGTCTCTTTGGAAAGGAAAATTACTTGACTTTCGACTGGTGGAAACATTTTTTGAAAATATTAAGGCGTTCCGAAGTTACGATCAATTTAACACGACGACTTAAAAAAATGGAAGCAAGTGAGTTCGCCCCCTTGTAGTATTATATTTATTTATTTTTTTCAGACGCACCTAGCCCATGTGAGTGGATGCCGATTTGGGGAGTGGACGTCGATTAGAGATATATATATATGAAAGACTCAGAAATAGGTCCGGTTCCACAAACATGCCCGATTATATTATGACGTCAAATTTCAACTTGAGAATCCAAA
Organism: Bathymodiolus brooksi; assembly: GCA_963680875.1. Taxonomy (NCBI): domain Eukaryota; kingdom Metazoa; phylum Mollusca; class Bivalvia; order Mytilida; family Modiolidae; genus Bathymodiolus; species Bathymodiolus brooksi. The sequence goes on from OY804579.1 coordinate 64,058,342, forward strand.
AACAAGCCCGACTCCATTGTGATGTCAAACTCTCCCAAACGTGTTCGATTTGGTCCCACAAACGTGCCCGATTTTACAAAGCAACAATATTATCCTTCCATCTTATGCATGTTTACAATTCTATGCGTGTTTCAATGTTATTACTATACTATAAAACCATGTATAATATTTAGAGAAAACCAAATTATGTACGGTTAGGGTTATAGGTTAGGGTTAGGGTTATGGGTTAGGGTTAGGGTTATGGGTTTAGGGTTAGGGTTAGGGTTATGGGTTTGGGTTAGGGTTATGGGTTAGGGTTACAGGTTTTACTGTATGTACGTGTCGTAAATGTGTTCCATTTGTGGCATACATCATTTTGGTTGCTAATACACATAAAAAAGACGAAACTTTTAAGATGGTAAGAATATTACGGGGAAACATTATTTATGATCATTTGTTGTAATGCAGATGTGAATATTCCCGATAATGGAAAAGCCAACGTCCGGAATAGTCTCATCCATATTTTGAACTGCTGTATATTTTGTTGTTATAAAGGACGAAGTCCTTCTAACGGTAAGCTGTCCGATTTTTTCTTCTATATTGATGGCCAAAAATCTGCTCATCGGAAGTTTAAAAAATAGATCAATTGATAATTTAGAAACGCAAAAGAAATCTAGTTCAATGAAAAATTCCCAATTCTTTGATTATTTACTCTATGCAAAATCGAAATAAACTTTTAATAAAATTCTAATAAAAAAATCTCTTTCTAGGAAACTCCCGATGGAAGATCAGCGTAGGTAAAATGAACGCCATAACAAATCGGCTACACAATTCATTCATAATAAAAGATAATAGCCTCACCGGACGCAATTACGAACGAAATAAAAAGTATATCCCCTAATTGTTCCTTCAAAACATGAATTAAACAAATGCTTTTATAAATAGATACCCCGCTAAATTACTCGTGTTTTGGGAGAAAATTATTCATGCGTAGTTGTTGAATGTTGCAGACGACGGGTTTTCATATTTGTAAACAGAAAACGATCGACAATTGCACTTGGAATCTATCGCTAAAATTCATTGAGGTACGCATAGTTTGTTATCTTATGCCTGTAATTGGAAAGAATATGATCTCCTGGTTCTATGCATATGTAGAACACATTGAAATTAAAACAAAAACAGTCAATATAATACATTTTCCTTACCTTGCAGGGGTCGACATAAGAAAAAAAATTAACTGGCCCATAGGGCCAGTAAAATTTTTGAACAACTGGCCCCTTCAAAATTCCACTGGCCCGAGAAATATCTGTCCACGAAGCGGACCGATATGAAAGGGGGGATTTGCCCCCCCTCCCAAGAAACTAAAGATCGAGCAATATGAACCCCCATTAAAACCTTGGGTGAACTCATTTTCTCCGGAAGGATAAGCAGTTCCTGCTCCACTAGTGGCATCCGCAAATAATTAAATTGACTGTCAGTGATTTAAACATGTACATATAGTTTTTGTATTCTATGAATGAATGTTGTACTTGCTTTAAACAAGGGTAAAGTTCATGACATTTTCCCATACATGTAGTGTTTTTAATGCATTACAATTAACAGGTATGGTTAGAAGATAATCAAACAATCTACATATAGATAGTCAAACTTGTTATCAAAAGTATATAGTTTTAACCTTTGATTCATTGTTTATTGTATATATGTTAACTTATGTATTAACTAAATTTAATACGGCGCTCGGCCAATAATCTTCAGTAGTGAAGGACGGCCAGAAATATAAAGAAGAAGAAGTCTCAGCGACCCCCTCTGTATAACGGCTTCCTTTTTTAGCCAATCTTATTTATTCCTCCCCAGCGTTTTCCCGTGCATTCGACCATTATATAACGACCCACTGTCTAACGCGACTAACGACCATGTTCTTTGGGTAAAAATCCTTCATATAACGACTATTAGAAGATTATTATCAAACCAGAAGTTAGATAATAAATAAACAAACACAGTCCCGACTTTGGAAAATTTTCCGTTTTGCCCAGCTGATGCAGCGATTGTTGCCAATATCCCTCTTGCTGATATCGGCATGATCTATTGACTGAGTCCATACCTGTTACTAGTTCATAATAATAGATTTTTCATATTAAATGAAGTCACGATTAGCGTTATGTTATTGTGTATCCGCCATTTTTTTTTACAGGTAAGATGTTCACGTGATGATTTATTATTGTTGTTCGGTTTATTTGGGTTTATTTCTTATTTATATTAAATATTTTAAATTGCTTACTATAGAAAATACCGTTTTAATCTTTCAGTTTTATAAATAAATAATCGTGATTTTGAAAATTATTGAATTATGAAGTACTGGTTCCCAGCATATATTTCTGTCAATATTCGTTTAACGTGCGGTAACAGATCAAGGTAAACACATGCTGATTGTGTGATTAGGCTATTTATAGCTTTCGGCGAGTGATCGAAGTTGAATTTTAACGTTTTATCTGGAAATTTCATTAGTCTGTTATCAGTCGATATTGAATGACACGGAAGTAACGAAAGTTGCTGGCCCAAGTGGCCCGAGAATATCAACTGGCCCAGCGGGCCGATCTTTGTTCAGTTTGACTGGCCCGACCGTAAATATACTGGCCACGGGCCAGCGGTTACGTCGACCCCTGCCTTGATCTATCCCAAAATGTCAAAATCCGTGATGTACCTTATTCATTGAAGAGTCCAAGGAATTCCGAATGCAAACTGGCACACATTTATGGTATGAATAAAGGAAAGGTTTTTATGTCATGTGTATTGTATACAAATAGATATGTGAACGTAAATGAATGAATGCTCTTTCAATTTTAACAGTTGTCATTAAATAATTTACACTAGAAAGGTTATTATGATGTCGTTCGAAATTGTGTCCGGATCTAGGTCACAGAGTGACTAGAACGGGGTCATGAAAATCTGTTCTAAGTTAAAACCCGTAACAATGCATTGAATAATATATGGGCTATGATTCAAAAGGAATATTGGTGTTTAATCTGAAATATGAACATGCCATCAGCTTCATCAATTTGGTCAAATTTATTATCAAATGCCACGGTCAATATCATCGAAATTGTTCGTAATTGCGTCCGGTGAGGCTAACGTGTACGGATCATCGTATTATTGAAATTTTAGGACTTCGTCCTTCAAACAGGGCATGTCTCATATTATTATGACGTCAATGTGGTGAACGTTTTCCCTCCAACCAAATCGGATGCATTTGTGGGAAGATGTCGTAATCGGACATGTTTGGGGAATCGGACACGTTTGTGGAACCGGACACGTTTGTGAGTCCTACATATATATATACTTCTGAAAATTTAAACCAAACAGTGTTAGAATTAGATTTTTGAGCTGTCAAATTTTTGTTTTTCCCTCAACGGGATTTTAACTCGCACCATTGATACACTGCAGCACCAATCGCTTAGCCTTATGTCCAGCGCCCTAGACCACTCGACCACATCCGCTCCATAAAAAATGGAGCTTCAATAGTCGAAGTGTTACCTTGTCTCGTAAGGAAAATCTAGAGATAGACATAAGACATGTGTCTAAGCGTGTGTAGATGGTACATATATACTTAATATTATAATTTGACAGCAATCTAACTCAGCAATTTTTAATATATTGTATAGAATAATGAAGAATTCATTATACAGTCACAGGAAATAAAGTATATTATACAAACATCTAAGCAAGTGACAACCATACAATATATTTGTCCCACTGGATCTCAAAGTTACTTGTGATACTTTGTGATAATATATGTTCATGTATTATAGTATTATTAGCAAAATGGCAATGCCGTAATAGTAAAAACATTTTTATTTTATAGTAGAATTAACTATCAGCAGGCCTTTCAATAAGGGGCAATACCAGGTATTTTTAAAAGGGTCTTTCGTTCCTTCTGATTTTAAAGAGTGTTGTATAAGATATTCATGAATATTGTTCTGTGAATGACCATTTGTTTTGAGGGTTCCGTTGTGATCGTATGGTAGTTGGATTTACAACTATCTATGCAGTCAGTGCCTATCACCGCTAAAGTTGTGAGTTTCAATTCTGCTCATGGTGAGGTGTAATCGATACAACATTATGTGATAAAGTTTGTCAGTGACTTGTGGCAGGTCAATGGTTTTCTGTGGGTTTCCTCCACCAATAAATCTGACCGCCACGATATAGCTGAAATATTATTGAAAGTGGCATTAAACATCATAACCCTAACCCTAACCCTTATAACAATCGTTTGTGTCTCCTTTAAAATATATCGCTTTATAAGTTGCCGGAAATTGACGAATAGCGTAATAGTAAATACATAGTAGTATTTTATTTTATAGTAGAATTAACTATCAGTGAAATACTAATATGTTTTGATAGTATTAATCATGCATTTAGTGCAATTCACAATTATCATATCGTCTGCAGCCATATATCACAACCACAAAGAGAGTAGTATCCAGTGCAATTGTTTAGTAATTTCCAATCCTATTTTATTAACAGCTTTAGTCTTACTTGTATGAACTAACTTATTCAATGTAATAATTAGTTTACAGAGGAGGGCAACGTGTGACTTTTAGTGTTTTATCGACATTCCCAATAATATTAGAATGTTTCGTCAGACATGAATCGTAGTTCACGTGGCATTCATAAATGACTTGAATTACCTATATGTTTGAACCGTTTGAGAACTCGGAAATATTATATTTTTCTTACATTTTTATGATTTCCGATATCACTCTTCTCCACTCTCCTGTCTGATAATTCTCAATCATATTTTCGCTATTTTTCATGTGCCTTATTATGACAGAATAAATAGAGGTTTGTTTGAAATGACGATCAGGACTGGGATAACTAATAGAATATTGACAGTTTTTGTTTGTATAAGATAATACCTGCAAATCAGTTGAATGAATTTGTTGTTGGTAACTGATTAAATTTTATCTGGGAACACCATTATTTTAGGATATCTGATATTTGGATTGATTTAGTTTGTCTTCTGTCAGCATAAAAAGACACTAGAGACCAGACATGGATACTTTATTTTGTTTTTGTTTTGTTGCTATATTGCCCTTTTTAAGACATAAATACATTTGTAACTCTATTTTGTTGTTGTTTTCTTGTTTGTAACTAGAATAACATGACATGCGACACTAGTGGAGCAGGAACTGCTTACCCTTCCGAAGCACCTGAGTTCACCCCCGGTTTTGTGAGGTTGGTGTTGATCAATCTTTTCTTTTCTTTGTAGTATTTTGTAGTGTTATTTTTTTTCCTTTTTCTTTTGGCCAATGTGTAGTCTGTCCTTCTTCAGTTTACGAATTCTGATTACCCCTTTGGTATCTTCAAACTCTTCTAATGTTTGTTTTGTTGTTATGTTGGCCTTCTTGTAAGGACAATATATGTCCTAACTTATAGCTACACGTAATTTCTACTCTCACGGTCCATTGTTTACTCTGAATCTGTTGGAAACAGTATATATGGGTTTATTAAAGTTTAGGAAAATACATGTGAATGAGAATGTACTAGGAAAGACTTGACACAATAATTTCACTTCGACAAGTTCTATGAAAGCTTCGACATGGTTTTGCAGGCAAAATGTTCATAAAAAGGGCTTGACAAAAGTTTTAATGGAATTGTGTTGTGAAAGCTTTGTTTAATTAAGTGTTTATGAAATTTTAGCACAGCAATTAGGAATAGAAATATGTTTGTGTAAGGTTTAACACAATATGTCCATAATGAAAAGTGTCATGCAATATTTGAATCAATGCTTTTGTATGGAAAACTATTTGTGAAACATTTAATACCAAAATTACTTTCATTTCAGTGAAAACTATAGCAAACATCTGAACCATGAGAACATGATTCACAAATTGTTATTAAGTTCTCTACATGTAAGGGGCAGATACAAGCTTCATATAGATCTTGTTCTTGAATGATTGTATTATAACTTATGGGTGCTACAATCAACAATTTTTCAGTTATATTGTGGCTGTCAAGTTTTATTGTTGGGGTAAACAGAAGTACCCAGAGAAAAGTGTCCACCTTCCCTTGGACACTGACCAATTTGATCGCATTAGACTATATAAAGTATTCCTTACAACAAGTTGACTGACAAACCAGTGGTGATAGGCACTAATGTTCACAGATAGAAGTAAATCTAGTAAATCCAATGAAAGTGTTATATCCACCACAGAGGAGGACGACTTGGATGTTTGAGACCTGTCTTTGCTGCATTGTATTATGATGTGTTGTATGTCTTCAACCCCCCTTTGGGATAAAATTGTTCATCAATAAAGTCTTAACTTAAAATGGACAGGATACTTGGATAACATATGATAAAAGTTAGTGAATTATCATCAAATTAAGATTTAAACAGTGAATATCTTGAAAGATGAAAGTGTACTGATTTTTATGCTAATTACAGTCTTGCACTTCAGAAAAAATGAATGCTGGCACATTCTGCTTAAATTTGGATATTAAACTGGTAAATGTAATAAATCTGACAGTCTTTGAATATTTGAGACCATTTTATTACCACCATAAGTCTGGCCTGTCAGAGAAATTTTAATGAAAGTTTTTCTAGTCAAAAGACTTATTATAAAAGGAAATGATATTATCTGATCACTGTAATTGATTTTGTTTATAAATAATTTTAATTTGACAGTTACACATTGATTTGTTTGACTAACACTTTTAATTTTTTATCTTTTCATTATTATATGGTTTTCTAATTCAATGTCAGAAGAATTGATTTAGTCAACTCAAACAGTTAAAACATATTTTTATAGTGAACTCTTGCATGCAAATATTGTTAAATGTTTTTACAGAAAAATTATTTTATTTTGTTTTTCAGACAAAATGTTCATGTTTGTGGTTCCCTCTGTACATTACCGAAGTTAGTATTTTAAAAGTGCCATCATTAATTTTGTATTTCGCAGTAGTAGTCACAATTCCATTTGTACACTAGAATAGTTACTATAGTGTCACTGTTCCATTTGTAGGTTAGAGTATAAACTAGTTACTACAGTGTCACTGTTTCATTTGTAGGTTAGAGTATAAACTAGTTACTATAGTGTCACTGTTCCATTTGTAGGTTAGAGTATAGACTAGTTACTATAGTGTCACTGTTCCATTTGTAGGTTAGAGTATAAACTAGTTACTACAGTGTCACTATCACCTCACACCATTAGGGAGCACATCAAAATAACCAAAACTTGGTTGAAATGGCTCTCTGTCTAAAATGGCTACTGTTACTTCCAGAAGAATTATTTTTAAGTCAAAATATCCAAAAACTAACATTTGAATTGTACCAACATTTAACATATACATAGAGTTTTTGTTATATCAAATTCATATGTGTGTTAATCAACAACGATTATGCAAATTAGGTCAACATTAAGTAAAAACGACCTTTAAGTGGTATGGTACTGCAGTTAACCAGAAGCATAAAACCACTTATGTCAGTTCACAACCTTATACCAATCTCAAGTATTAAGATTTTCAGACATGGTGGTCCCACCTACCCATGGCTAGGGATTTCATCAACCAGTTTGTTTTAATTGTCCAGGTATTTCTCCATGAATATGTTTGGTTGTCACGATATTGCTGAAAATTGTTGAATGTGATGATACAACTAATTTCATGGCAAGTGTCCTAGCTTTATATAATTAGATATATTATACTTTACGTTTTTATTTTCCCTATTTGTCTTTGTTAGCGCAGCCGGTCAATATAACGTTATATGAACCGGGACTGGACTGCCTCGTTTTCGATTCGGTTGCGGAACGGTACCTGCATTATTATTTTAGATAAAAAGTATAATATAGCAAATAGTTCATGTCACTTCGGGTCATATGGCAGTATATGGACCTGTCCGTCACCCAAAAAATATTATATGAACCTCCTGTTTAGGTCCTTTTGGCTTTCTTGCTCCTAAAAACTTTAAAATTGTTTGGCATTCTAATGTTTTGACTGAGCGTACCTTATGAAGGTTATTCCAGAAGTTCGTCAAGCACATTAAACTAGATATCTAAATGTTATTACTAAGACTGATCGATGCCTCTGCTGGTATACTATTAGTCTCCGAGGGTATCATCATCAACCAGTAGACATTGCTTCGGCATTGTCATGGTTTATTAGATGTATTTATGTTTGAGATATAAAGTTCTTCAATTTAGTTAATAAAAAAAAAATCATTTAAACTAAGGTTATTCTCCCTTGGTTACAGGTAGCCTTTGCTGATTTTGGCTATTATTCTCCCTTGGTTACAGGTAACCTTTGCTGATTTTGGCTATTATTCTCCCTTGGTTACAGGTAAACTTTGCTGATTTTGGCTATTATTCTCCCTTGGTTACTAGGTAACCTTTGCTGATTTTGGCTATTATTCTCCCTTGGTTACTAGGTAAACTTTGCTGATTTTGGCTATTATTCTCCCTTGGTTACTAGGTAACCTTTGCTGATTTTGGCTATTATTCTCCCTTGGTTACTAGGTAAACTTTGCTGATTTTGGCTATTATTCTCCCTTGGTTACTAGGTAACCTTTGCTGATTTTGGCTATACTTTTCAGGCCCTTTGGTTTACTTGCTCCTAAAGACTTACTGGTAAATTTATTATTTGGCTTTCCATTGTTTTTAACTCTGAGAGTACCTGATGATGGTAATTCCAGAAAGAAATGCGTAGTTCGCACTAGATTAGATATCTACGTTTTTATTATATATGATGATTGACATATGATTCTTATAATAATATTCTCCAAGACACATATTCTTAAGTATATTATTGTTGGAGACGTAAATTATTTGATAAGGTTAACTTGCCATTTGTCCATTGGACAGACCATGAGGGATTCCAATCATACGGCAAGACATACAAAAATAGATCGTGTAATTCAATAAAATAATGTTAGCATGAACTGAGTGCTGGGTAATCAGTATTAAGGGAGATATCTAGTGCCAATATTGTGTCCGGAATTCATCAGGAATGGATTAGAATAACTTGATTGATAAGACTATAATCTGTCTCATCTTAATTTAGTTGTCGCAGAATAGATGTTTGTTTATTTCTAGTTCTGATGTACTTTTATTCGCTCTGGTAGGTTTTCTCAAAGGTGACATATTTATTTTGTGAAAATATCAAATTTCAGAAAGTCGTTCAATTTTAGCTCAACTGGTGCATAGGACGACCAAGTGAGGAATGTGTCATCTGTGAACGTTTCACATTTCAATCTTTTTCACATGAACTAAAATGGAACCAAACTACTAATTGCATTGTCCTAATTTTTTGCCATTTTTGTTTCAGTGGAAATTCAAAATGGCTGACTGTGACTCTATACATATGTTTTATTTGTTAATTGGAAATCCCACCAAAGGACAAAAGTTAACCTGGTCGGGTCAAACCAAAGACTATGAAATTGGTATTTGCTGCCTTTCAGCTAAACATGCAATATTAATGAATGAGACCAAAAACTGATTGTCTGGGCATCACTGATAATGGGTCAGAGTGGAGCAACATGTCTAACCTCAGACTGTTGCTTCTATGAGCTATAACTATAAAAATCCAACGAAGCATGTTGATTTAGAACAAAGTGGACATCATCATCATCATTTCACCGAAATGTAACTTGTTCTCGACATAATATAGCTGTGGAAATTGTTCACTTGGCTTTAAACTACCATCACTCACCATATGGGTGATATGTAAATATAAATTAATTTTAGAGTCACATGTCATTTTATACGTGTTTTGATTGGTTTAGAAAGTTGAGTACATTTCGTATGTACTGAATCTGAAAATAGACGTCGTCCCCAAGGCGTCGCGTGCCGTTGTCATCAGGCGATTTTCTTTAAATGAGGCACCTTTGGGGTTATTTAAATTTATTTCCGATTATTTGCCTTATTTACAACCTGGTTGAGGTTATTTCTTCATGAACCGAACAAAAATTGCGATCAATCCTTAAATACTTTGTCCGCATACTGAAGCCACCAGTGAAATGTACGATTTGTAGGTCATTTATGAAACTTCATTTTATGTCCTTGAAACACTTAATGTGGTGGCCAGGACACTGGGCATATAATAGTAATTATTGAATGATTGGAATTATTATTGTAAACACCTTTCACGATAATCTATTAAGATATTTGCAGAAATGTTAAATGGATGATCCTCAAAAAAAGTTCTTCTGCTATTTTCTATTGGTTAAAATGAGGAGAAAAAAATATCTTCTTGGAAACCATTTAGACATTTGAATCAAAACTTAGATCTATGAACAGTCCCAGGAATAGGTCATATTTTGTTCTGATCAGAAATGGAAAATGGCTTCAACGGGGGTACAACAGATAAAGACTGGTTGTAATATGATGGCTGTTTAAACCTGCAGAGAAAATACTGGTGTCATGGAACCTCTTGTCTCATTTTGTGTTTGTGTTTAATTCACTGTGGTCACAAAACTACCATACGATTTTAGACAAAGGTATCAAGAAAGGTTTGAAGATACCAAAGGAGTAATCAAAAGATACCAAAGGAATAATCAGAAGATACCAAAGGAGTAATCAGACGATACCAAAGGAGTAATCAGAAGATACCAAAGGAGTAATCAGACGATACCAAAGGAGTAATCAGAAGATACCAAAGGAGTAATCAGAAGATACCAAAGGAGTAATCAGACGATACCAAAGGAGTAATCGGAAGATACCAAATGAGTAATCAGAAGATACCAAAGGAGTAATGAGAAGATACCAAAGGAGTAATGAGAAGATACCAAAGGAGTATTCAGAAGATACCAAAGGAGTAATCAGACGATACCAAAGGAGTAATCAGAAGATACCAAAGGAGTAATCGGAAGATACCAAAGGAGTAATCAGAAGATACCAAAGGAGTAATCAGAAGATACCAAAGGAGTAATCAGAAGATACCAAAGGAGTAATCAGACGATACCAAAGGAGTAATCAGAAGATACCAAAGGAGTAATCAGAAGATACCAAAGGAGTAATCAGATGATACCAAAGGAGTAATGAGAAGATACCAAAGGAGTAATCAGACGATACCAAAGGAGTAATCAGACGATACCAAAGGAGTAATCAGAAGATACCAAAGGAGTAATCAGAAGATACCAAAGGAGTAATGAGAAGATACCAAAGGAGTAATCAAAAGATACCAAAGGAATAATCAGAAGATACCAAAGGAGTAATCAGAAGATACCAAAGGAGTAATCAGACGATACCAAAGGAGTAATCAGAAGATACCAAAGGAGTAATCAGAAGATACCAAAGGAGTAATCAGAAGATACCAAAGGAGTAATCAGAAGAACAGATAGTACAATGGCCAAAAGAAAAAAAGGACAAAGGGACAAGCAATGATCTACAAAACACTACACAGAAAACTAAAGATTGAGCAACACAAATCAAAGTATGATTGGTTTGAACCACTAACATAGTCATTTTATTTCCATAATGTTCCTTTTATATACATTTTTGTATATAATTCATGTTTGCTAATATTGTATGTTGAAAATGATCAATGGCTGCAGATTAGTCTGTTGTTCTATGAAAAATAATATTAGGGTGTATCTTCTACAAGGGAGTCTTGTTTATTGAGTAAGATTAAACATTTAAGATCATTTCATTTGACAAAAAGAATCCCTCGTGTAAGTATAGACAATTGAGCTAATAATTGATTTCTCTATATGACCAAAAAAAATCTGCCTTAGGTTGAAATTAACATACAAAAATATGCCATCATATTGTAGTATTGTTTTACCCTATTGTCATGTTACAGAAGTTTATCTGTGTAAAGGGAACATTAATATTACCAATCTCCACTCATGCTATTAATGAATACATGTAATATATCTTTTATATCAGAGTTGAATGTTCCACAGTTTGTGATTCAACATTGTTTGTGTTCTAATCAATAGCTTGCCTTTAATTTTTGTTGTAAATGGAATTAACAAATAGTAAACATCTAATGATATTAAAATATCTGATGAAAATAGTGTTTATTGTGTCAGTAATGTCACAGTCATTTTTATTGGTTTGATATTGCATATTGGACCTATGATATTATATAAAATGATGTTTATTGTGTCTGTAATGTCAGTCATTTGTATTGGGGTGATATTACATATTGGACCTATGATATTATATAAAATGATGTTTATTTGTGTCTATAATGTCAGTCATTTTTATTGGTTTGATATTGCATATTGGACCTATGATATTATATAAAATGATGTTTATTGTGTCTGTAATGTCACAATAATTTGTATTGGGGTGATATTACATATTATTCTTATTAATATACTTGATGTCCTTAGTTATTGAGGGAGAGCATTTACATAGGCTATGCCTGATGTGCAATCCCATTGGATAGTGTATAATTAAAATTTATGCACTTTATTCGAGAAAATATTTGAATTGATTTGAATTACATATTGGACCTATGATATTATATGAAATGCTATTTATTGTGTCAGTAATTACAATGTCACCGTAATTTGTATTGGGGAATATTTCATATTGAACCTATGTCATATATTTTTTTTATGTTTATCATATCTATAATGTCACAGTAATTAGAATTATTTATGTTTGAACTTTGCAGTTCCTAAATAAAGTAATTTATTTAATCTATGTTCTACTATAGCCAGAAATGATAGGTGATTTGCTCAATTGCATATTCAAAATGGCGGCTCAAAGAGAATTTGGATTTTAACATATAGTTGAACGGGAAACTTTCTGTTAGCTTGGGCCGGACAATTTGCCGGGATAAAAAATCAAAATATGCACTGTTTTTAACAATATCTCAAAATATTACAGCTGTACCATGAAAACTCAAGGTTCCCACCCAGTTTCAAATTTTGAAGCGTAAGCACCATTCAAAAGCATTGAGAAGAAGTGAAAAAATGCATCCTGCACGGCTTTCAAGACCTAAAAGCACTTTTCTTACAATCCCCATTCTAGTTGCCGGGACAAATTCGGTCAGTTCCGGTAACATTGTTGAGGAATCTTTCTTCGATAAATATTTTGCTGAAAAATTAAAGGTTCCCACGATAATTTAAAAGAGGGCTTCACAAGTTTGTTTTACCTTTCTAGTAGAGATTCAATATGGGTTCACGCAAAAAAAATCTACTATTTGGTAAAACTGCTTCTGCTAGACATAGCATTATTTGAGTAAGCACCGCATTCCATTGTAAATGTAAATAAACAATTAAAAAAAGGCTCCACAAGGGTATTTTTTTATTTCGACAAAACAACAGAAGAAGTACATGTAGATCTAACTATAATACAATTGGTAACAATACTGCTGATATATAAAGTTCCAAAAATTTAACAATATATATACTAAACGATTTCAATGACATACTAATACTTATGTTGGGCAGAAATTGACAAAAAATGCACAATATATTTTTTATTTACATACTTTTATTTCGTGGAAAGGGGGGGGGGGGGAGGGGGGGGGGGGGGGGGGGGGGGGGGGGCAGTGCATTAAATATATTTTCGATCTTTTACACACATCATCGGATTCCTAATAAACATATGATGACAATTAATTTTGATACGATCACAAATAATTATGAAGTTATTTATGTGATCAAAACTGTGATGAAATATTATTTAAAAAAAATAGATGACGAGTTTTCATCGGCGTCTTCCAAATATGGTTCAACGTTTATTTGCTGACGTCATACATGACGCGATTTGGTTTATGAATATTCATGAGCAAAATCACCCATAATTTCTGGCTATGCGGGGATGATGATCTCCCTCAGGCATAACTTGATATCTACGTTTTTCCTATTATCACTGTTTCCATACTTCTGCTGATGGTCTATTAGTCCCCGAGGGTATTATCCCTCCAGTAGTCAGTGCTTCGGCACTGACATGGTAAATTGGATATATTTATGTTTTAAATATACAATACATGAATAATGTAATAATGTAATTGATTAAAACTCAATAAAAGGTCAATCTCCTTTCAGATAAATGTAACCTTGGCCGATTTCTGATATCCTGTTTAGTCCTTTTGGTTTAGTTGCTCCCAAAAGATTAAATTATTTGGCTTTCCATTTTTTTTTTTATTATGAACGTATCTTGTTTCGTGCACACTAAATTTGAGCTCTACGTTTTTATTGTATTTGGGGATATTACCTATTGGGTCTACGAGTCCATTGTTTATTGTATTTGGGGATATTACCTATTGGGTCTACGAGTCCATTGTTTATTGTATTTGGGGATATTACCTATTGGGTCTACGAGTCTATTGTATTTGGGGATATTACCTATTGGGTCTACGAATCCATTGTTTATTGTATTTGGAGATGTTACCTATTGGGTCTACGAGTCCATTGTTTATTGTATTTGGGGATATTACCTATTGGGTCTACGAGTCTATTGTTTATTGTATTTGGGGATATTACCTATTGGGTCTACGAGTCCATTGTTTATTGTATTTGGGGATATTACCTATTGGGTCTACGAGTTCATTGTTTATTGTATTTGGGGATATTACCTATTGGGTCTACGAGTCCATTGTTTATTGTATTTGGGGATATTACCTATTGGGTCTACGAGTTCATTGTTTATTGTATTTGGGGATATTACCTATTGGGTCTACGAGTTCATTGTTTATTGTATTTGGGGATATTACCTATTGGGTCTACGCGTCCATTGTTTATTGTATTTGGGGATATTACCTATTGGGTCTACGAGTTCACTGTTTATTGTATTTGGGGATATTACCTATTGGGTCTACAAGTCCATTGTTTATTGTATTTGGGGATATTACCTATTGGGTCTACGAGTCCATTGTTTATTGTATTTGGGGATATTACCTATTGGGTCTACGAGTCCATTGTTTATTGTATTTGGGGATATTACCTATTGGGTCTACGAGTCCATTGTTTATTGTATTTGGGGATATTACCTATTGGGTCTACGAGTCCATTGTTTATTGTATTTGGGGATATTACCTATTGGGTCTACGAGTCTATTGTATTTGGGGATATTACCTATTGGGTCTACGAGTCCATTGTTTATTGTATTTGGGGATATTACCTATTGGGTCTACGAGTCCATTGTTTATTGTATTTGGGGATATTACCTATTGGGTCTACGAGTCCCTTATTTATTGTATTTGGGGATATTACCTATTGGGTCTACGAGTCCATTGTTTATTGTATATGGGGATATTACCTATTGGGTCTACGAGTCCATTGTTTATTGTATTTGGGGATATTACCTATTGGGTCTACGAGTCCATTGTTTATTGTATTTGGGGATATTACCTATTGGGTCTACGAGTCTATTGTATTTGGGGATATTACCTATTGGTTCTACGAGTCCATTGTTTATTGTATTTGGGGATATTACCCATTGGGTCTACGAGTCAATTGTTTATTGTATTTGGGGATATTACCTATTGGGTCTACGAGTCTATTGTATTTGGGGATATTACCTATTGGTTCTACGAGTCCATTGTTTATTGTATTTGGGGATATTACCTATTGGGTCTACGAGTCCATTGTTTATTGTATTTGGGGATATTACCTATTGGGTCTACGAGTCCATTGTTTATTGTATTTGGGGATATTACCTATTGGGTCTACGAGTTCATTGTTTATTGTATTTGGGGATATTACCTATTGGGTCTACGAGTCCATTGTTTATTGTATTTGGGGATATTACCTATTGGGTCTACGAGACCATTGTTTATTGTATTTGGGGATATTACCTATTGGGTCTACGAGTCTATTGTATTTGGGGATATTACCTATTGGGTCTACGAGTCTATTGTATTTGGGGATATTACCTATTGGGTCTACGAGTCCATTGTTTATTGTATTTGGGGATATTACCTATTGGGTCTACGAGTCTCTTGTTTATTGTATTTGGGGATATTACCTATTGGGTCTACGAGTCCATTGTTTATTGTATTTGGGGATATTACCTATTGGGTCTACGAGTTCATTGTTTATTGTATTTGGGGATATTACCTATTGGGTCTACGAGTCCATTGTTTATTGTATTTGGGGATATGACCTATTGGGTCTACGAGACCATTGTTTATTGTATTTGGGGATATTACCTATTGGGTCTACGAGTCTATTGTATTTGAGGATATTACCTATTGGGTCTACGAGTCCATTGTTTATTGTATTTGGGGATATTACCTATTGGGTCTACGAGTCCCTTGTTTATTGTATATGGGGATATTACCTATTGGGTCTACGAGTCCATTGTTTATTGTATTTGGGGATATTACCTATTGGGTCTACGAGTCCATTGTTTATTGTATTTGGGGATATTACCTATTGGGTCTACGAGTTCATTGTTTATTGTATTTGAGGATATTACCTATTGGGTCTACGAGTCCATTGTTTATTGTATTTGGGGATATTACCTATTGGGTCTACGAGTCCATTGTTTATTGTATTTGGGGATATTACCTATTGGGTCTACGAGTCCATTGTTTATTGTATTTGGGGATATTACCTATTGGGTCTACGAGTCCATTGTTTATTGTATTTGGGGATATTACCTATTGGGTCTACGAGTCTATTGTATTTGGGGATATTACCTATTGGGTCTACGAGTCCATTGTTTATTGTATTTGGGGATATTACCTATTGGGTCTACGAGTTCATTGTTTATTGTATTTGGGGATATTACCTATTGGGTCTACGAGTCCATTGTTTATTGTATTTGGGGATATTACCTATTGGGTCTACGAGACCATTGTTTATTGTATTTGGGGATATTACCTATTGGGTCTACGAGTCTATTGTATTTGGGGATATTACCTATTGGGTCTACGAGTCTATTGTATTTGGGGATATTACCTATTGGGTCTACGAGTCCATTGTTTATTGTATTTGGGGATATTACCTATTGGGTCTACGAGTCTCTTGTTTATTGTATTTGGGGATATTACCTATTGGGTCTACGAGTCCATTGTTTATTGTATTTGGGGATATTACCTATTGGGTCTACGAGTTCATTGTTTATTGTATTTGGGGATATTACCTATTGGGTCTACGAGTCCATTGTTTATTGTATTTGGGGATATGACCTATTGGGTCTACGAGACCATTGTT
The DNA here is from genome assembly GCA_963680875.1 of Bathymodiolus brooksi. Taxonomy (NCBI): domain Eukaryota; kingdom Metazoa; phylum Mollusca; class Bivalvia; order Mytilida; family Modiolidae; genus Bathymodiolus; species Bathymodiolus brooksi. The sequence goes on from OY804579.1 coordinate 64,075,431, forward strand.
TATTGTATTTGGGGATATTACCTATTGGGTCTACGAGTCTATTGTATTTGAGGATATTACCTATTGGGTCTACGAGTCCATTGTTTATTGTATTTGGGGATATTACCTATTGGGTCTACGAGTCCCTTGTTTATTGTATTTGGGGATATTACCTATTGGGTCTACGAGTCCCTTGTTTATTGTATTTGGGGATATTACCTATTGGGTCTACGAGTCCATTGTTTATTGTATTTGGGGATATTACCTATTGGGTCTACGAGTCCATTGTTTATTATATTTGGGGATATTACCTATTGGGTCTACGAGTCCATTGTTTATTGTATTTGGGGATATTACCTATTGGGTCTACGAGTCCATTGTTTATTGTATTTGGGGATATTACCTATTGTGTCTACGAGACCATTGTTTATTGTATTTGGGGATATTACCTATTGGGTCTACGAGTCTATTGTATTTGGGGATATTACCTATTGGGTCTACGAGTCCATTGTTTATTGTATTTGGAGATATTACCTATTGGGTCTACGAGTCCATTGTTTATTGTATTTGGGGATATTACCTATTGGGTCTACGAGTCTATTGTATTTGGGGATATTACCTATTGGGTCTACGAGTCTATTGTATTTGGGGATATTACCTATTGGGTCTACGAGTCCATTGTTTATTGTATTTGGGGATATTACCTATTGGGTCTACGAGTCCATTGTTTATTGTATTTGGGGATATTACCTATTGGGTCTACGAGTTCATTGTTTATTGTATTTGGGGATATTACCTATTGGGTCTACGAGTCCATTGTTTATTGTATTTGGGGATATTACCTATTGGGTCTACGAGTCCATTGTTTATTGTATTTGGGGATATTACCTATTGGGTCTACGAGTCCATTGTTTATTGTATTTGGGGATATTACCTATTGGGTCTACGAGTCCATTGTTTATTGTATTTGGGGATATTACCTATTGGGTCTACGAGTCTATTGTATTTGGGGATATTACCTATTGGGTCTACGAGTCCATTGTTTATTGTATTTGGGGATATTACCTATTGGGTCTACGAGTCCATTGTTTATTGTATTTGGGGATATTACCTATTGGGTCTACGAGTCCCTTATTTATTGTATTTGGGGATATTACCTATTGGGTCTACAAGTCCATTGTTTATTGTATATGGGGATATTACCTATTGGGTCTACGAGTCCATTGTTTATTGTATTTGGGGATATTACCTATTGGGTCTACGAGTCCATTGTTTATTGTATTTGGGGATATTACCTATTGGGTCTACGAGTTCATTGTTTATTGTATTTGAGGATATTACCTATTGGGTCTACGAGTCCATTGTTTATTGTATTTGGGGATATTATCTATTGGGTCTACGAGTCCATTGTTTATTGTATTTGGGGATATTACCTATTGGGTCTACGAGTCCATTGTTTATTGTATTTGGGGATATTACCTATTGGGTCTACGAGTCCATTGTTTATTGTATTTGGGGATATTACCTATTGGGTCTACGAGTCTATTGTATTTGGGGATATTACCTATTGGGTCTACGAGTTCATTGTTTATTGTATTTGGGGATATTACCTATTGGGTCTACGAGTCCATTGTTTATTGTATTTGGGGATATTACCTATTGGGTCTACGAGACCATTGTTTATTGTATTTGGGGATATTACCTATTGGGTCTACGAGTCTATTGTATTTGGGGATATTACCTATTGGGTCTACGAGTCCATTGTTTATTGTATTTGGGGATATTACCTATTGGGTCTACGAGTCTCTTGTTTATTGTATTTGGGGATATTACCTATTGGGTCTACGAGTCCATTGTTTATTGTATTTGGGGATATTACCTATTGGGTCTACGAGTTCATTGTTTATTGTATTTGGGGATATTACCTATTGGGTCTACGAGTCCATTGTTTATTGTATTTGGGGATATGACCTATTGGGTCTACGAGTCTATTGTATTTGAGGATATTACCTATTGGGTCTACGAGTCCATTGTTTATTGTATTTGGGGATATTACCTATTGGGTCTACGAGTCCCTTGTTTATTGTATTTGGGGATATTACCTATTGGGTCTACGAGTCCCTTGTTTATTGTATTTGGGGATATTACCTATTGGGTCTACGAGTCCATTGTTTATTGTATTTGGGGATATTACCTATTGGGTCTACGAGTCCATTGTTTGTTATATTTGGGGATATTACCTATTGGGTCTACGAGTCCATTGTTTATTGTATTTGGGGATATTACCTATTGGGTCTACGAGTCCATTGTTTATTGTATTTGGGGATATTACCTATTGGGTCTACGAGTCCATTGTTTATTGTATTTGGGGATATTACCTATTGGGTCTACGAGTCCATTGTTTATTGTATTTGGGGATATTACCTATTGGGTCTACGAGTCCATTGTTTATTGTATTTGGGGATATTACCTATTGGGTCTACGAGTCCATTGTTTATTGTATTTGGGGATATTACCTATTGGGTCTACGAGTCTATTGTATTTGGGGATATTACCTATTGGGTCTACGAGTTCATTGTTTATTGTATTTGGGGATATTACCTATTGGGTCTACGAGTCCATTGTTTATTGTATTTGGGGATATTACCTATTGGGTCTACGAGACCATTGTTTATTGTATTTGGGGATATTACCTATTGGGTCTACGAGTCTATTGTATTTGGGGATATTACCTATTGGGTCTACGAGTCCATTGTTTATTGTATTTGGGGATATTACCTATTGGGTCTACGAGTCTCTTGTTTATTGTATTTGGGGATATTACCTATTGGGTCTACGAGTCCATTGTTTATTGTATTTGGGGATATTACCTATTGGGTCTACGAGTTCATTGTTTATTGTATTTGGGGATATTACCTATTGGGTCTACGAGTCCATTGTTTATTGTATTTGGGGATATGACCTATTGGGTCTACGAGACCATTGTTTATTGTATTTGGGGATATTACCTATTGGGTCTACGAGTCTATTGTATTTGAGGATATTACCTATTGGGTCTACGAGTCCATTGTTTATTGTATTTGGGGATATTACCTATTGGGTCTACGAGTCCCTTGTTTATTGTATTTGGGGATATTACCTATTGGGTCTACGAGTCCCTTGTTTATTGTATTTGGGGATATTACCTATTGGGTCTACGAGTCCATTGTTTATTGTATTTGGGGATATTACCTATTGGGTCTACGAGTCCATTGTTTGTTATATTTGGGGATATTACCTATTGGGTCTACGAGTCCATTGTTTATTGTATTTGGGGATATTACCTATTGGGTCTACGAGTCCATTGTTTATTGTATTTGGGGATATTACCTATTGGGTCTACGAGACCATTGTTTATTGTATTTGGGGATATTACCTATTGGGTCTACGAGTCTATTGTATTTGGGGATATTACCTATTGGGTCTACGAGTCCATTGTTTATTGTATTTGGGGATATTACCTATTGGGTCTACGAGTCCATTGTTTATTGTATTTGGGGATATTACCTATTGGGTCTACGAGTCTATTGTATTTGGGGATATTACCTATTGGGTCTACGAGTCCATTGTTTATTGTATTTGGGGATATTACCTATTGGGTCTACGAGTCCATTGTTTATTGTATTTGGGGATATTACCTATTGGGTCTACGAGTCAATTGTTTATTGTATTTGAGGATATTACCTATTGGGTCTACGAGTCCATTGTCTATTGTATTTGGGGATATTACCTATTGGGTCTACGAGTCCATTGTTTATTGTATTTGGGGATATTACCTATTGGGTCTACGAGTCCATTGTCTATTGTATTTGGGGATATTACCTATTGGGTCTACGAGTCCATTGTTTATTGTATTTGGGGATATTACCTATTGGGTCTACGAGTCCATTGTTTATTGTATTTGAGGATATTACCTATTGGGTCTACGAGTCCATTGTCTATTGTATTTGGGGATATTACCTATTGGGTTTACGAGTCCATTGTTTATTGTATTTGAGGATATTACCTATTGGATCTACGAGTCCATTGTTTATTGTATTTGGGGATATTATCTATTGGATCTACGAGTCCATTGTTTATTGTATTTGGGGATATTACATATTGGGTCTACGAGTCCATTGTTTATTGTATTTGGGGATATTACCTATTGGGTCTACGAGTCCATTGTTTATTGTATTTGGGGATATTACCTATTGGGTCTACGAGTCCATTGTTTATTGTATTTGGGGATATTACCTATTGGGTCTACGAGTCCATTGTTTATTGTATTTGGGGATATTACCTATTGGGTCTACGAGTCCATTGTTTATTGTATTTGGGGATATTACCTATTGGGTCTACGAGTCCATTGTTTATTGTATTTGGGGATATTACCTATTGGGTCTACGAGTCCATTGTTTATTGTATTTGGGGATATTACCTATTGGGTCTACGAGTCCATTGTTTATTGTATTTGGGGATATTACCTATTGGGTCTACGAGTCCATTGTTTATTGTATTTGGGGATATTACCTATTGGGTCTGCGAGTCCATTGTTTATTGTATTTGGGGATATTACCTATTGGGTCTACGAGTCCATTGTTTATTGTATTTAGGGATATTACCTATTGGGTCTACGAGTCCATTGTTTATTGTATTTGGGGATATTACCCATTGGGTCTACGAGTCAATTGTTTATTGTATTTGGGGATATTACCTATTGGGTCTACGAGTCTATTGTATTTGGGGATATTACCTATTGGTTCTACGAGTCCATTGTTTATTGTATTTGGGGATATTACCTATTGGGTCTACGAGTCCATTGTTTATTGTATTTGGGGATATTACCTATTGGGTCTACGAGTCCATTGTTTATTGTATTTGGGGATATTACCTATTGGGTCTACGAGTCCATTGTTTATTGTATTTGGGGATATTACCTATTGGGTCTACGAGTCCATTGTTTATTGTATTTGGGGATATTACCTATTGGGTCTACGAGTCCATTGTTTATTGTATTTGGGGATATTACCTATTGGATCTACGAGTCCATTGTTTATTGTATTTGGGGATATTACCTATTGGGTCTACGAGTCCATTGTTTATTGTATTTGGGGATATTACCTATTGGGTCTACGAGTCCATTGTTTATTGTATTTGGGGATATTACCTATTGGGTCTACGAGTCCATTGTTTATTGTATTTGGGGATATTACCTATTGGGTCTACGAGTCCATTGTTGTACAAATGTATATAAAATAATAATATATGAAAGCGACAATTATGATTGAAATGACGGATTTTCAAAGATCGTTCAATTAACGGAATAATCTAGTCTTTCCATAGCATGGTTTGTTCTAGCCAGTATGCTTAGAACGTTTGTTCTTGTAAAGTGCAAGTGCATCTGTAAGTTCTGTGTGTGTTGTGATTTATTCTGTCTTCACTAACATTTAACATATCTGTCCTATAAATGTCCTAATCGTCTAGTAACTGATCAATTTTCTAATTATAGTCACTAGAAATTCAACTACTATATACATGCGGTCTCAACCCCAACATCCCATATTTTTATTGTAGCAATTCAATAAAATGATCTGTTTTTCACAATTTGTCCAATGTTTGACATTGATTTGCTTTTAGACTTTCTAATGCCTATAAATGGATTACTCTCTCTCCTTCCATTAACATCAAGCCCCAGCTGTTGACTGTTGAATAATAAAGTTGTTGACATTAAAGAACAGTATACTTGATTATTGGCCACGTATCTAATGTACATGTAAGCAATTACTTTTCCTTTTTTATTGGTTTGGATTTTAAATTACAATACAATCTTAGGACATGATCAGTTATTAGCTCACCTAGTCCAGAAAATCCCGTTCATGGCGAGGTGTACTCGATACAGCATTATGTGATAAAGTTTTACATTGACTTGCGGCAGGTGGGTGGTTTTCTCCGGATACACCGGTCAATAAAAGTGACCGCCATGATATAATTCAAATATTGTTGAAAGTGGTTTTAAACACCATAACCCATACATAGCCCATCCCATAGTCCAGATGACCTTTGACCTATTTCCTTCACTTTGCATCTGTTGTTCCTCATCTCTAAAGCTATTGTGCTGAATGATAGAAAATTAACAGGTATATATTCCTTTTGTGGACCTCATCAGAATTTGTGTTTTTTTTGTGCCAATCCAAATTTCATCATGACTAACAGATGCAAATATGATTTGACACTCTATTGCTCGAAAAGTACTCAATGTTTTGAAATCTAATGCTGTGTGAAAGATCGGGACCGTCGTGGTCCTGATTGTATGGTAGTTGGATTTATAAATACATATGTAATCAGTGCCTATCTGACACCGCTAATGTTGTGAGTTCGAACCCCGCTCATGTGAGGTGTACTTGATACAACATTATGTGATAAAGTTTGTCAGTGACTTGCGACAGGTCGGTGGTTGTTGACTGATTTTGTCTGTTTATATAATTATGAGTTTTGACTTTCCCTTTGTAAGATTGTTCGGAGTTCGGTAATTTTGTTATTACCCTTATTTCTCCGGGTACTCCGGTTTCCTCCACCAATAAAATTGACCTCCATGATATAACTGAAATATTGTTGAAAATGGCGTTAAACGCCATAATCCTAATCCCTAACCCATATATATTTGGTTAATATTTTGTAAATTGTTTGAATGTTGTCTGTTTATATTTTGTGTCATTACATGTAAATTTGTATTGATATCTGGTAGGATATTGTTTGTAATTTACTCCCTTAAACCATAACAAACAAACATATTCTGATTAAGCCAATTAGTCTATTGCTTGATTTCCCCAAAGACCAGAAAAAAATAACATTGGTCATTGTGTTTCCCTTACATTTATAATTGATGGCAATATTGTCTTTGTGTGCCACTCCTCTTTGTCCCTAGGGGTTGTCTATGTAATTTGATATAACGACTAATATCGGTGAATACTATAAAGTTGATTAGACAGTCTGGATTATTTAGGAAATTAATGTCTTAAAATTTGTGTATTACTAAGCCATCCGTTATCCAAAACCCGGTCAACAGGATGTTGTCAGGCTGGCTAAGATTTCCCCAACAAATAGTAAACTATACAACAAATGGACATACTGCATAAAATCAAAGGCTAGCAAAGTTATTATTGAACCAAAGGTTCCTATTGAAGTCATCACTTCGAAGGTTATCCGTTCGCCATCATGACTTGGTTATCCGTTACGGAGTATGTGTAAAAAGTGACCACTGATATGTTCCATTTGTCGTAAGCACAATCCGGTCCTTTCCTAATTCCTTGGTTATCACCGGGTTTGTAACAAGAATAACATGACGGGTGTCACTAGTGTAGCAGAAACTGCTTACCCTGCCAGAGCACATGAGTACAACCGCCGTTTTAGTGGGGTTCATGTCGTCCAATTAAATGTCTTGACGATTTTAGTTCCGTGTCGTCCTGTCCACTATGATTTCCGCATGAAAACGATATTCTGTTCGTATTTACTTCCATTTATTTTGTACGGGGTTCAGGTTTTAGTTGTATTCATTTACGTATACTGGTGTCCAACATGAATACCACATCACATGTTGTTCGTGTCGTTTAACAGTTACACGAGGGGTGCCACTTTAGTGGAACAGGAACTCCCTACTTTTCCGGCTCGCCTGAGTTCACCTCCGGCTTTTAGTGGAGTTCATGTTGCTCAATGTGTAGCTTTCTGTGTAGTGTTTTTAGATCATTGTCCTTTTTTCTTCTGGCCATTGTATTACATGTCTGTCCTTCGATTTATGGCTTCTGATTACCCCTTTTGGTATTTTCAAACTTATCTTGGCATCCTGGTATAATTTTGCAAATATGTAGTAATTAGAACAACTTGTAATCATACTAATCATACTTGGTCAAACCTGGCCAGCAAATAGTAAACAAAGCAACCCATGGTTAAACTGGAGAGAACATGGCCATGAAATGCAAAACAACCAATGGTTAAACTGGAGAGAACATGACCATGAAATGCAAAACAACCAATGGTTAAACTGGAGAGAACATGACCATGAAATGCAAAACAACCCATGGTTAAACTGGAGAGAACATGACCATGAAATGCAAAACAACCCATGGTTAAACTGGAGAGAACATGACCATGAAATGCAAAACAACCCATGGTTAAACTGGAGAGAACATGACCATGAAATGCAAAGCAACCAATGGTTAAACTGGAGAGAACATGACCATGAAATGCAAAACAACCAATGGTTAAACTGGAGAGAACATGACCATGAAATGCAAAACAACCAATGGTTAAACTGGAGAGAACATGAACATGAAATGCAAAACAACCAATGGTTAAACTGGAGAGAACATGACCATGAAATGCAAAACAACCAATGGTTAAACTGGAGAGAACATGACCATGAAATGCAAAACAACCAATGGTTAAACTGGAGAGAACATGACCATGAAATGCAAAACAACCAATGGTTAAACTGGAGAGAACATGACCATGAAATGCAAAACAACCAATGGTTAAACTGGATAGAACATGGCCATCAAATTAAATGCTAAACAAAGTTGACCAATTGTTATACTGGATAAAATCTCACTAACTAATTGAATAAAACACTTGAAAGACAAAAGCCGGTAAATTTGATATTTAGCAATTTGGTAGATATGATTTTCACCCATGTGACCATTCCCAAAAATTGCGATATATTTGTAAAAACTATAATTGAAGCGTAGAAAAATTGATTCAGCCTCTGAATAAAGAACATATTAACATATGCTGAATATTATTAAAACCACTTAGACACTCTCTTTGGTTGGTTGGGATGAAAAAACGTGATTAATGTGAAAGACTTCTTTAGTCACACCTTCATTTTAGGTATCTGAGGCACTGTATAGATATAATAGCTGATTGATATATCATGTAAAATACAATTTCACCATGACGTTGAAAGTGACGTTTGACATTTAACAACTTATTTTATTGTCAAGATATCTGCACTGGTGTTTTCAACTATTTAATTAGATGTTAGATATTCTTTTGGCTTTCATTCTTTTTTCATTCCAATTTTGTATTTACAGTTACTCAAAGAAAATGTAGATGTCTGAGGTTGATTTGGATTGAAATTTCTATTTCATTGGCATTGTTCTTTAAAGTTTAATTACTTGTGAGATATAACAGTTTTTTGTGGATTTCTATCCTTTTTTGTCATTTATCTCTTTCATCTTTTAAACCAACCAGAATCGATATGGTCAATAGCATACTGTAATGTCAGAAAACAGAAAATGCAGATAGCATACGATACAGATCTGCAATTGATTTGGTCTTAGTATTATTTCATTAGAGTTTTTAATGATTTCATAATAGGCCATGGGCTGAGATAGCCTACCGTGCACACCCCCCCCCCCCCCCCCCCCCACCCCACCCCACCCCACCTTCGAACCCCACTAATTTGTTTTTGTCCTTTGATATGTCCTTTTGAAAAAATAACATGTTAACATTGAATATTTTGGGACGAACTTACATTTTTGAGCCCTTTTTTACATCCTTTCGTCGACAATTTTGCCGGTTTCTCAGATTTATTTTCATTCTTCACTGTTGCTGAGGTCTTGTAGCTTATGAACAACTATTTTAGGTGTCAAACCACTAATTCACCAATCAGAGCTTAAAACATATACGAAAGTAGTCCCTTTTCAAGAAAAAAGTTCCTTTCACTTTGTAGTATTGTGAAAACTAATGAATGGAATGGACTAATTAAAATTGATAATTGAAGTTAAATATATAGGGATTATTTTGAGCCCAAATTTGATGAACTTAGTTGTATTTTAATACCTCTATGGAGGATTTGATGCATGACCTATAAATACTGAATTTCTTGGGAATGATCGAGCTATTTTTAGAGTAGGTGTTTTCCGTAGCATGGCATTTCACTGCAAGATTTTAAACATGCCCTGAAATTTTGACAGAACGCAGAGGAAACGTGTACGTTTCAGAAAATATATGGTCTTGGAAAGGTTAAACTTAAGATAAAATGGCCAGGTAGGCTCGAAAAAACACAAATTTAGTAGAAAATCTTAAAGAAATTAATTAGTGGTTTCACACCTAGAATATAAAAACTGGGGTTTGGTGGATAGCTGATTATATTATCGTTCAAATGAATACAAATTATTAATATTTTATGAAGTTCAGTAATCGTAGGAGGCAAAAAATATATCCCTACCCCTGATAAAATTCCGTAAAAACCGAGATTTTTCGCCTTTTGTTTTGAATAGACAAAATATTACACAACTTTGATGATATTTTTATATTGAATTTATTAAAACTATTGCATTTACGGAAAATTAAATCCATTACATCATCAAAAAACATGCTTTGTAGTGTAGATTGCAGAAAAATGAAATATTATGATTTTTGTCGATTTTAGCTCTATTCAGCCCAAAGCGCGTAATATCTTTTTCATAATATAAATTGACAACCAAATTATACATCTGTAGTGTGAAGTTATGTTATGGAGACATTTTAAGATAAAATTTGTTCTAGTACCACCCTGTATAAGGCTTCTAGCGGCAAAATATTACCCCTTACCCTGCCGAAAAACACATAATATTTTCTCATCAGTATAGATAAGGACAAATTTACAGTTTTGCCTGTTGTTAATTTAGATAAATGTTCTTAAACAACACGAAAGAAACATTAAATTAATTAATTTCGCAATATTGCCCCATTTTATAGCCCAGTTAACTGTATTTAATAAATTTACGCAGATCAAGATTATAAAGAACAAAAAATTAATCTTGGCGTTCTTCCGTCACCGACATTATCCGTGAAGTTCTGGTTTCAGATACTTGCACAGAAGTCTTTGACTCAAAGTTTTCGAGTTTTTAATACCAAATTAGTTTGATATTAAAATAAATTGAGTTCAAGAAAAAAGAGAAAAGCACAATAGGAGGATTGTGCAGTCTGTATAATACACAGCGCAAAATCAAACAATGAAAATTTGGTATCATGTTCGGTTGATTGTTTTGAAAAATTGTTAGACATAAAACGGCGACGTCTTGAAAGCACAGCAGAAGCTCTTAGGATGGCGGATGTCTGTGTCCAAATCCTGTCTACTTTTTCTGAGGGATTGGGTTATCACAGGGATTGCTACCAGAAGTTCACAATGAACCTGAGTCGCTTGCCAGCACCGCCACCATTGCAGGCAGTAGTGATTTTGAAAGTAGACGCCGTAGGTCTCTTGATCCTGACAAAATAATATTAGACCAGACTGTATATTTTGTGAAAAGGAAGGGAGAAAGAAAGTTAAAGTGAAGGGTAGTTGGACGACAGAAGGAACCGTTCGGTTTGAATATGATAGTGGGGTGACTGTCCAAAGAATTGCACAGGAAAAGCATGACGAGCATCTGCTCACTAGAATAAAAGGTGTTGACCTGTTAGCCTGTGAAGCACAGTACCATCCATCTTGCAGAAATATGTACAGCCAAAGAGCGACAAAGTCACACTGAGAAGGCGCACAGAGGCTTTCGATATAGTGAAATCGTTCATTGAACGATTCGTTATTTTAGGCAAATCAGTTGTTAAATTGAATGAAATCTAAATTAGTAGAAACGGAGTTTTCAAATCCGAATTATAGAAGCGAAAATCTCAAGGTTAATTTGGAAAAAACTTATGGAAAAAAGATACTAGTAATGTTTATAAAGATGGAGACCCACGGGAAATTTGAGTCTTACCTGGTAGCCGGTTCTGATATTGATTTAGAGTCTTCCATTAGATGTGCCTATGACCTTGGTAGTGCGGACAGGAAATTAACGATATGTTCGAGAGTGAAGGAAGCAGTTTGTCATGGCCCCGGACAGCAAAGTACCTGAACGATCTGAATTTTTCTTTGCCTGAAAAGCTAGATCAATTTCTTACTTCTCTTCTTACTGAAAAAAAACCCAAGTTACAACTCCAAAAGTTGCCCGTTTAGTTAATTCCATTGGGCAGGATATATGTAGAGCAGTAACGCATGGACGCTGGAAATTGTCCAAGCATATTCTCTTGTGCATGGCACTTCGTCACTGGTTTCGAAGTGCTGAGATCACAACACTTCTAAATAGACTCTGTCACTTAGAAACGTACTCATTTTCCCTGGAACTTGAGACTTCTATTGCCATAGCAGTTGAAACAACATCCACTTTATTGTCACCCCAAATTGTTAGAAATCCAAATGTTCCATTCATATTCCATTCAGACTTTTATAACTTTGATCAGTTGTTAAATGATCTTTGCGGGATGGCTTCTGTACACACCTCACATGGAATTATGTTACAATCTTTTTCTTGTCTAGCAAATCAGGAGGTAGAGGCTGATATGCCTAGCATTCCAGTTGTTTACAAGAGTGGTAGTAGATCATTGAAACTTGAAACGCAGGAAGTTCTTCCTGACTGTTATTTGACCCATAGAAGGAGTCCTAGTTATGAAGTTGAGAAGACGGAAATGTCTGGAACGGAAGGTTTGTTTGAGCTTGAATGTAAGAAGGATCTTTTGTGGGTTATGGCAAGGTATCTTAGTTCCTATTTAGAGCAGGAGTTACCTGGACTGGCTGGTTGTTGGTCAGTACTAGGAGATGAACCACCAAGACTGACGATAATAGATTACTATCCAGTTATAAACCAACCCATTACAGATAACAAGGCAGTCCAGGAATGCCTTCGTTATTCAGAACAAGGGAGGTAGGACAAAAGTATGTGGTAACAACTTTTGATCTAAGCGTATGCATGAAAGCATACCCAATCATTTGGAATCAACCTAAAAAGTTTGAGGATCATATCATTATGATTGGAACATTCCATGTTGTGTGCGCGTACTTCAAGATGATCGGGAAGAAAATGGAAGGAACTGGATTGTCAGATATTTTGTTAGAAGCAAGTTTGATTGGATCGGGTTCTGTTACGGGTGTAATGACAGGAAAACATTATAGCAGAGCGATGCACTGTCACAAAATACTACTAGAGGCTTTAGAAAGACTTCTTTTTGAGGAGTTTTGTTTTTCTTTAGGCCGAAGAAAGGCCAATGATGGGTCTTCCAGATGATTCTTTCGAATTACTAAAGACTCTTGTCGATGAACCAGATAACGCTTCATTTGAGTCGGCATTGAACAATGAAGACATCTCATCCTATATTGATGCCTATGCCAAGTTCCGACATGACGCGCGCACAGGACATCTTGAAAAGACGGCACAGCTTTGGGTGTCATACATGGATCACATCTGGCTCGTTTTACAACTGACTAAAGCTGTTAAAACTAACAACTTCCTTCTTTATGCCAGGTGTCTTTTCCTGATGTGTGATCTCTTTTTCAGTTTTGGAGGGCAAAATTATGCTCGATATCTGACGTTTTTCTCAGTGTTTTTGACAAACATAGAAATATCCCATCCTGGTGCAACAGATTTATTAAAAAGGGGCGCCATCAGCATGGCAAGATCTTTCGTTCCAGGAAATAGATGTCCAGTAGATAAAACTAGAGGAAACTTTTATGAAGTACTCTAGATCACATGGAGGTGCTGGAAGTGGCAGTGCAGGTTTGTCTGGTTTGTCTGGTTTGCTTAGTAATTATGACGCATATCAAAGATGGGTGCGAGCAGCCCATGAAAGAGTACAGTTTGTGCAGTGAGCTTTAGCCATGGTTGATATGTTGGGGGGCGATTCTGACGCAAAGAAACATCGTGATCTGCGCAGAACCGAGATAGAAAGGAGTGAGGCAAATGTCGTAAAAGTTGCTGACGCAATTGTTGGTTTCATCAATCCATTCGAAATGGAACAAAAACCGGAATGGAACAAAAAGACAAGTTGTACTGTATTTCATCTGGTGCGTCTTCTACCTCAGAGATTGAACGCGACGTTATACTTGCAGAAGCATTCGGTGCTGACTAAAGTTGATTTAATTTCAGAACGCTTGGAGATGCACGGGAAGTTCTTTGATCCGATCAAACGATTAAATTTGAAAACGTTGTCTGAGTTGGCAAAGAAAACGACAATCAAGTCATCTCAAAACAAAATTATCGAATATCGCCAACTAAGTAACATTGCATTTCAGCTTCTTGTTCGTTCACAATGTGATGATCTCAGGATTGATTTGAATGAACTTCTAGCATATCCCTTCACTCCAGTTCCATATAGTATTGCGACTTCTGATGGTTTTCTGAACAAGACAGATAAATCCAAAGGCTATCACTTTTCGACTAAAGATGTGAAGGATGTTCCACCACCTCCAGATGATAAGACGCTAGTGATAGGGGATGGCAATGCGGCTTTTTACTATCTTAAAGATTTGCCACCCAATTTCAGAGACATCTGTGCCTGACTGTTTGATATGGTAGTCAGAAAGTCGGATGTTATCTTTAGCACAGACATGTATCTAGAAAACTCCATAAAGTCGATGGAACGGAAGCGCAGAGGTTGCAGTGAAAAACTGATTGTTACTGGTGAAAATATGAAAAAGCCACCAGACTGGAAGACCTTCCTTGCCAATGAAGAAAACAAAAAGCAGCTCATTGAACTTCTTTGTCGTGTTTGGAGCACGGATAATTTCGCCCCTAAGCTGTTGGGCAAGAACGTAATAACGTTTCTGATGGGCATGCCTTTCATATTACAAGTTATGATGGTACCAGCGTATGTCGCACAGAAATTAAATCAATTGAATCGACACAGGAAGAAACTGATTCACGAGTTGTTCTTTATATGAAAAACAACAAGGATACAGAAATATTAGAATTCATAGTCCGGATACCGATATATTCTTTATCCTCCTTCACTACGCGTTGGAATTACAAGGAGTGACAATTCTCTTTGATACTGAAACTAGAAACAAGAAAAGGTTGATAGATATCACCAAATTAGCACAGCAGTACCAGCAGGAATTGTGTACAGCACTTTTAGGCCTGCACGCGTTCACACGCTGTGATACAACGAGCGCATTTAAGGGGATTGGAAAAGTCAAGCCAATTAAGACATTGCAAAAGTCACCCCAATTCCAAAGTGCTCTTGCACAAATTGGAGATTCCTGGCAAATTTAAGAGGATTTGTTTCTGCAGATGGAGGTTTTTACCTGCTTGTTGTATGGCGGTAAAGAGGTCTCCTGTGTGAATGATTTGCGCTATAATAAGATCAGAGGAAAGTGCTGTTCAACGGGTGAAACGTTTGATGCCTCAAAAAATATTGATCTAGGTGTACTGCCTCCATGCAGAAACTGTCTGAGAGAACATCTGAAAAGAGTTAACTATCATGTAGGAATTTGGAAAAGAGCCCATATTGCAAAACCATTATATCCGGGGCCTACTCGTGACAATGGTTGGCAGTGTGTTGATGGGATGGTTGAACCAAAATGGGTGTCTGGTGATTTCATTCCACAACAACTCGCCGACGTTTTAGTCGAGGAAAATATTGCAGGTTTGACAGAAAGCGATGAAAGTGATGATGAATTCGACGATATTTTATACTCGTTGATTGATGGTGAAGAGGAAGACTAGTGAGAACTGTTTCGCCAATTTTCAATACTGTTTGGCCGTTTGCAATACTCATTGTTCAGGGCATTTGTTGAAGAATGAAACTGAAATATGGAAATATTGAGTATATCATGTATATTTGTCCCAGTTTTCAAGTAGAGGAAGGGGTAGAATTTTGCTAAAATGGGCATCATAATATGCATATATGAGGGTTAATAGTTTTTAAAATAAATGCTAATACATTCAGCATTCAGATAAAACTATATTGATTGGACAAAAATTCCCATAAAGCAGCTTAACCTGGCCAATAAGGAATATTCTGTAGAATTCTGAAAATCAGAAATTACCCATTTTTCATGTTTTCTGACAATGGTAGAATTTAAACCCTCTTAGGTGATGTTCATATGATTTGTTTAAATAAAGAATTGAAAGATCTTACAGGGCAAATACAAATTTCACGCTGCCCGACCATGTTTCTAAGGAAATAAACCGTGTTTCATCAAATTTTACGTGTTTTTTAGAGGGGTAGGGCTAATATTTTGCTATTTTTTTGTTAATCAGTAAGTAGAAGGAACATAATTATTTCCTTTTTACATTTTTATAGTACCCAGATACAAAAATCAACCGTCATTATGATGCAGTATCCTTTATTTTATTAGTAAAATTAAGATATATGCAGAATCCTGTGAAAATCTGCAAAATTGAAAATATCCCATTTTTCAAGTAATTTGACCACAAAAATCACTTCATAAAGGATTACTAGTGCTTGATTTATTAAATGTGATATATTTCTTTGGCTTAGTATAAAAGAAGATCGCAGTTTAGTACGAAATATTTTTTTATCTAAAGTTTTAAGGGAAAAAAAATCTTTTTTTTTTCATTTCAGGAAGGGGGAGGGGTAGGGTTTTCACGTCTGACAAAATTTAATAGCCACAAAGTGTATATATCTTGTATTCAATTGAAAGGTAATACTATAAGCTTTCATGTGATACCATATCGATATACTTTCAAGACTGTTTAGTATACATTTAATGCTCGCAAAGACAAAAATTGAAAAAAATTGAAAAATCCTCAAAAAGCTGCGACAGGGTGTAAATATTAACCTAAAACGGCAAGTTCGTCCCAAAATTTTCAATGTTGACATGTTTTTTCTTCAAGAGGATACATAGGAGGACTTAAAAAAATATGTTAACATGGAAGGTGGAGGGTTATGCTAGTCCACGGACTATAATAATTTATAATGGAGAATTGATACAGGATTCATCCTTGTATAATTGAATATGTATGATGTAGTAGTCGCGCAAGACATGACAAACATTGGAATACTCAAAATGGTAAATTATAGTATTATTTTATGTTATTATGTATTTATGAAGTATAGATATTTATGCGTCACTATAATAAATATTGCTTTTTCATATCTTTGTCCTGAATATGCATGTAATATTTGCTTCTGGACGTTTAGTAACCAACAATCAGTCAATCTTATAACATACCCACATGCAAATTACTTATGTCAGTGTCAACTTAAGATAGTAAGTTATTTCGTATTCTCAGGCAAATGACCTTTGTCAGTGTGCCACTTAGATAATACTATTACAATTTCTTAGGTTATACTGACCACTAAAGTTAAATCAAAGAATGAAACATTTAATGCTTGGAATTATGAATACATTCGGCTGTCTTTTTGAGAAACACAAGAAGATAAATAAATTCTGAAGATTGAAAAGCAATTGACCAAATTTATTACAACCACATTCCTTACTTGCGCTACTTTACTGATATGTCGTGTTGTGGGAGCTGTGACATCAGTAAAGGGAGGCAAGTAAGAGATGTGATTTCATGTAAAATTTCTTATGTACATATTAGTTTTCAGTTATCCACAAAACTATCCAAGTCAAATGAAAGTTACATAAAAGCAACAATCTGGAAGCTTTAAAGCAATCCGTGGCAGTCATGGTCGTATCTTAGTTGAATTTACAACAACTACCTATGCAATCAGTGCACATCACCACTGACGTAGTGAGTTTTAATCCTGCTCATGGGGGGGGGGGGGGGGGAGGGGGTGTGCTCTATACAACATTATGTGATATAGTTTTCAGTGACTTTGGGCAGGTCAGTGGTTTTCTCCGGGTACTCTGGTTTCCTCCACCAATAAAACTGGCAGCCACAACATAACTGATATATCGTTGAAAGTGGCATTAAACACCATACCCCTAACCCTTAAAGCAGCGAAAGTTTGAATACATAAAACCAGCAGTGATGAATGAGCATTATAACTTATATCGGTTCAAAATACAAAGTGACCGTCGTGGATTTACAACTACCTATGCACTCAGTGCCCATCATCACTAAAGTTGTGAGTTTGAACTCCGTTCATGACGAGATGTACTCGATACAACATTATATGAGAAAGTTTTTCAGTGACTTGCGACAGGTCGGTGATTTTCCCCAGGTACTCCGGTTTCCTCCACCGATATAACTGAAATATTGTTGAAAGTGGCTTTAAACACCATAAACCAACCACTATTGTTAGAGACCTGCTCTGTACTCAATGGTATCAATAATTTCAGTTCTATTTATTCCTCACATTAGATAAAGACTGGGAATAATTAAAGGTCAATAATTTCATATAATCATTTGTTTCCGATTTGATTAACCTTAAATTCTAAAAGGGCGCAGGTGGCTCAATGATTTAGGTAGTTGGATTATCTAACAACTCATACAAGAGTATCACCAATACGGCGTGGGTTCGCGCCCGGATTTGTAAATTACAAAAAGGGTGCACTCGATTCGCAGCCGCAAGTGATAAAGTTTACCAGTTGCTTGCCCATGGTCGGTGGTTCTCTCCGGGTACTTCGGCTTCTTCCACCACTAAAACTGGTCGCCTTGATATAACTGAAATATTGCTGAAAGTGGCGTTAAACGCCAAAAATCAATCAATTATATTCTAGAATATGAACAAATATATAGTAGAAATAGAAATGTACAAGGTGTCGCACAACATAACATCCACAGGATACTCGTATGTAAAATATGAAAGATGCGTATTTCGCATTAGGTTTGAACTGAGACGGTCAGTCGCCGTTAGAACAGTCAACAAATGCATTTACAATTTTAAAACGTTCAATTTGTTGTGTATTGAACAGATATATCATGTTTGGGAGGGGTAATTGCGAAAAATACCAGTCGAGAGACAAACAATTTCCCGAGCCGAATGGCGAGGGAAATTTAGTCTCAAGACTGGTATTATTCGCAAATACCCTTCCCAAACATGATATATCTGTTTAAATAACGAGAGAGAAAAAAATAAATTAGAAAATTGCCAGTTTAAGAATTTATGTTATTTGATCAATTATGGAAGTATTTAATATAGTTAACTCTAGAAAAGATAGATACTTATCCATGGCTGTCATCTGTTTCATTACAGTTTACTCAACCATCAGATAATTGTAGAGAATTTCATTGATGTTACTACATTTGTATACAAATGTATTAATAAAAAGCATATATAATTGTAAGATATTCTACGGGTACTCCGGTTTCCTCCACCAATAAAACTGACCGTCACGATATAACTGAAATATTGTTGAAAGTGGCGTTAAACACCATAAGCCTAATTGTAATATGTGGCCGTTTACAAGACAGTCTCCAAAGATATAGCCACAAAAAAAGCGTTTAAATGTTGTCAGAGAAAATGGCTCTTTTTATTTAATTTCAGCTTTCTTATTTGAATGACAAGGAGGGACATTTTGTTTTTGTGTTTTCATTTTTTCAAAAATAGACTTCTCAGCCGAGTTATTTTGGTTTCAATTGCAGCTGCGGCCATTTTAGAATTGTTTATTGAAGACAAAAAGTTACATGAAATAGCAGTGGTCGTCTATGTAGCTAACCACAACAACGCGAACTCAGACGTCCCTATAAAACCTAAAACTTCTAAACACGGAAATGACTAACAAACCAGTGAAAATGAAGGTTATGGGCTTCCGATATACAAAACATTGCAGCACAGTTAAACAGATATAAAGTAACAATGAAACGTTATGTAAAGCATTTATTTGTAAAAACAACAAATTATGAGATCAAAATATATCACAAATATTGAAATAAAAATTTGTCATAAGTGGAGCAACTTGTAACTCTCCATAACTTGTATTTAACAATAACAAAAACTGATTATACTAAGGTAAGGAAAAATTGTCAAAATGTCGTTCCTCATTACCGTACATGTCCAAAACGTGTTCACCGGGAAGTAACTTCATTCTGGAATTAATTATCATACATGTAGGTATCTACAGTGATTTGATGGACAATTTATTGTTGTTATTTAAAAAAAAAAAAGAAACTTCCGTGGCTTGAACTACCGATACCTCGAACACAATTTGACAGTCCTTTTGAGTTTAAGCCACCGAAGCTCTACTGTAAATAATTGGTTAGTTGAATGTTTGCTCTTCATTTCCAGCATTTTCCTATGTACGTCGTGTAGGCCTTTTTTATTTTTGTATAACGGAGGCAGTACATGGTAAACATTCTCAGATATATTAAAAATTGTGGTGAACTGAGATCCGGAGAAATATACATGTACCTTGTCGGTGCAACGTCTTTAGTTATAATCAATTGACAATCGACTGTTATTACCTCTAAATAAATCACAGACCATAATAATAGTAATAACCCTTTTAGTACAAGATCATTGGCAGTTTACCGAAATACTTCCACATAATAAAGCTGAAACTATTGTTGAAAGTTAAGAACCAAATTTCAAATCCAAAACGAAGTCGATAAAGGGTACGAAGACATAACGACCAGATGCCTTCTTAATTTAACGTTCTTTTCGCACTTTTACATGATGGTTGAAAATAAATGTCAAGGAGATGATACTATTTCAAAGGTTTTACACTTGACTTGTGTTTGTATCTGCTGTATTACATGAAACAAAAGATAAAAAGTAAAACTTTCATTGATTGCCGCTGGGAGAAGTTGTTTTTAAGTTCGATAGTGATTCCAAACGAGAAACAGGTGAAACTTGAAAGAAAAATATTGAAGGTTCACATAATAGTGTATTCCATGGTGTTTAACGCCACTTTCAACAATATTTCAGTTATATTGTGGTGGTCAGTTTTATTGGTGGAGGAAACCAGAGTACCACCAAGTCACTGACCAACTTGATCACATAAAGTTGTATCGAGTACACCTCGCAATGAGCGGGATCGAACTCACAACGTTAGTGGTCATAAGCGCTGATTGCAGGTTGTAAATCCAACTACCATACGATCATGACCACGTCAGCCCTACTTTAATTCTTTATTTATTTAAAGAGGATTGCCGACAGACCATAGACGTCGCGCACGATCTTGCTACTCGAAGCCATTTTGATGCTATTTTCTGATTTGAAAGTTACAATACTCCTTACGGTATAAAAAGACATCATCAAAATGTATTCAATATTCATCGGGCATAGTAGAATAAAATTCTTTAACACAAATTATGGTTATTAAGTAATATATATTAAAACATATAGGTCCCGATTTTCTGGTCTTAACGTTAATTTTGGTGCGTTAGACGTAACAATACCAAGCGATTCTACATCGGAAAACAACAGCGATATCAAAACTATTCAACAGATCCCCGTGAAAATTTTGTCACAAGAAAGCGCGCCATCAACAAATTGTTACGTAATAATCTAGTTGACGTACCATGCAAACTGACAATTCAAAATGGCCGTGTCTGCCGTGTGTTTGGTGCGTAATATTTGAGAAGTGTGGACAGACCTGTGCTTTAAAGGCTTTTCAAATTCAACAAAGAAAAAGGTAAGCATTTAAAGAATATATGAGCTGAAAGTTCATGTTCTTGGTTTTTTCTGTACGATATAATATGAAACAGGCACGGCCATGAATGCTTGCGAATCTGAAAATTATCTGTCAATTTCAAGCTCATCCAGTGCATCAAAAAGTGTCGAGATTTTTTGGGCCGAGATATATTGGGGACGAAAAATCCAATATGGAAGACATACTAAGTAAAATGTAATCATGCAAAACTAATTAAAACTTTAATTGAAATATAGAAAATTGCTTAAAATATAACTTTATCAAACTTTCATGTAACTGACATGTGAAAAGTAGTGCGATTTATACGCCTAATGCATACGAGGTTATTTGCAGGGTAGCGTAAATGGCCGAGTAGTTACGATTGAGTGACGAATACAAAAAAATCGAGGCTTTGTAAACACCGGTTCCGTGTAACACACTAACACACTCAACTAATGGAGATCTTCTTAACATAAAGCGCAATGGTGATCCTGAAGTCTCGTACCCTCTCTCGTACGTCCGATACCACTGAAACCCGGAACCCGTGTGTAATAAAAGTCATTTTGTTAGCTTGTTTTACTTATATTGATCTTTTTAATTTATTAAATCTCTTCTGACATACTGACAAGAATTTTTGTTTCTACGCGGAAGTTAACTTTTAAGATTTCGTAAGGAACAATAACTCGAATAAAGGAACAACAGCTCGAATGAGACTAGATGCGGCACTAAAAAAATGTCGTCCCAAATATATCTCGGTCCAAAAAATCTCGACACTTTTTGATGCACTGCGTGCAATTGCCAGATAATTTTCAGATGCGCGAGCATTCATGGCCGTGCCGGTTTCATATTATGCGAGCGTCAGCGAGCTCTTTATGGTATAAAATGTGTACTTAGGATTTTTTGACAAACATGGCTGTACATATTGACGAATAAAAAAAAATCGACGCTTTGTAAACACGTTCCGTGTAACACACTCAACTAATAAAGATCTTCTTAACATAAATCGCAAAGGTGATCCTGAATTCTCGTACCCTCTCTCGTACGTCCGATACCACTGAAACCCGGAACCCGTGTGTAATAAAAGTCATTTTGTTAGCTTGTTTTACTTATATTGATCTTTTTTAATTTATTAAATCTCTTCTGACATACTGACAAGAATTTTTGTTTCTACGCGGAAGTTAACTTTTGAGATTTCGTAAGGAACGATAACTCGAATAAAGGAACGACAGCTCGATTGAATGAGACTAGATTCGGCCCTAAAAAATATTCGTCCCCATTATATCTCGCTCGACACCTTTTGATGCACTGGATGAGCGTGAAATTGCCAGATAATTTTTAGATGCGCGAGCATTCATGGCCGGTTTCATATTAAATTAAAAAATATCAATATAAGTAAAACAAGCTAACAGTGGTATCGGACGTACGAGAGAGGGTACGAGACTTAAGATCACCTTTGCGCTTTATGTTAAGAAGATCTTCATTAGTTGAGTGTGTTAGTGTGTTACACGGAACGTGTTTACAATGCGTCGAATTTTTTTTTTATCCTTCAGTATGTGCAGCCATGTTTGTCAAAAAATCCTAAGTACACATTTTATACCATAAAGAGCTCGCTGACGCTCGCATATTAAAGGTATGTTCCTGTTCTGTACATCAGAATATTCAAAACAAGAGGTCTAGCGAATTTGTCTTCAACGTCGTTTTTGACTCTGAATTGCGTGTCACTCGAGTTTTAATTCGATATAACTCATAATTCTTCGCATTTTCTGCATTAAAATAGACACAAGACAAAAGTTCAAATACTACTGATTCTGATTATTGTTCAAACGTATTGTAAACCCCAACCGAAAAAGAAATAAACCGTTTTTTCTAGGTCTAGCAAATTTGTCCACCTGGGTGATCTTGACGTTTTCGGTGAAAAAGAGTAACGTCTAATAGACATTTATGCCACTTTTGACGTTACGCCACTGATCACCAATATCGTGCGTAACGTCATACCTACATTTTTGTACGAGTGGTTCTCGTAAACATAGTAGAGAATGCTTTCTTGAGATTGTTTAAAAGGCTCCTATAAAGTATTGACTATTGGAGGGAAATAGGGCCGCAAATGTAAACTTGAAGTTTGAGTAGATTGTATACAATCTGTTATCACATAGTATTATTTTAAAGATTATAGGCCAGAAATAGCCTGAAAATTCTTAAGATTTGTTTCAGTTGAGTATTTATGTAAATATAAAATAATCAGTGTGTAGGTTCTATGTTGTATGAATGGCTGTGTGTGAGTCAGTGAGAAAATTTGTATTTAATTAATAGCCTTAATGAGAAGATGTTTATATCATTGCATTATAATTTATAATTTATCTGTTCGATGTGAACCCTGTGATAGGTTTAATAAAGAATTTGAATCAGAACAATTGTGTCCTTGCAAGGTCGGTGACAAACAAGATGATTTGTCGACGTTCATTTTGTAATGTGGAGCGTAAAATGGTTGTACATGAATGTGAAGTCAAGTTGTAAAATATTGTAGCGAGTTTGGATTGACACAAATTACATCATCGGTTTCTTTGAAATATAATGAATAAAACTGGCTATTATAGTTGAGCAATAGCAGATGCATACACAGGTATAACACAAAAATGGGGAAAAGGGAAAGTTCCGAAATTAATTTCTTAAATGCACCCAAATCAAATTGTAAATTGTTAAAAAACGAATTTAAACTACGTTATGGTCTAGTTGGCATTCACAAAATTATGTTCTGATATGATCGGCTGGTAAATGGTAAAAAACCAAGTTTAAATTGGGAAGGAAACGCTTTTATGTTTTAAAAGGTTAAAACAAAAAGGATAGCCGTGCACAAAAAAATGTCTGATAAGAAATGTGTATTTGTTTAGTTTAACAGCTATGTCATTTCAGTAATGTATTACCTGTGTAAATACATGTATTAATTTTACAAAAAACATGTTAAAAGTGACATTGAAGTTTGAGCCATGAATGTTACAATTCTTAGACTTTAAATCATGGTGATAATTTTTAACAGCTTTACGACAATTTACAGTCATGTGTACACATCAAATGAATACAAGAAATAATAAATCAGTCATAAATAAATGTTCATCTTTTTGTAAATAAAATATGCCAGAAAATAAATTTAAAATTTGAAAAGAAGTAGTACAACCATTAAAAAAGGGAATGGATTGCTAAAGTCAGTTAAAGCTCTACCTGGACATGACAACAATTATACCTGTAAAAGCTTGTCCATTGCCTTGAGTACATGTAGCACCTGCTGTTAACATATGTCGTTATATTTTGTTCAAGTCTTTAATATTGCACAATAATGGATATTCTCTACAACATATAAATCTGTTATTATCCCATTGACATTATTTCTGTTGAATCTATTTGTAATTCCATGACAATTTTCCTCTTACAGATTATACTAAGAACGATTTTCCACAATCTCCGACAATGTTTCCTAAATCTAGCGTCTCCGAGGTAATAAACAAAAATATTGACGACATTATTAACAAAGTAAGATCTAAAGAGGAGAGGTAATGTCCCCAGTACAACTGGGCTTGGTGGGAAAATATCACCCTGAATGAATGTCGAAATAGCATTCAGAGTCAGGTGCGGAATGTAACTAACAACATATGCTATTGTTATGGACAGGAAAATTTTGGTCACTGTGTGTTTAGTTCGTTTCTTTCCATTTTCTATTCTCAAAAGACGATTCATTTTGAAATGATCTCTTAATTCCCATATAATCCTGGTATACATGTATATTAGAATACCAAATATAAGCACAAAGACAACAAATACAAATGTAGCTTGAATAAATGGATATTGTGTAGCCCTGATGTCATCATCAGTTGAACAGTCGTACCCTGTTATATTTCCAGGGAAAGTTTTGACTTTTTGTCCATTAATTATTGCTGACGGCCATGACATAAGGACGGAAAGAGAGATTGCCAGAAAACAACATGTTTTAGCCATTTTTAAAGACATTTCTTCACTAAATGGAAAGCAAATTCGTCTGTATCTTCCTCCAGCCATGACCGTCAAAACTAACGCTGATCCTAGTTTAGCGACGTCTCCGATAAAGCGTGAAAACTTACAAAATCCTTCACTATAGTACATGTATGGATATGCATTGTCTACAATCTCAGACGGAATAGAAATGCAACATGCCACCAAGTCTAACACGGCTAAACATAAAATGTAACATCTGAAATTAGTAGGCTTGTACTGTAATCCGTAAACCAGTAGTATGATACTGTTACCCAAAACACCAACAGTAACCAGTATAGACAAGTAGACAACGGTAGGAAGTCTCTGTTCCGCTTCTTCATCGTTCCATTCTTGAAGTGTTTTGAAATTTGTATCGTTAGAATCATTCAAATGAAGCATACTTTATAGTTCCAAAATATTAGGCAATTATATATATGTATATACTACACCTTGTAAGAATCACGAACAATCTGGAAACAGTTGAAATATCCCATGTTTTAATCCTCACTGAAAAATATATTATTCCATATTAATATTCTAATAAAATGTTGAGACTATAATGTAATAACTCGTTAAGGTAAGTATTAATAGGTTGAATATTTATTAACACAACCATCAGATGTTAAGTTATAATATATAAGTCTCTTATCTGATAAACTTATAAATTTACGACAACGTGCACTTCACATATAAATGTATAAGCTACAGGCAAATCCCAATTTTAAGCTTCCGTAAAAAGTGAATAACTTGTCTAACGACTCCTTTGTAAAATCTTATTCCATCTACAGTAAAATATTAATGTAATTCGGACATTTTTGGTATGAAATTTTCTCCATTAAATACAGTAGAAGTATATATACACTGCTCAAATTTATCGGTAAAAACTGCGAATGATTATTTTACAAGCTACTAGATAAGCCACCTATCATAGCTGTACTGTTTTATCAATACCACGTTACCTGGTATTATAACATGTGATAAAATATCTCCCACTCTCTAAAGTATAGGAGTGTTACGACAAACTTGTAAACAACTTATTTTTTCCACTGTTTCATCATAACATGTTCTTTATATAAAATTTCGTAAGTGACATAATATTTTAAATGAATTGTACATTTTTGGATAGAAAATGCATACAATGAAAAAAACTAAGTTAATATTTGATGATGTTCATTTTCACAAATTAATAATTTATTGTAGGATGCCATGTGTGTGTATTTATCAGTAATAAAAAGGATTGTGACGGATATTGTATGCATAGTTGTTATTTGGTTTTAGTACATAATATGTCATTTTAGTGTAAATTTACATAGTTTATTCGGTATGCCGCGAGTGTTGCTTAGCTGTGCAATTTCCTTGTTGCTGATCTCCAATGCGCCAATAACTTTTGCAAGATTCAACATCAACTTGAGTGATCGGCAATTTTTCGACAGGCTATGTCGCGACTACCAGACTATGTCACGACTACCAGACTATGTCGCGACTACCAGGCTATGACGCGACTACCAGACTAAATAGAGACGGAAAGTCCCTAAGTTTTAAAATAACCAATTGACCAGTTGACTGACACACCGGCCATGGATAGGCGTCTGGAAACCATAGAACTTTAGGTGGATGTTAGACATTAGTGATTTTAGACTTGTGGTTATTTTTCAAGGACAATAACCACTCTAGCTCGGCCATCTAGGCTCCTGTTTAATAGGACAAGCATGAATGCTTATAAATTGAAACGACTCGGTCATCAATGCTACTGTTACTAGAGCGAACATGTATGCTTATTAACTTGAAACCAGAACGGAGCAGTTCATTGGTATTCTTAAATATAAATTACTTGTGGATTCATGATATGCTTACCTTAACTAGCCAAAATTACCAGTTATGTAACACATTTTAGATTTACAATTATATATGTAGTATATTTCACTAGTAACTTTATTTTTAACTTGTTTATGATATTTGAAATGATAATTGATTTACATAAATCATTGCGGTATGTGCTGTATATGTAAATAAGAATTTCTATAAAATCATGATTGATTTTTAGTGATGATAAACCACGAAATATGACAATAATGAATCTGTAATAAGACAGTTTGAACAGACATTGAATTATATATATATATATTATATCAATTCTGCTTGATGTGTCATAGAAAATAAAACATACCTTGGTACTGAAAGATACAGTGAGCTATGACTTACTATTTTCTATGATTGTATCATTGTTTTGATATAAATCGTGACCTTAGAAAATCATCTATAATTATCAAAAAAGCATGAAAGTGGGAGGCCTCTGATTTTCCCCATATTTTTTCTAGAATGCAATTAAATTTTTTATTATTATAATAACCACAATGTGGGCCCACTATAATATTAGAAAATAAATAATAAAAATTCGGTCATATTTTATTTCTTAATTAACCTCATATTTAGAAAATTATAGTTTAGAAAGGAAATGTGTACACCATGTCACTTAAATAGAATTTGACTGCGTTTGTTGGTCAGGGAAATTTCAGTGTGTTTCTTCACAGTATTGTTTCCTTCGACTGTCCTTCATGTTTTGGACATGAGGACCTTATTTTTCTTATCGCCTGTATAACATGAAATCGCGAGGTCGATGTTCGTTATTAATAGACAATGCGAATGCAAATAAATAAACAACTTCAGGTCATTATGTTTTGATTCCATGGAGTCCACTTTAAAATTGCAACTGTTATTGTTTATGCACAATTGATACACCATGCACTTTTATTTTTGTATTTTTTTCTTCAGATTTTACACCCAGCCACAAAACTTGTATTCTTTCTACAAACTTGCACATATAAAAGTTAACTCTCAAAATAAGGGAAAAAATGGTTTAGGACGGATATGAGAAGAATTTTGTTTAAATAAATGTTACTAATTTTACAAAAATGAAATTGTATTGTAGCATACTAATACACGTATTTGTTTAAGTTTAAAGACAGTTCAGATCTAAGATGAACGTTTTCTCCGTAAATTCCCTTCCTTTCTCTTTTCTATGTAAGATATCCACTGAACTTACATATTACGCAACAACCACTTTACTACACGATTCCAATCAATTTACTATCAATCATTACTCAAAATTACTATATTTATCTTATATTGCCTTATTTTTTCAATTATTCAATTATTTTTCCAGCCATCTTAATACATCTAACATATCAGTGTTTGTTATTTACACGATTTAGTCATCTTGCATCTAACAATGCAAATCGAAGAATACTTCATAGTCTTCATAAGCTTGTGTAACTTGTGTCTTATCTATTTTGTCTTTTTGCACAAATAAACTACAATGTATGTTTAAAGGCAGTTGCTATTCATCCGGCTAACCGGATAAATAGTAAATATGCTACTTTCCCGGCTAACCGGATGATTAGTAATTATGCTATTTATCCGGATAAAAGGCTGAATAGTAAGTGTGATACATGTATTTATCCGGCTAAACAAGATAGTGAATGTGCTATTTATCTGGATCTGGATAATCTAATGAAAAATGAAATGTGCTATTTATTCATCTCACAGGATGAATAGTGAAAATAGTAGTTGTGTTTATCAGTCTTTTTTATACCAATAACGATCTGAACAGATGGTTGTATTTACTTATATAATAAGATGTGAAGTTGCTATTATGATATCTGGAGGAATAGCTTAAATATAAAGCCATAATTTGGCTATTCCAAATTATATCATACAAAGGGGAAAAAAAGAAAAAAACACCTTTTTGTATGATCCTGCTATTAATATACATATTAACAAAAAAAAAGAAAAGAAAGGGAAAAATCTTTTTTGTTTTGTTTGTATGATTCTGCTATATACATGTGTTTATGCTTGGTAATTAAGATGAATTGCATGTATTATAGTATACATAATGGGTAGATTGCTCTATGTCTTATGTAAATTGTGTTCAAATTGTTCCATCTTGTTGTTGGAGAGGATTTGTATAGGCATAGCCTGTTATCCAATCCTATTGATTTATCAATAAAATATTTGAAATGAAATGAACTGGAGGAATAGTGAAGAGGTTATATAAATCCAATAATGAGTTGCTATTTATGAGAGTAACTAAAGGTACTGTGTCGATTTATCAGGCTAGTAGAATAGGGAATGAACAGTCTACGCAGAAGTCATTCAAAACAACCATTACACATAGCAGATATATGAACCCTTGTAGAAGATGATGCAGATGTTATGTTTTATGCTTATAATGGTCTTGATACATGATGTGAATAAATAAACAATTAAGTAGGTAGGCAAATAAACAATGATTTTCATTTTTATTTTGGGGGAAGACTCATTTTGACCTGGTAATGTTTGTAATAGTGCTTTCCCTTGGATGCAATGATAAGCCTTATTGATCTATGGTATCTTAAACAAGCAAATGTCAGAGAATCCTTGGACCATCAATCTGTGGCTACAATGGACCAATACATTCAGAGATAGGATGACCAGAATGTGATTTGCATGATTTGTTGTCAATAGATGATTAGCAAAAGCTTAATATAGGTCTGATAAAATTCCAAATCACTTTAGACACAAAATAGGGATTTAACACACTACATACCAAGTTTGGTTAAAATCGATTGAAAGATTTTCATTCTAGAGTTCACATTGCTCAAAGAACCCTGCAAGTCCAACTGTGACCGTGAACTTGCTATATGACCTTGAAAGTAAAAGGGGTTTAAGATCGTTACTAAAGTTTGTTTAATGATGATTCTTCAGTGTTCACAGGGATATATCCCGACTATTTTTCCGGTTAGCCGGACAAATAGACAGTTGATATTTATCCCGCTAACCGGATGAATAGTAAAAGTGCTATTTTTCCGGCTAACCGGATAAATAGTAAGTATGCTATTTTTCCGGCTAACGGATAAATAGTAAATATGCTATTTTTCCGGCTAACCGGATGAATAGTAATTATGCTATTTATCTTTGTCCAGATGATTTAGTGTTGTGTTCTTTGCCACCATTGATGCAACTGTAGCGTAGCTGATAAAATTTCAGTTCACTTTTAATTTCCCGTTTTATTCCTCTTTTCCTTGTCGACAAAATTGTCCGGGAATCTCTTTAATCAAATTCTGTATTTGTACGCAATTCGTACAAACGGATTTTTGATTCTAGCTCTTCATAAGAATAGAATTTATTCCCAATCTCAATTTCAGCGTTTTCCGCCATCATTCTATCATCTGATCGTATGACCTTGGGACGCGGGCTCCTGCTGCTTGACAGATAGCGATTCTTGACATGCGCATTTAGCGTAACCGGACGAATAGCTCGCCGACTATTTTTCCGGTTAGCCGGACAAATAGACACTCCGATGTTTAAACAATATCAAGCAATGTACTGTT
The DNA here is from genome assembly GCA_963680875.1 of Bathymodiolus brooksi. Taxonomy (NCBI): domain Eukaryota; kingdom Metazoa; phylum Mollusca; class Bivalvia; order Mytilida; family Modiolidae; genus Bathymodiolus; species Bathymodiolus brooksi. The sequence goes on from OY804579.1 coordinate 64,106,100, forward strand.
CCTTTACTTTGATTTGTGTCTGTAATGTTGGATAGTCTCTCATGTTCATTTGCATCCATATCCTTTCTTCAGTTTGTAATACTAAAGACCTAAATAATCTAGATAAATTTTTGTATTCTGCTGAAAAGGTTAGAAATTGCTTAACTTAATTGTCATGCTCCGCTATGAATATATTCTTGTATTGATTGTATGTATATATACCTGTAAGCTGTATTGCCTTTGGTAAATAAAGTATTATTATTATTATTATTATTACTACTAAATTAACTGCACTGTTCCTTTACTTTACTTTGTATCTAAGAGTAATGTTGGATAGTCTCTCATGTTCATTTGCATCCATATCCTTTCTTACTAAATTAACTGCACTGTTCCTTTACTTTACTTTGTATCTAAGAGTAATGTTGGATAGTCTCTCATGTTCATTTGCATCCATATCCTTTCTTACTAAATTAACTGCACTGTTCCTTTACTTTACTTTGTATCTAAGAGTAATGTTGGATAGTCTCTCATGTTCAATTACATCCATATCCTTTCTTACTAAATTAACTGCACTATTCCTTTACTTTACTTTGTATCTAAGAGTAATGTTGGATAGTCTCTCATGTTCATTTGCATCCATATCCTTTCTTACTAAATTAACTGCACTGTTCCTTTACTTTACTTTGTATCTAAGAGTAATGTTGGATAGTCTCTCATGTTCATTTGCATCCATATCCTTTCTTACTAAATTAACTGCACTGTTCCTTTACTTTACTTTGTATCTAAGAGTAATGTTGGATAGTCTCTCATGTTCATTTGCATCCATATCCTTTCTTACTAAATTAACTGCACTGTTCCTTTACTTTACTTTGTATCTAAGAGTAATGTTGGATAGTCTCTCATGTTCAATTACATCCATATCCTTTCTTACTAAATTAACTGCACTATTCCTTTACTTTACTTTGTATCTAAGAGTAATGTTGGATAGTCTCTCATGTTCATTTGCATCCATATCCTTTCTTACTAAATTAACTGCACTGTTCCTTTACTTTACTTTGTATCTAAGAGTAATGTTGGATAGTCTCTCATGTTCATTTGCATCCATATCCTTTCTTACTAAATTAACTGCACTGTTCCTTTACTTTACTTTGTATCTAAGAGTAATGTTGGATAGTCTCTCATGTTCATTTGCATCCATATCCTTTCTTACTAAATTAACTGCACTGTTCCTTTACTTTACTTTGTATCTAAGAGTAATGTTGGATAGTCTCTCATGTTCAATTACATCCATATCCTTTCTTACTAAATTAACTGCACTATTCCTTTACTTTACTTTGTATCTAAGAGTAATGTTGGATAGTCTCTCATGTTCATTTGCATCCATATCCTTTCTTACTAAATTAACTGCACTGTTCCTTTACTTTACTTTGTATCTAAGAGTAATGTTGGATAGTCTCTCATGTTCATTTGCATCCATATCCTTTCTTACTAAATTAACTGCACTGTTCCTTTACTTTACTTTGTATCTAAGAGTAATGTTGGATAGTCTCTCATGTTCATTTGCATCCATATCCTTTCTTACTAAATTAACTGCACTGTTCCTTTACTTTACTTTGTATCTAAGAGTAATGTTGGATAGTCTCTCATGTTCATTTGCATCCATATCCTTTCTTACTAAATTAACTGCACTGTTCCTTTACTTTACTTTGTATCTAAGAGTAATGTTGGATAGTCTCTCATGTTCAATTACATCCATATCCTTTCTTACTAAATTAACTGCACTATTCCTTTACTTTACTTTGTATCTAAGAGTAATGTTGGATAGTCTCTCATGTTCATTTGCATCCATATCCTTTCTTACTAAATTAACTGCACTGTTCCTTTACTTTACTTTGTATCTAAGAGTAATGTTGGATAGTCTCTCATGTTCATTTGCATCCATATCCTTTCTTACTAAATTAACTGCACTGTTCCTTTACTTTACTTTGTATCTAAGAGTAATGTTGGATAGTCTCTCATGTTCATTTGCATCCATATCCTTTCTTACTAAATTAACTGCACTGTTCCTTTACTTTACTTTGTATCTAAGAGTAATGTTGGATAGTCTCTCATGTTCATTTGCATCCATATCCTTTCTTACTAAATTAACTGCACTGTTCCTTTACTTTACTTTGCATCTAAGAGTAATGTTAGATAGTCTCTCATGTTCATTTGCATCCATATCCTTTCTTACTAAATTAACTGCACTGTTCCTTTACTTTACTTTGTATCTAAGAGTAATGTTGGATAGTCTCTCATGTTCATTTGCATCCATATCCTTTCTTACTAAATTAACTGCACTGTTCCTTTACTTTACTTTGTATCTAAGTGTAATGTTGGATAGTCTCTCATGTTCATTTGCATCCATATCCTTTCTTACTAAATTAACTGCACTGTTCCTTTACTTTACTTTGTATCTAAGAGTAATGTTGGATAGTCTCTCATGTTCATTTGCATCCATATCCTTTCTTACTAAATTAACTGCACTGTTCCTTTACTTTACTTTGCATCTAAGAGTAATGTTGGATAGTCTCTCATGTTCATTTGCATCCATATCCTTTCTTACTAAATTAACTGCACTGTTCCTTTACTTTACTTTGTATCTAAGAGTAATGTTGGATAGTCTCTCATGTTCATTTGCATCCATATCCTTTCTTACTAAATTAACTGCACTGTTCCTTTACTTTACTTTGTATCTAAGTGTAATGTTGGATAGTCTCTCATGTTCATTTGCATCCATATCCTTTCTTACTAAATTAACTGCACTGTTCCTTTACTTTACTTTGCATCTAAGAGTAATGTTGGATAGTCTCTCATGTTCATTTGCATCCATATCCTTTCTTACTAAATTAACTGCACTGTTCCTTTACTTTACTTTGTATCTAAGTGTAATGTTGGATAGTCTCTCATGTTCAATTACATCCATATCCTTTCTTACTAAATTAACTGCACTGTTCCTTTACTTTACTTTGCATCTAAGAGTAATGTTGGATAGTCTCTCATGTTCATTTGCATCCATATCCTTTCTTACTAAATTAACTGCACTGTTCCTTTACTTTACTTTGTATCTAAGAGTAATGTTGGATAGTCTCTCATGTTCATTTGCATCCATATCCTTTCTTACTAAATTAACTGCACTGTTCCTTTACTTTACTTTGTATCTAAGAGTAATGTTGGATAGTCTCTCATGTTCAATTACATCCATATCCTTTCTTACTAAATTAACTGCACTGTTCCTTTACTTTACTTTGTATCTAAGAGTAATGTTGGATAGTCTCTCATGTTCATTTGCATCCATATCCTTTCTTACTAAATTAACTGCACTGTTCCTTTACTTTACTTTGTATCTAAGAGTAATGTTGGATAGTCTCTCATGTTCAATTACATCCATATCCTTTCTTACTAAATTAACTGCACTATTCCTTTACTTTACTTTGTATCTAAGAGTAATGTTGGATAGTCTCTCATGTTCATTTGCATCCATATCCTTTCTTACTAAATTAACTGCACTGTTCCTTTACTTTACTTTGTATCTAAGAGTAATGTTGGATAGTCTCTCATGTTCATTTGCATCCATATCCTTTCTTACTAAATTAACTGCACTGTTCCTTTACTTTACTTTGTATCTAAGTGTAATGTTGGATAGTCTCTCATGTTCATTTGCATCCATATCCTTTCTTACTAAATTAACTGCACTGTTCCTTTACTTTACTTTGTATCTAAGAGTAATGTTGGATAGTCTCTCATGTTCATTTGCATCCATATCCTTTCTTACTAAATTAACTGCACTGTTCCTTTACTTTACTTTGTATCTAAGAGTAATGTTGGATAGTCTCTCATGTTCATTTGCATCCATATCCTTTCTTACTAAATTAACTGCACTGTTCCTTTACTTTACTTTGTATCTAAGAGTAATGTTGGATAGTCTCTCATGTTCATTTGCATCCATATCCTTTCTTACTAAATTAACTGCACTGTTCCTTTACTTTACTTTGCATCTAAGAGTAATGTTGGATAGTCTCTCATGTTCATTTGCATCCATATCCTTTCTTACTAAATTAACTGCACTGTTCCTTTACTTTACTTTGTATCTAAGAGTAATGTTGGATAGTCTCTCATGTTCATTTGCATCCATATCCTTTCTTACTAAATTAACTGCACTGTTCCTTTACTTTACTTTGTATCTAAGTGTAATGTTGGATAGTCTCTCATGTTCATTTGCATCCATATCCTTTCTTACTAAATTAACTGCACTGTTCCTTTACTTTACTTTGTATCTAAGTGTAATGTTGGATAGTCTCTCATGTTCATTTGCATCCATATCCTTTCTTACTAAATTAACTGCACTGTTCCTTTACTTTACTTTGCATCTAAGAGTAATGTTGGATAGTCTCTCATGTTCATTTGCATCCATATCCTTTCTTACTAAATTAACTGCACTGTTCCTTTACTTTACTTTGTATCTAAGTGTAATGTTGGATAGTCTCTCATGTTCAATTACATCCATATCCTTTCTTACTAAATTAACTGCACTGTTCCTTTACTTTACTTTGCATCTAAGAGTAATGTTGGATAGTCTCTCATGTTCATTTGCATCCATATCCTTTCTTACTAAATTAACTGCACTGTTCCTTTACTTTACTTTGTATCTAAGAGTAATGTTGGATAGTCTCTCATGTTCATTTGCATCCATATCCTTTCTTACTAAATTAACTGCACTGTTCCTTTACTTTACTTTGTATCTAAGAGTAATGTTGGATAGTCTCTCATGTTCAATTACATCCATATCCTTTCTTACTAAATTAACTGCACTGTTCCTTTACTTTACTTTGTATCTAAGAGTAATGTTGGATAGTCTCTCATGTTCATTTGCATCCATATCCTTTCTTACTAAATTAACTGCACTGTTCCTTTACTTTACTTTGTATCTAAGAGTAATGTTGGATAGTCTCTCATGTTCAATTACATCCATATCCTTTCTTACTAAATTAACTGCACTATACCTTTACTTTACTTTGTATCTAAGAGTAATGTTGGATAGTCTCTCATGTTCATTTGCATCCATATCCTTTCTTACTAAATTAACTGCACTGTTCCTTTACTTTACTTTGTATCTAAGAGTAATGTTGGATAGTCTCTCATGTTCATTTGCATCCATATCCTTTCTTACTAAATTAACTGCACTGTTCCTTTACTTTACTTTGTATCTAAGTGTAATGTTGGATAGTCTCTCATGTTCATTTGCATCCATATCCTTTCTTACTAAATTAACTGCACTGTTCCTTTACTTTACTTTGTATCTAAGAGTAATGTTGGATAGTCTCTCATGTTCATTTGCATCCATATCCTTTCTTACTAAATTAACTGCACTGTTCCTTTACTTTACTTTGTATCTAAGAGTAATGTTGGATAGTCTCTCATGTTCATTTGCATCCATATCCTTTCTTACTAAATTAACTGCACTGTTCCTTTACTTTACTTTGTATCTAAGAGTAATGTTGGATAGTCTCTCATGTTCATTTGCATCCATATCCTTTCTTACTAAATTAACTGCACTGTTCCTTTACTTTACTTTGCATCTAAGAGTAATGTTGGATAGTCTCTCATGTTCATTTGCATCCATATCCTTTCTTACTAAATTAACTGCACTGTTCCTTTACTTTACTTTGTATCTAAGAGTAATGTTGGATAGTCTCTCATGTTCATTTGCATCCATATCCTTTCTTACTAAATTAACTGCACTGTTCCTTTACTTTACTTTGTATCTAAGTGTAATGTTGGATAGTCTCTCATGTTCATTTGCATCCATATCCTTTCTTACTAAATTAACTGCACTGTTCCTTTACTTTACTTTGTATCTAAGAGTAATGTTGGATAGTCTCTCATGTTCATTTGCATCCATATCCTTTCTTACTAAATTAACTGCACTGTTCCTTTACTTTACTTTGCATCTAAGAGTAATGTTGGATAGTCTCTCATGTTCATTTGCATCCATATCCTTTCTTACTAAATTAACTGCACTGTTCCTTTACTTTACTTTGTATCTAAGAGTAATGTTGGATAGTCTCTCATGTTCATTTGCATCCATATCCTTTCTTACTAAATTAACTGCACTGTTCCTTTACTTTACTTTGCATCTAAGAGTAATGTTGGATAGTCTCTCATGTTCATTTGCATCCATATCCTTTCTTACTAAATTAACTGCACTGTTCCTTTACTTTACTTTGTATCTAAGAGTAATGTTGGATAGTCTCTCATGTTCATTTGCATCCATATCCTTTCTTACTAAATTAACTGCACTGTTCCTTTACTTTACTTTGTATCTAAGTGTAATGTTGGATAGTCTCTCATGTTCATTTGCATCCATATCCTTTCTTACTAAATTAACTGCACTGTTCCTTTACTTTACTTTGTATCTAAGAGTAATGTTGGATAGTCTCTCATGTTCATTTGCATCCATATCCTTTCTTACTAAATTAACTGCACTGTTCCTTTACTTTACTTTGCATCTAAGAGTAATGTTGGATAGTCTCTCATGTTCATTTGCATCCATATCCTTTCTTACTAAATTAACTGCACTGTTCCTTTACTTTACTTTGTATCTAAGAGTAATGTTGGATAGTCTCTCATGTTCATTTGCATCCATATCCTTTCTTACTAAATTAACTGCACTGTTCCTTTACTTTACTTTGTATCTAAGTGTAATGTTGGATAGTCTCTCATGTTCATTTGCATCCATATCCTTTCTTACTAAATTAACTGCACTGTTCCTTTACTTTACTTTGCATCTAAGAGTAATGTTGGATAGTCTCTCATGTTCATTTGCATCCATATCCTTTCTTACTAAATTAACTGCACTGTTCCTTTACTTTACTTTGTATCTAAGTGTAATGTTGGATAGTCTCTCATGTTCAATTACATCCATATCCTTTCTTACTAAATTAACTGCACTGTTCCTTTACTTTACTTTGCATCTAAGAGTAATGTTGGATAGTCTCTCATGTTCATTTGCATCCATATCCTTTCTTACTAAATTAACTGCACTGTTCCTTTACTTTACTTTGTATCTAAGAGTAATGTTGGATAGTCTCTCATGTTCATTTGCATCCATATCCTTTCTTACTAAATTAACTGCACTGTTCCTTTACTTTACTTTGTATCTAAGAGTAATGTTGGATAGTCTCTCATGTTCAATTACATCCATATCCTTTCTTACTAAATTAACTGCACTGTTCCTTTACTTTACTTTGTATCTAAGAGTAATGTTGGATAGTCTCTCATGTTCATTTGCATCCATATCCTTTCTTACTAAATTAACTGCACTGTTCCTTTACTTTACTTTGTATCTAAGAGTAATGTTGGATAGTCTCTCATGTTCAATTACATCCATATCCTTTCTTACTAAATTAACTGCACTATTCCTTTACTTTACTTTGTATCTAAGAGTAATGTTGGATAGTCTCTCATGTTCATTTGCATCCATATCCTTTCTTACTAAATTAACTGCACTGTTCCTTTACTTTACTTTGTATCTAAGAGTAATGTTGGATAGTCTCTCATGTTCATTTGCATCCATATCCTTTCTTACTAAATTAACTGCACTGTTCCTTTACTTTACTTTGTATCTAAGTGTAATGTTGGATAGTCTCTCATGTTCATTTGCATCCATATCCTTTCTTACTAAATTAACTGCACTGTTCCTTTACTTTACTTTGTATCTAAGAGTAATGTTGGATAGTCTCTCATGTTCATTTGCATCCATATCCTTTCTTACTAAATTAACTGCACTGTTCCTTTACTTTACTTTGTATCTAAGAGTAATGTTGGATAGTCTCTCATGTTCATTTGCATCCATATCCTTTCTTACTAAATTAACTGCACTGTTCCTTTACTTTACTTTGTATCTAAGAGTAATGTTGGATAGTCTCTCATGTTCAATTACATCCATATCCTTTCTTACTAAATTAACTGCACTATTCCTTTACTTTACTTTGTATCTAAGAGTAATGTTGGATAGTCTCTCATGTTCATTTGCATCCATATCCTTTCTTACTAAATTAACTGCACTGTTCCTTTACTTTACTTTGTATCTAAGAGTAATGTTGGATAGTCTCTCATGTTCATTTGCATCCATATCCTTTCTTACTAAATTAACTGCACTGTTCCTTTACTTTACTTTGTATCTAAGAGTAATGTTGGATAGTCTCTCATGTTCATTTGCATCCATATCCTTTCTTACTAAATTAACTGCACTGTTCCTTTACTTTACTTTGTATCTAAGAGTAATGTTGGATAGTCTCTCATGTTCATTTGCATCCATATCCTTTCTTACTAAATTAACTGCACTGTTCCTTTACTTTACTTTGCATCTAAGAGTAATGTTGGATAGTCTCTCATGTTCATTTGCATCCATATCCTTTCTTACTAAATTAACTGCACTGTTCCTTTACTTTACTTTGTATCTAAGAGTAATGTTGGATAGTCTCTCATGTTCATTTGCATCCATATCCTTTCTTACTAAATTAACTGCACTGTTCCTTTACTTTACTTTGTATCTAAGTGTAATGTTGGATAGTCTCTCATGTTCATTTGCATCCATATCCTTTCTTACTAAATTAACTGCACTGTTCCTTTACTTTACTTTGCATCTAAGAGTAATGTTGGATAGTCTCTCATGTTCATTTGCATCCATATCCTTTCTTACTAAATTAACTGCACTGTTCCTTTACTTTACTTTGTATCTAAGTGTAATGTTGGATAGTCTCTCATGTTCAATTACATCCATATCCTTTCTTACTAAATTAACTGCACTGTTCCTTTACTTTACTTTGCATCTAAGAGTAATGTTGGATAGTCTCTCATGTTCATTTGCATCCATATCCTTTCTTACTAAATTAACTGCACTGTTCCTTTACTTTACTTTGTATCTAAGAGTAATGTTGGATAGTCTCTCATGTTCATTTGCATCCATATCCTTTCTTACTAAATTAACTGCACTGTTCCTTTACTTTACTTTGTATCTAAGAGTAATGTTGGATAGTCTCTCATGTTCAATTACATCCATATCCTTTCTTACTAAATTAACTGCACTGTTCCTTTACTTTACTTTGTATCTAAGAGTAATGTTGGATAGTCTCTCATGTTCATTTGCATCCATATCCTTTCTTACTAAATTAACTGCACTGTTCCTTTACTTTACTTTGTATCTAAGAGTAATGTTGGATAGTCTCTCATGTTCAATTACATCCATATCCTTTCTTACTAAATTAACTGCACTATTCCTTTACTTTACTTTGTATCTAAGAGTAATGTTGGATAGTCTCTCATGTTCATTTGCATCCATATCCTTTCTTACTAAATTAACTGCACTGTTCCTTTACTTTACTTTGTATCTAAGAGTAATGTTGGATAGTCTCTCATGTTCATTTGCATCCATATCCTTTCTTACTAAATTAACTGCACTGTTCCTTTACTTTACTTTGTATCTAAGTGTAATGTTGGATAGTCTCTCATGTTCATTTGCATCCATATCCTTTCTTACTAAATTAACTGCACTGTTCCTTTACTTTATTTTGTATCTAAGAGTAATGTTGGATAGTCTCTCATGTTCAATTACATCCATATCCTTTCTTACTAAATTAACTGCACTATTCCTTTACTTTACTTTGTATCTAAGTGTAATGATGGATAGTCTCTCACGTTCAATTACATCCATATCCTTTCTTACTAAATTAAATGCGCTGTTCCTTTACTTTACCTTACTTTTGTTTTAAAGGGGCATTATCTGCCATAATCGTAATTTTTTGTTACCCATAAAAACTATCAGATATGATTGATGCCTTAATAAAACTTGTTTCTGTAACTTATAAATGTTATGAAATGGACGCCATCTTATTAAGTTTCGACGTTGCTTACGGAGTTTGTCGAATCGTCATTAAATCAGTACAACAATGCAGATATTTCTTATTTTTTGTGAATCTGCTTTTAGTCTGTGTTAATTACGGGCAAAGAACCATGCAAGTTTGCAGTTAATAAGCGACAAAATACAAATGATTCGTTTTTACCTGTCACTAGTAAGGTCAGTTGCATACGGAAAAAGCGAAGTCAAATTATTTGCTTGCAAGGAAATAATTAATCGATGGTATTTTTCGTTATCAAAAAGCGAAAAGTGGTTCAATAAGCTGCTTAATGTGAAATAGTTACCTTTGTTTCATCATTTTAAAGCTATTTACCAATTTCCAAAACATATAATTTTTTTGGTCAAAATCATAGCTAATGCCCCTTTAAGTGTAAATTTGGATAGTCTCTCATGTTCATTTACATCCATATCCTTTCTTACTAATGTCGGCGTTTGCATATTAATTACACAACAAAACGCGAGCAATGACAAGGAACGAAAATTAATCCAGGTGTTGTAGAATGATCAGCTTTTTGTGTCCCATATATGGCACACGTGATGTAGGACAACGTGAACACAGCTCTTGTGTAATATAATTACCCATATTGATAGATACAACTTTTGTTGATCATACTATACAGTAGATATCGAGATTTCAAACATGTCGGTTTTGGTTTTTTTGTCACTTTGACCCGCGTGTTTGTTCTGTCGTTTACCAATCTGTTCTTCTTCCTAGATTGTCATTGGGAGAAGACTTCTTAAGTTAGATTAACTTATTTCTAATCCATTTTGTCTTAAGTGTAAATTTGGATAGTCTGATACTTTGGCAAATAAAATATGTTTAAACTAAAACATTAGTTCATAGAAAAAATGTGCTAAAACTTCTATAAAATCACTGAACCATTTCATATGCAAACTTGACAGAAAAATCGTTGGATGTTTCTTGATTTCTTTTTAATTGAATATCTAAGATGTCTGGCAAAACATATTTGGATAGGAAAATCTGAAAATAATTTTAGAAACAACGGAAGTGGTTGACACCAAACTGAATATGGTTATGTACAAACACCGTGTTTTTGTTTTGTTTGGATATTTGAAATTACCATCACGTGAATTATTTTTATATAGTACTGTATGGAAGTATGCCTTGAAATATTTCAATAAACACAGCTTAGTGTTAAATATCACATGTATATTGTGTAGCCTGAATCATTCTTTTCGTCGCTGTCGTAAATAATACCTATCATTCATGGTTGTTACTATTCCATATAACTCTTCTATGAATGACATTCTTTTGTGATAGCTAAACCGAAAAAAATGTTGGAATCTTATTTCATGTAAAATTTATAGTTTTATGGTAAATGCTTCTAAATTAATTTTTTTTTAAAGTGTAATACATTGTCATGTTTGTACCCATGCACTTTGTGGTCATACAATACCATTGATTTCAAGACAGGAAGATATAATGTGTATTGGATTAGCAGGTTAACACGTTTCTATTATGAAGAAATGAACGAATTTGTAATAGATCAGTGTTTAATAACCTGATATTGACAACAAAGTAAGTGATTTCACACAGTATGTAATGAATAGCACGAAATTTATGCATAGAAAAGAAAATGAAAATAGACGAACCTACAGAATTGGAAATTGACTGTGTTTTTATTTGGTATTTAATCGTGACGGAAATGGCTGGCTTACCGTGATGGCTGAATAATTAAGATTTATTTGTTTGTACTATTATTTGATTGAAATTAATTTGAAGCAACATTGTTGATAATGTATTCCGGCGTAATGAATGGTTGATTGGACTTTACGAGAATCTTGTTGCTGTATCCGGACGTACAAAAAGACGTTCTGTTACATAATGTAAATGAACATTGGCTCATTTGATCCGTGTACATCCAATAAGACCACATGGTATTATGTGAGTTTATTATTGGCTGAAACAACGTGTTGGATGAAACAAACCTTGAAAACATTTCAATCCACCATTCAAAAAATCTGCCAAAGGGGATTACGATTGCAGTTCAGAGATGCAGTGTCTGGTGTCAGTTTTTAAGACTGGAATTTATATTAAAAAAAACCCAAACAAACAGAAAAAAAGATGAATTCCATCCTAAAGAAAATCCTTACACCCAATATGCACAACCGCCTATATTTTCCTATAGGAATATCAATAGCGTTCGTCATCACTATAATGGTTGGGAAGCCATAACGTTCATAATATTTGAGAACATTTTATGAAATGAGAGTTTAAATACTGATGGTCAATAGTTCCACCAATATCAACAAAACGAACAATCACCTCTAAATTAAATTGATAGCAGAAAATTGTCGCCCATCTTTCCCGCTCACTCCACTGTCCACTCACCATTTATCATATCATAGCCCTGATTTTTACTTTATAAAACGAGGTCAATAAAAGTAATATGGGTTCATGCCGAAAATCACCCAAATTAAATCAGAAAGATTTATGGCATTCTTTGTGGATCCCATTAAATCACACAAATTATGCCAGAAAGGTATATGGCATGGTTTATAGACCAACTTCATCATCAGATTATTGCATATTTTAATAGCCAATAGTGCACCAATGTCACACCGGGGCTGTGGTTTCTTGTCTGTCTTTAAGAAGTACACATTCTGATCAAAATCAGATCTCTCTCTTGCTCTCCTTTACTGATATGTCGCAGAGCTTCCACACCGCCACGTGTCATTAAAGGTGAGGAAGTGAGAGATCCGATTTTAATTAGATTGGGAAGAAAGTTGACATTGAAGGCATGGATCGACCGAATGAACTAAGACTTTTCAGAACCCACCAATACCTATAGACAAGATATCGGGGGTAGCATAATGTGTCACAAATGACCACAGATATGTTCCATTTGTCGTAAACACTTTCCGACCCTTTCCCCATTCATGACTTATCACCGGGTTTGTTACTAGAGTAACCCGACGGATGCAACTAGTGGAGCAGGAAATGATTACCCTTCCGGAGCACCTGAGTTCACCCCCGGTTTTTAGTGGGGGTTCGTGTTACTCGATCTTTAGTTTTATGTGTAATGTTTTGTAGATCGTTGTTTGGTTTTTTTCTTTTTCTTTTAGCCATTGTGTTGTCTGTCCTTCTTCTTTTAGCCATTGTGTTGTCTGTCCTTCTTCTTTTGGCCATTGTGTTGTCTGTCCTTCTTCTTTTAGCCATTGTGTTGTCTGTCCTTCTTCTTTTGGCCATTGTGTTGTCTGTCCTTCTTCTTTTAGCCATTGTGTTGTCTGTCCTTCTTCTTTTGGCCATTGTGTTGTCTGTCCTTCTTCTTTTGGCCATTGTGTTGTCTGTCCTTCTTCTTTTGGCCATTGTGTTGTCTGTCCTTCTTCTTTTGCCATTGTGTTGTCTGTCCTTCTTCTTTTGACCATTGTGTTGTCTGTCCTTCTTCTTTTAGCCATTGTGTTGTCTGTCCTTCTTCTTTTGGCCATTGTGTTGTCTGTCCTTCTTCTTTTGGCCATTGTGTTGTCTGTCCTTCTTCTTTTAGCCATTGTGTTGTCTGTCCTTCTTCTTTTGGCCATTGTGTTGTCTGTCCTTCTTCTTTTGGCCATTGTGTTGTCTGTCCTTCTTCTTTTGGCCATTGTGTTGTCTGTCCTTCTTCTTTTAGCCATTGTGTTGTCTGTCCTTCTTCTTTTGACCATTGTGTTGTCTGTCCTTCTTCTTTTAGCCATTGTGTTGTCTGTCCTTCTTCTTTTGGCCATTGTGTTGTCTGTCCTTCTTCTTTTGGCCATTGTGTTGTCTGTCCTTCTTCTTTTAGCCATTGTGTTGTCTGTCCTTCTTCTTTTGGCCATTATGTTGTCTGTCCTTCTTTTGGCCATTATGTTGTCTGTCCTTCTTCTTTTGGCCATTATGTTGTCTGTCCTTCTTCTTTTAGCCATTATGTTGTCTGTCCTTCTTCTTTTGGCCATTGTGTTGTCTGTCCTTCTTCTTTTGGCCATTATGTTGTCTGTCCTTCTTCTTTTGGCCATTGTGTTGTCTGTCCTTCTTCTTTTAGCCATTGTGTTGTCTGTCCTTCTTCTTTTGGCCATTGTGTTGTCTGTCCTTCTTCTTTTGGCCATTATGTTGTCTGTCCTTCTTCTTTTGGCCATTGTGTTGTCTGTCCTTCTTCTTTTGGCCATTGTGTTGTCTGTCCTTCTTCTTTTAGCCATTGTGTTGTCTGTCCTTCTTCTTTTGGCCATTGTGTTGTCTGTCCTTCTTCTTTTAGCCATTGTGTTGTCTGTCCTTCTTCTTTTGGCCATTGTGTTGTCTGTCCTTCTTCTTTTGGCCATTGTGTTGTCTGTCCTTCTTCTTTTGGCCATTGTGTTGTCTGTCCTTCTTCTTTTGCCATTGTGTTGTCTGTCCTTCTTCTTTTGACCATTGTGTTGTCTGTCCTTCTTCTTTTAGCCATTGTGTTGTCTGTCCTTCTTCTTTTGGCCATTGTGTTGTCTGTCCTTCTTCTTTTGGCCATTGTGTTGTCTGTCCTTCTTCTTTTAGCCATTGTGTTGTCTGTCCTTCTTCTTTTGGCCATTGTGTTGTCTGTCCTTCTTCTTTTGGCCATTGTGTTGTCTGTCCTTCTTCTTTTGGCCATTGTGTTGTCTGTCCTTCTTCTTTTAGCCATTGTGTTGTCTGTCCTTCTTCTTTTGACCATTGTGTTGTCTGTCCTTCTTCTTTTAGCCATTGTGTTGTCTGTCCTTCTTCTTTTGGCCATTGTGTTGTCTGTCCTTCTTCTTTTGGCCATTGTGTTGTCTGTCCTTCTTCTTTTAGCCATTGTGTTGTCTGTCCTTCTTCTTTTGGCCATTATGTTGTCTGTCCTTCTTCTTTTGGCCATTATGTTGTCTGTCCTTCTTCTTTTGGCCATTATGTTGTCTGTCCTTCTTCTTTTAGCCATTATGTTGTCTGTCCTTCTTCTTTTGGCCATTGTGTTGTCTGTCCTTCTTCTTTTGGCCATTATGTTGTCTGTCCTTCTTCTTTTGGCCATTGTGTTGTCTGTCCTTCTTCTTTTAGCCATTGTGTTGTCTGTCCTTCTTCTTTTGGCCATTGTGTTGTCTGTCCTTCTTCTTTTGGCCATTATGTTGTCTGTCCTTCTTCTTTTGGCCATTGTGTTGTCTGTCCTTCTTCTTTTGGCCATTATGTTGTCTGTCCTTCTTCTTTTAGCCATTGTGTTGTCTGTCCTTCTTCTTTTGGCCATTATGTTGTCTGTCCTTCTTCTTTTGGCCATTGTGTTGTCTGTCCTTCTTCTTTTGGCCATTGTGTTGTCTGTTCTTCTTCTTTTGGCCATTATGTTGTCTGTCCTTCTTCTTTTGGCCATTGTGTTGTCTGTCCTTCTTCTTTTGGCCATTATGTTGTCTGTCCTTCTTCTTTTGGCCATTGTGTTGTCTGTCCTTCTGTCTTTTGGCCATTGTGTTGTCTGTCCTTCTGTCTTTTGGCCATTATGTTGTCTGTCCTTCTTCTTTTGGCCATTGTGTTGTCTGTCCTTCTTCTTTTGGCCATTATGTTGTCTGTCCTTCTTCTTTTAGCCATTGTGTTGTCTGTCCTTCTGTCTTTTGGCCATTATGTTGTCTGTCCTTCTTCTTTTGGCCATTATGTTGTCTGTCCTTCTTCTTTTGGCCATTATGTTGTCTGTCCTTCTTCTTTTGGCCATTGTGTTGTCTGTCCTTCTGTCTTTTGGCCATTGTGTTGTCTGTCCTTCTGTCTTTTGGCCATTGTGTTGTCTGTCCTTCTTTTGGCCATTATGTTGTCTGTCCTTCTTTTGGCCATTGTGTTGTCTGTCCTTCTTTTGGCCATTGTGTTGTCTGTCCTTCTTCTTTTGGCCATTATGTTGTCTGTCCTTCTTCTTTTGGCCATTGTGTTGTCTGTCCTTCTGTCTTTTGGCCATTGTGTTGTCTGTCCTTCTGTCTTTTGGCCATTGTGTTGTCTGTCCTTCTTTTGGCCATTATGTTGTCTGTCCTTCTTTTGGCCATTGTGTTGTCTGTCCTTCTTTTGGCCATTGTGTTGTCTGTCCTTCTTCTTTTGGCCATTATGTTGTCTGTCCTTCTTCTTTTGGCCATTGTGTTGTCTGTCCTTCTTCTTTTGGCCATTATGTTGTCTGTCCTTCTTCTTTTGGCCATTGTGTTGTCTGTCCTTCTTCTTTTGGCCATTATGTTGTCTGTCCTTCTTCTTTTGGCCATTGTGTTGTCTGTCCTTCTGTCTTTTGGCCATTGTGTTGTCTGTCCTTCTGTCTTTTGGCCATTATGTTGTCTGTCCTTCTTCTTTTGGCCATTGTGTTGTCTGTCCTTCTTCTTTTAGCCATTGTGTTGTCTGTCCTTCTGTCTTTTGGCCATTATGTTGTCTGTCCTTCTTCTTTTGGCCATTATGTTGTCTGTCCTTCTTCTTTTGGCCATTATGTTGTCTGTCCTTCTTCTTTTGGCCATTGTGTTGTCTGTCCTTCTGTCTTTTGGCCATTGTGTTGTCTGTCCTTCTGTCTTTTGGCCATTGTGTTGTCTGTCCTTCTTTTGGCCATTATGTTGTCTGTCCTTCTTTTGGCCATTGTGTTGTCTGTCCTTCTTTTGGCCATTGTGTTGTCTGTCCTTCTTTTGGCCATTGTGTTGTCTGTCCTTCTTTTGGCCATTGTGTTGTCTGTCCTTCTTTTGGCCATTGTGTTGTCTGTCCTTCTTCTTTTGGCCATTATGTTGTCTGTCCTTCTTCTTTTAGCCATTGTGTTGTCTGTCCTTCTGTCTTTTGGCCATTATGTTGTCTGTCCTTCTTCTTTTGGCCATTATGTTGTCTATCCTTCTTCTTTTGGCCATTATGTTGTCTGTCCTTCTTCTTTTGGCCATTGTGTTGTCTGTCCTTCTGTCTTTTGGCCATTGTGTTGTCTGTCCTTCTGTCTTTTGGCCATTGTGTTGTCTGTCCTTCTTTTGGCCATTATGTTGTCTGTCCTTCTTTTGGCCATTGTGTTGTCTGTCCTTCTTTTGGCCATTGTGTTGTCTGTCCTTCTTCTTTTGGCCATTATGTTGTCTGTCCTTCTTCTTTTGGCCATTGTGTTGTCTGTCCTTCTGTCTTTTGGCCATTGTGTTGTCTGTCCTTCTGTCTTTTGGCCATTGTGTTGTCTGTCCTTCTTTTGGCCATTATGTTGTTTGTCCTTCTTTTGGCCATTGTGTTGTCTGTCCTTCTTTTGGCCATTGTGTTGTCTGTCCTTCTTCTTTTGGCCATTATGTTGTCTGTCCTTCTTCTTTTGGCCATTGTGTTGTCTGTCCTTCTTCTTTTGGCCATTATGTTGTCTGTCCTTCTTCTTTTGGCCATTGTGTTGTCTGTCCTTCTTCTTTTGGCCATTATGTTGTCTGTCCTTCTTCTTTTGGCCATTGTGTTGTCTGTCCTTCTGTCTTTTGGCCATTGTGTTGTCTGTCCTTCTGTCTTTTGGCCATTATGTTGTCTGTCCTTCTTCTTTTGGCCATTGTGTTGTCTGTCCTTCTTCTTTTGGCCATTATGTTGTCTGTCCTTCTTCTTTTAGCCATTGTGTTGTCTGTCCTTCTGTCTTTTGGCCATTATGTTGTCTGTCCTTCTTCTTTTGGCCATTATGTTGTCTGTCCTTCTTCTTTTGGCCATTGTGTTGTCTGTCCTTCTGTCTTTTGGCCATTGTGTTGTCTGTCCTTCTGTCTTTTGGCCATTGTGTTGTCTGTCCTTCTTTTGGCCATTATGTTGTCTGTCCTTCTTTTGGCCATTGTGTTGTCTGTCCTTCTTTTGGCCATTGTGTTGTCTGTCCTTCTTTTGGCCATTGTGTTGTCTGTCCTTCTTTTGGCCATTGTGTTGTCTGTCCTTCTTTTGGCCATTGTGTTGTCTGTCCTTCTTCGATTTACGGATTCTGATTACCCCTTTGGTCTCTTTTATGTCAGATTTTCAATGGTTATCTAAATCCCTAGTGATGGAGTTGAATGAACCATAGTATATTTGATTTTACGATTTATGTACATTTTACATCCATATCCTTTCTTACATAATGTTAAAGCAGTAAGCAGCATATAAATAGAAACCATTTTAAATAATTTATGCAATAATTTGAACCTTTAAATATGATAATAATAAAACAAATTGAAATCATTTGATGTGTTGAGCTATTTAAGTTTCAAATTACTATGGATATATTTTAGACAGTATGTTTTACATCAACTCAAATTAATTTAAGAAAGCGCAATTAACAATTTTTCTGTGGAAAATCCATTAAGGTTGATGTATTGAAACAGCGTGTAGGAATTTATGATCTGTAAACTCTCCAGTGTGTTTCTATTATCTCTGTTTGCATCATTCTACAGTAAATCGCTGCTGTAATGGAAAACTAATGCTATTATATCGGAACTGGAAGACTTATGGTGTGAAATGTCAAAAGTGATGCTTAGAAATGACGCAGTAATATGTTATCAATCAGCCTCTAACAATGTTAGAAATTAGAGTCCTTTTGTTTTTGTTTTTCAGGAATTACACATTATTTCATTGATGTTACGAATTTATATCAACGATATTTAAATCTAACATTTTATTGTGACCGATATATTTGTCCTAATTTTTAGTAATTTTGATAAGAAAAAACTGTATTTATGTTGGTCCTCGTATTCCTGATATGTACCCATTACATATAGGGGTCCTAGACATGAGAGATGCAACACTACCACTTTGTACTATAACAGCAACAATTCTGCTATGTTTTTGGCAAGGGAGAATAAAAATTCTAAAACATATCTCCAGTTAATGTCATTTATTCAAATGACGAAAACAACAAATATTTACATTTACATGAAAACAAGGAGTGCATGGTGTTACATAATACATTATTACATAACATTATAATTTTAATAATTTTTAACATTGCATAATACAATTTATATGTCCCTTTACAATTGTAGCTATCCAGTGCCTTTTATGGTTTGATTATATTCTTTTAGGTGATATATCAATGTAGATGGATGTTTCTCTGAAGTGTTTTGAGTGTTTTTACAAAATAAGGTTGTTTTTGTTGATGGTTTTAATTTGTATGTTTAAAGTGACAGTGTCTACGATTTTTCATAATTTTTAAGTTTGACAACAACTTGAAAATAAGATAGATAAATCGATAAAATGACCAAATAACCATCTCAGATACGCAGAAATTTGTTTAATTAGATGTAATTAAACAAATTACTTCTGATCGTCTGCGGGCCAAGCTCATTAATTATTCATGACCCAGTATGACAACACAGAACGCATTGACCCAGATTTATCAAAACAAAGACATGGATGATCTATCTTTAATTCATACATATTTAATGATAAATTACACATATTTACCTATAAGAACACAATTTATCAATCAAAACTCAAATTATTAGCCATTTTCGGTCAAAGTCGGTTTTCTTCCACGGTTAGATATTCCGACAGAAGACATTTTCATCAACAAACCGATTCTGCGCGTGCGCAGTTCATCATACAGAGGCGGAGTTATCTGGATTGACTTGAATTAGAGTAGCCCAGACACAAATTGCTTGCGAGCACGTTTTCCTCGAAATATTTCGTGAAAACCACTTTTCGGTGTTTTTGGCAGTTTTAGATGAATTTTTACTCGCATCTGTTCAAGTTTGGGAGAAAAATTCCGATATAAAAAATCTGACAAAATCGTAGACAGTCACTTTAAGGAAGTTGATACTTTAATCTCACATGTCCATCTTAAACCAACCGAAAAATAGATTGGCACGAACTTCTGTGATTTATCTTGATATATAAAAAAAATGTTGATTTGCCTAATACAAAATGTAGTTTTTAAATTTGTTTTTATCTCTCCTGTCCATTTGAGTTGTGTTCATAATTTACATCTATCGTCGTTGTCTGTAAACTGTCCATGTTTCAATCTTCTCTACATGGACAACAATGACATTTCTACTGTCTCAGAACACAAACATCTTGGACTAGTTATTTCAGACAACGGGAGTTTGGAAAAACACACTGACATGATAACAGAAAAAGCTTACAAAAGGATCAATATCTTAAGAAAATTTAAATTTATATTAGACCGAAAAACTCTCGAAAAAATATATTTTACATTTGTCAGACCCCTATTAGAATACGCTGATGTAATATGGGACAACATGAGTATGTCACTTAATAAAAAAATTGAAAATGTTCAACTAGAAGCTTCCAGAATAGTTACTGGAGGCAGGCACTAGACTCGTTTCACTTAATAATCTTTACATGGAAACAGACTGGGAAAAACTTAAGATCGAAGAGAAAAACATAAACTTGTTAAATTTTACAAAATGACAAAACATTTGACGCCACACTACATAAGCTGCTTAGTACCGCAAGCATTTGCAAATATACACGATTATAACACACGCAATGCTTCTGCTCTTCCCGTCGTCCGTACACGAACCTCGCTTTATTACAATTCCTTCATTCCATCTTCCGTTCGACTGTGGAACTTACAACCAGATAATATTAGACTAAGTCCGTCCATCCATTCAAGCCTTGAAGTATTCTCTAAAATCAAATATTTCTTCAAAGCCATTTTACTATTATACTGGACGTCGCCTTGGGCAAATTCTCCATTCCAAATTACAAATGCAGTGTTCCTCTTTAAACCACCATTTATACCGTAAGAACATTGTCGATTCGCCTAACTGTTTTTGTGGTTCGACTGAATCTACTGCCCATTACTTATTTCACTGTTTGCTATACACAGCACAAAGGCAAATGTACATACATTCTTTTAATGTACCCATAAACCTGACAACAGAAATACTTCTTTTTGGATCACCCAAATTTGTACCCAATCAAAACGTCGAATTATTTTTAGCAGTTCAATTTTTTTTATCTGTAGTAAGCGATTCACACCTTAAGGTCTTTTGTCTTTGTCTTTTTTTTTTCTTTTCTCTTTCATTGTTTTTTTTTCTCTCTTGTGCACTTCTCTTTCACCACTTAGTTCTTCTATCTATTTGAAAATTTTCACATTTATATCTGTTCAGAATAACATTGTTCTTTATAATTGTCCCCTCGCCAACGAAGTTGCGAAGGGATATACCCGGTAGTAACGCTACCGTCCGTCCGTCCTTCCGTAACATCCTTGTGAACACTCTAGAATCAACATCCTTCAATGGATTTTGACCAAACTTGGTACATGCTTAATCCTTAAGAGAATCTTAAACCCTATTGATTTTCAAGGTCACTGGGTCAATTGTTTTTACCACATAACATCCTTGTGAACACTCTAGAATCAACATACTTCAATGGATTTTGACCAAACATGGTACATACTTAGTCCTTAGGTGAGTCTGAAACCCTACTGATTTTCAAGGTCAAAGGTCAAGGTCACGGTGTATAATTTTGACCCTGTAACATCCTTGTGAACACTCTAGAATCGACATCCTTCAATGGATTTTGACCAAACTTGGTACATACTTAGTCCTTAAGAGAATCGTAAACCCTATTGATTTTCAAGGTCACTGGGTCAATTTTTTTTACCACATAACATCCTTGTGAACACTCTAGAATCAAGATCCTTCAATGGATTTTGACCAAACATGGTACATACTTAGTCCTTAGGTGAGTCTGGAACCCTATTGATTTTCAAGGTCAAAGGTCAAGGTCACTGGATCTACTTTTTACCCGCATAACATCCTTGTGAACACTCTAGAATCAAGATCCTTCAATGGATTTTGACCAAACTTGGTACATACTTAGTCCTTAAGAGAATCTGGAACCCTATTGATTTTGAAGGTCAAAGGTCAAGGTCAAAATTTTAGGCGAGGGGATACGCCACGCTTTGCGTTGCCCTTGTTTAAAATTTGATATTGTATAAACTTCGAGACCAGTTTGATTATTGTAAAGAGATATACCAGGGAAACGAATTAATATAAGTATTTCTAAACTTGATTTCGAATCCCTTTAATTATTTGTATTATATCATATTGAAATTTATCTTATTGTATTATATTTATTAATTAATAAAATATGTTTAAACTAAAAAGAAAAAACAAAAACAAAAACAAACTCTCTGGAAAAAAATCGAAAATTACAAACTTTATTTTACATTGATACAACAGGTCAAAATGAAATAAATCTGGATAGTCAAGATAACCGATATTCTATTTTGCTGAAATTTATTATTTTTCTTCCCGGGAACAACATTGTTGTCTGATAAAATTGTTACATTGTAGGAATGGTCCTTTGATGTTTATCTATTAAGTTTGTTCGTCAATATTTTTTATATCAGAAATCCACAAAAAGCCACCCTCGTTCTATTGACATTCCTCATCTTGCAACTACAACGAATGTTTGGTTAATTTTTGTCTCTATGTTAAAAATCAATTCTATTTATTTAATTTTGCAGATTTTGATGAGCTTGACAACCAGATTTCCGATGTCAGAAGACAACTAAAACCAAAGGTTAGCAAATTACGTGATATGGAGAAAAGGGATGATATAAAAGGATTCAATCTCAACCCACTGTCCAAGGAGGAAATACAATCGGTGGAACAACTTATTTGACAAGCATTCCAATGTATTTCAGATATTCCAAGTACAATGTACAGTGTTAATGGAATATCAGGGAAAGTAGCCAGCTTGAAAAAAAATTCCATTCAATTGATTGGTTTTATGATTAAATTACTATTATGTAGCTGCCAATAGACCTATCAGTCCAACTGAGAATATTAATATCATGTAATTTATCATTTATTAACAGTCAATTTATGGGTTATCAGATGACACATTTTAGCAATATTGAATTGTATACAAAATATTCCTCTCCGACAACCAATAAAAAATATATCCATTTTTTTGTGTGTAAAAAGCATATAAAGGAAGGACTATTGTTGTCTGTATGATAAGTAATTACAAAATAATGATAACACTCCATTCTAGTAGTTTTATACTGTTATTTATTACCATATTGAGAAATAGAGATAAGAAAAACCAATCATATGTGTTTTTGTTCTTTGAATTGTTAATGAAAAACAAATATAAAGGACCTTTTGTAATTCTATAAAGTCAACAATCTAGAGTATCAGCCAGTGCTGTATTAGTCTCACATACCAGAACTCCTTTAATTGAAGTTTTTTTTTAATTCTTAATAATAGATAAGAACACAGCAGTGATGCAATGAACCTATGATTACAGTCAAACATGTATTAAGAGGTCACCTTTAGGACAAAGAAAAAGTGGTCTTATAAGACAGGTGACCTCTTAAAAGAGGTTCAATTCATATGAAAATTTCCATGACAGGACAAGAAAAATATGACCTTTAAATACAGGTGGTTGCTTAATAGAGTGACCACCTGGGCAGGTTCGACTGTATATAGAAAGCTATAATTGAAATCTGTGAAATTCTGTGGATGACCAGTAGATGTCCACTTATCATTTAAATAGGAAAAATAAAAATCTAATATAAGAGGTTATTCAGAGCCAATTTCCCGTCAGATCCATTTCAAATTAATCAATGCTATTACACAGCAATGTTAAAAGAGTGAAATTATGAATTATGTTAATAGAATAATTTCAACCATTTTTTTTTTATAGATAATTGCTAGTGATGATGATGTCAGTGTCATTACAAACTTTCTTTCATAATGCAAAGAGATAACAAAGCAAAATAAACAAGGGCAACGCAAAGCGTGGCGTATCCCCTCGCCTAAAAAATAGACCCTGTGACCTGTGACTTTGACCTTGAAAATCAATAGGGTTCCAGATTTTCTTCAGGTCTAAGTATGTACCAGGTTTGGTCAAAATCCATTGAAGGATGTTGATTCTAGAGTGTTCACAAGGATGTTACGCGGTAAAAATTTGACCCCTTGACCTTTGACCTTGAAAATCAATAGGGTTCCAGACTCTCCTAAGGACTATGTATATACCATGTTTGGTCAAAATCCATTGAAGGATGTTGATTCTAGAGTGTTCACAAGGATGTTACGCAGTAAAGATTTGACCCGGTGACATTGACCTTTGACCTATGACCTTGAAAATCAATATGGTTCCAGACTCTTCTAAGGACTAAGTATGTACCAAGTTTGGTCAAAATCCATTGAAGGATCTTGATTCTAGAGTGTTCACAAGGATGCTATGCGGTAAAAATTTGACCCCTTGACCTTTGACCTTGAAAATTAATAGGTTCCAGACTCTCCTAAGGACTAAGTATGTACCAAGTTTGGTCAAAATCCATTGAAGGATGTTGATTCTAGAGTGTTCACAAGGCTGTTACGCGGTAAAAATTTGACCCGGTGACATTGACCTTTGGCCTATGACCTTCAAAATCGATAGGGTTCCAGACCCTCCTAACGAGAGTTCCGAACTTCCGGTTTTTTATTAGGTGGCGCTGTTACTTTCACTTTGGGTCCATGTTGTTCTCTACTCGGGCGAATTCCTGACAAAAACGACCGCTGCGCCTTCACAAGAGGTAGTCGAGGGGAGGTCATGATATTTTTTGAAAAGAATAAGGTCTTGGGAGTTGAACCAAACAGGGTTTTGAATATATTAGAAGGAATTTAAAAAACAAACACGACTTGAAGCGAGCGGGGGTAAAAAAAGATGTCCGCCCTTGTATATGTTTATACATTGATAGTATATTTACCTGGATAGTGACAAGGCCCTGTGGTGTTACTATATCCCTTCGCAACTTCGTTAGCGAGGGGATAACTAGAGGCTTACTTGAGCCTGAATTACTCACCTAGTTATTCGTGCACTGTTTGGGATAAAACAAATTGTACATAGCCGCCATGTTTTTCACCAGAACAAGATTTAATGAGGAATCTACGTAGAGGACCTCACATACATTGGACTTGTAGTTTCTGAGAAGAGCTTTAAACATTCAGCCAATCAGAAACAAGAATTGCTAATGATGACCGTGTTTTCTTTTTGACGAATGAACATTGAAAGAGGAATCCTTCCAACTAGTAGCAAATCATTTTGATTTGTACTTTCAGAGAAGATTTTTCAAGTTTCTGCTGATTAGAAATAAAAGTTAAGGAATTTGTGTGAATGACTCGCATACATAATTTGCACCAAATAACAAATCGTTTGAATATGTAGTTTTGAGCTTTTAAATTTCAACCAAATCAGAAACAATAATTGCTAAATGACTGCCATGTTTTTGCAAGACGAAACGAGTAGTTTATGTAGAGGGCCTAATACACATCGTTTCTGTAATGTTTGGTTTGAATTGGCCCGGTAGTATAAGGTTAAGAATGATGGAGGATGGGTGCAAAATTATGACAAAAACTCACATGGTCTATAGTCAGGTGAGAAAAAAAAACCAATAGCTCCAATAAATTACCAAATTAAAAATACCAATACAGTGGGATCAAGTTCATATCACACCTTTCCAAATATAAAAAGGGATGCCATGGCCTTGATCATATAATATGTACATCTACATATGCAAACAGTGTCTATGAGAGTTAATGTTGTGAGTTCGATTCAAGACACTGGCATGGTGTACGCGATATGTTGCAGCAGGTCGGGCGTTTCTTTCGTAATTGTAGTTTCTTCCACCAATAAAACTGGTGGTCAGATATAACTAAAATATTGTTGAAAGTGGTGATAATCAACCATAACGTAATCTTATCTAATCTAAAAATAGTATATGCACCATCGTATCTTTAAACAAACCAGATCGGACAAAATGATCTTGAGCAAAATATGGGGCATTGGCTATGAAAAGGGCAAATGTTAAAACAATTGCCAAAATAAAATTTTACAAACGTGACATGGCAAATAGAAATAAGCATTAACAACAAATTGTGAAGTTACTGACCTTTTATTTGTCACGGGATTACAAAGTACCTTTGTCACTTATTGTAAAGGTGAAAAATTGTTCAACATAGTGACACATGTTCAACTTTTAATGACTGATTTAAGACTTTTTAAGACCACCACGCCGAGATAGATTGTTATAGTGCTATAGCTCACTGAAATAACAGTCTGCGGATAGCCCTTGTCACTCCACTCGGACACATTATTCTGATTCCGAACCAAACAGTCTTTGCTTTTGCTCCTTAAAACTGTATTGTTAGCGGAGAAGCAGCAAGTACCAATGTTATAGTTTTTGCTTTGACCCAAACATGGGCTCGAATCTACGATCTGCTCGAGGAGAGCACGCCATAATATAGTGTTACTAACTGGCTGTTTCTGTATTGGCCCTCGGGGGCCGAGGGCCAATACTGCTGACCGAGAATCTATACCAGGGCCAATACTGCTGACCGAGAATCTATACCAGGGCCAATACAGAAACAGCCAATTCGTAGCACTTTTATTAAATAATCTAACTGGTCCGTATGACAGGGCCGTATGAATATTTTTCCAGGGCCGTATGGATAAATTAACAGGGCCGTATGGATATATTGACAGGGCCGTATGAGCATGGTTTTTACGGCACTAATGATGTCCAATAATATAGTGTTACTAACTGGCTTGACAATGGTGATTACTTTTACCTATGTAACATTTTGCCACAAACAGCAGTACTCTGAACGCACCTATTTGTCTTACCACCAACGGCAGTATTCGGAACGCACCTATGACAACACATGTTTCCTTCCCATCGAACTGCTGATGACGATCTCGTATGAAAACATGATTTTAAATAAAAGTATGATTCTTCATTTGTACAATTATGCAAAAGAGAAAGTTTTGAAATGAACTCCTCTATGTAAAATGCAGCTCGGATTAAAACCGGAAGTGAATTTATTCGTATTGGCCCCGGGTTAGTACTTATTGGCCCGGGGCCGAAATGCCGTATTGAATTAAATAGGCCATTAATACGAGAGGAAAAATTAAAACCGTATTAGTCAGGCAGATTTTGTCATAATAGGACAGATTTTTACATATTATTTAATAATTCGATTTAAACACCAAAGATCGGATACTTACAATTATAGTATACAATGTAAATGCTGAATATGTTGCTACTCATTTGAAACGTTACATTTGGCTATTGTTATACTATTGTAACCTTTGTTTAGGAAAGTGGCTGTGTAAATTGAAGTGTTGTTGAATCAGTCGTCTTTCAAAGGTTAACTCGTACAGTTCGGCTAGACGATTAAAAAACATGCTGACATTGAGAACGGATTCAACACATCGGCTTTATCCAGGTGGCTTAAAATCTGTTTGGATAAAAAAAAGTTTTGCTTTGCAGTTTAAAAAATTGTTCTGACCGATGACAATATCTGTGATGACCTTTTGGAAGACTTTATCAAAATAATGTAGATAATTTAGATAGTTATCAATGACTTATGTCCACATTGTAATCATTTTTAAAGTGACACTTAACGGTGTGATCGACTGAAAGGGGTCATACTTGCCACGCTATATCTTTACTTTACTAGATTAAGCTTTTATATATTACTTAATACTTTACATTGGAATATACTGCTTATTGGTTTAGACATTTTCATCTTCGTTATCCTGAATTAAATTTCGAGTGTTGAATAATATGGGTCTGAAAATCAAATCTTCGCTAGCTTATTCGACATTAAGCCATGGGATCGTTAAATATTACCAGACGTATATATCTGCGTCCGATTTTTTAGACATATTTGGGTGACAAGGTGATCTGGATACGAAAACAAAAGTACCAGCATAAAGGTAAAAACAATAGATCAAAAATCGGGTTTAAACCAGCTGGGGACAGACGATCAAACATCCTATCGTCACATATCTATCCGTCGTGGAGTTCTAATGTCATAATTATCAAAAGTAAATTGGAGAATCAGATTAACAAGTGTTTATTAATTGGAAATATGTTTGTATAGGGATTTTGCCTTTATAACAATATCTGATGACAAAACATTAATATCTAATTTAGTGCACACGACGCATTTCAGGTACACTCATAGTCAAACGATTAGAAAGACAAATAATTAGAAAATCTTTGTAAGTAAACCAAAGATCCTATACAGAATAAGGTTACATATGACAGACCAAAGATCCTATACAGAATAAGGTTACATATGAAAGACCAAAGATCCTATACAGAATAAGGTTACGTATGACAGACCAAAGATCCTATACAGAATAAGGTTACATATGACAGACCAAAGATCCTATACAGAATAAGGTTACATATGACAGACCAAAGATCCTATACAGAATAAGGTTACATATGACAGACCAAAGATCCTATACACAATAAGGTTACATATGACAGACCAAAGATCCTATACAGAATAAGGTTACATATGACAGACCAAAGATCCTATATAGAATAAGGTTACATATGACAGACCAAAGATCCTATACACAATAAGGTTACATATGACAGACCAAAGATCCTATACAGAATAAGGTTACATATGACAGACCAAAGATCCTATACAGAATAAGGTTACATATGACAGACCAAAGATCCTATACAGAATAAGGTTACATATGACAGACCAAAGATCCTATACACAATAAGGTTACATATGACAGACCAAAGATCCTATACAGAATAAGGTTACATATGACAGACCAAAGATCCTATATAGAATAAGGTTACATATGACAGACCAAAGATCCTATACACAATAAGGTTACATATGACAGACCAAAGATCCTATACAGAATAAAGTTACATATGACAGACCAAAGATCCTATACAGAATAAGGTTACATATGACAGACCAAAGATCATATACAGAATAAGGTTACATATGACAGACCAAAGATCCTATACACAATAAGGTTACATATGACAGACCAAAGATCCTATACACAATAAGGTTACATATGACAGACCAAAGATCCTATACACAATAAGGTTACATATGACAGACCAAAGATCCTATACAGAATAAGGTTACATATGACAGACCAAAGATCCTATACAGAATAAGGTTACATATGACAGACCAAAGATCCTATACACAATAAGGTTACATATGACAGACCAAAGATCCTATACACAATAATGACAGACCAAAGATCCTATACAGAATAAGGTTACATATGACAGACCAAAGATCCTATACAGAATAAGGTTACATATGACAGACCAAAGATCCTATACAGAATAAGGTTACATATGCTTGACCGACATCGGCCTTAGTTTTAACAAATTACATTATATAGGAACTATAAATTTGAAACATGAATACATCTAATACACCATGTCAATGCCGTAGCACTGATTTGAGTAATTAATCTGCTTTCACCTTTGAGAAACCTTTTCATATTCTTCATCAAAAGCATATCATCAAGCAAATGTGCACAGTTTGTTCCCGTTAGAATATCAGTCATATAAGTTTTCTGATGTAAATCAATACATACAATTTAACATGATTATCTACACACATGGTGCGCATTCGAACACTTGCCGAGTAGGGTAACATCATAGGTCATCACGAATAAGATGAACAAATTTATGAATTTTGTCGACAATTTAAGCATTTTTATCACACGAAAAGAGTGGCTTTATGGGTTTACAAAACACTAATATTTTTTATAACTATTTTATTAAAAATAATCATTTTCATATTTTTTTCAAACCTTTAAAATTATATGTTTGTTGGGCTGGTTTTGTGGAAACACTAAAATCATACGACATCATGTGAGAGAGTGAGAGGTCATGTCGGATAACCTTTCATTCATCTTTAATTGTCCAGTGATATAAATGATATATAGAGGCTCAAATGAACATGTATCGCTCTCTTGGATATTCCAATCAACATTCATACCAGGTTCTGTTCCAATTGGCCTAGAAGATTGAAATGTAAACGTTTACGGACGACGACGATGGATGCAAAGAGATGAACATACCTCACCTTTGAGTCAGGTGAGCCAGAGTATACTGAAACAGACAACTCGAAGCATATGATCGGTTTAACAAAATAACAAAGTAACGACCGTAATAGAAACATCTAAAGAACAATCCACATTTCGTAATTTCAGTTTGATAACCCACATATTACATACAAATCATGGTGGTCGTAAACCATACGTGATGTCAACAGGATTTTGAAACGGACAAGTTGACATATTAGATTTTTGTATATAAAGATTTGGAAGGCTATGATAGTTCGATTGCTACACTTGTCAACCAGATGACCATACAGGCTCATAATAGACGTCTCTACTGAATAAGGGTAATAACAAAATTACCGAACTCCGAACAATCTTACAAAGGGAAAGTCAAAACTCATAAGTATTTAAACAGACAAAATCAGTCAACAACAAAATCGACTTCGACTGACAAAAAATGCATGTTAATTGTATATTTCATGGAAATTTAAATAAATGGTAATACTTTCTATAATACATAGCTTGTTATATTATGTTGACAGAGGATGTTAGTTTGTATAAGATAACCTTGATCATCAACAATACATTGGAGATTGGAGAGTAATTTTTACATTTCAGAGACAAATAGAAGGAACAGTGGAAATAAACACAATCCTGATAGACAAATAATCATAAATCAACACCACTGGAAGATAAAACAAGAAGATAATAATGTAATAGATCAGACAATATAAATTGTCACACAAAAATGGTAAGCTTCTGCATTGACCATGATAGTGGCAGTTCGTGTCATTGGTGGCCTGTCTTAGCGCGCGAAGAGCAAATTATAGTATTAAAATATATTATGTTTACTACATGCTACATGTATATGCAATACAGAACCATTTTATATAGTGGATTTTTTTCCTATAACAAGGACACCAATATATGCGTTATTTGTTAATAATCTGTTTTTCATAAATAGGGTTTTATTTGGAAGATATAACACGCTTTTAATGAACAATTACCGGCTGTTAAAATATAACATGCTATTTTACTCCGCTATACTTTATTAATAAACAATCCGCTATTCTTTTACATTCGCCTTCGTCTCTTCGATGGTATTATATAGCATAATAAATAAATTTTAGAGTCACATGTCATTTTATACATGTTTTGATTGGTTTAAAAAGTTGAGGTTATTTGTCAATGAACGGAATCTAAAAATAGACGTCGTTCTCAAGGCGTCGCGTGCCGTTGTCATCAGGTGATTTTCTTTAAATGAGGCACCTTTGGGGTTATTTAAATTTATTTCCGATTATTTGCCTTATTTTGAAAAAATAAATCTATTTTTCAATATCATAACAAAAAAAGTTTGAATTAATTTATAAGGATTGATCGAAATTATTTGTTCGGTTCATTCGAAATAACCTCAATCAGGTTGTACACACCCTTGCGTAACACGCTACGCGGGCTACACGGTGTGTACAACCTGATTGAGGTTATTTCTTCATGAACCGAACAAAAATTGCGATCAATCCTTAATTATTTTGAGCTGACCACCAAGATATACATACAAATCTCTATTCAAAGAGGTCAAATCATGACCCCATGTCGGTGACCTCGGTGGTTTAAGTACGTGGAATACACGTCAAACCGGCCATTATTTTATTTTGGAGACGGCAAGGTGTGCGCGTATTTACAATTTTTTGCTCGCGACATTGTTGACATGTTGTCTTCCGCTGTATACATGCGGGTTTTCTAGTATAACTTTTCATTATCGTAAAGGTTTGTTCATTTTGTTACTTGCATTTTGCAATGATTATTAATTTATTTTTCGTAAAAATGCTATTTTTCATGCAAGTTCAACACAAAAGTAAACAATAAGCATCTTTTCACCCTATAATAATTCTGAATTGAAATATTAGCAAAAAATTGCTGTTAACAGAAATGTGTATATGAACATGTAGGTACTCACAAACACCAAACTATACACTACTATGATGAAAACCATCATTGCGGACATTCTTGCAGGAAATATTCATGATGCTGGAATAAAGGCTTCTTGTATTAAAATGTGCAAGACTGTCAAAGAATTATGTCAATGTGTCATTGACCTTCGGATACCAAAATCAACAATGTACTGTACTTTCATTTTGATAAGATATCCAAAAGTTTCAAGTTAGTTTGGATTTTTGGATCCATTTGATAATACCATAAAAGTATGTTTTCTGATATCGCCGTATAAAAAAACAGCAGCTTTAGACTCAAAGTTTTCATGTTGTTGGGCTAAAACAAACGTTAGAGAAAACGGAAGGGGCAATCAAGAATAGAAAATCCAGAGAAAACTGAAAGGGCAATCAAGAATAGACAATCCAGAGAAAACAGAAGGGGCAATCAAGAATAGACAATCCAGAGAAAACTGAAGGGGCAATCAAGAATAGACAATCCAGAGAAAACAGAAGAGGCAATCAAGAACTAGACAATCCAGAGAAAACTGAAAGGGCAATCAAGAATAGACAATCCAGAGAAAACTGAAGGGGCAATCAAGAATAGACAATCAAGAGAAAACAGAAGGGGCAATCAAGAATAGACAATCCAGAGAAAACTGAAGGGGCAATCAAGAATAGACAATCCAGAGAAAACTGAAGGGGCAATCAAGAATAGACAATCAAGAGAAAACAGAAGGGGCAATCAAGAATAGACAATCCAGAGAAAACTGAAGGGGCAATCAAGAATAGACAATCCAGAGAAAACTGAAGGGGCAATCAAGAATAGACAATCCAGAGAAAACTGAAGGGGCAATCAAGAATAGACAATCCAGAGAAAACTGAAGGGGCAATCAAGAATAGACAATCCAGAGAAAACTGAAGGGGCAATCAAGAATAGACAATCCAGAGAAAACTGAAGGGGCAATCAAGAATAGACAATCAAGAGAAAACAGAAGGGGCAATCAAGAATAGACAATCCAGAGAAAACAGAAGAGGCAATCAAGAACTAGACAATCCAGAGAAAACTGAAAGGGCAATCAAGAATAGACAATCCAGAGAAAACAGATGGGGCAATCAAGAATAGACAATCCAGAGAAAACTGAAGGGGCAATCAAGAATAGACAATCCAGAGAAAACTGAAGGGGCAATCAAGAATAGACAATCCAGAGAAAACAGAAGGGGCAATCAAGAATAGACAATCCAGAGAAAACTGAAGGGGCAATCAAGAATAGACAATCCAGAGAAAACAGAAGGGGCAATCAAGAATAGACAATCCAGAGAAAACAGAAGGGGCAATCAAGAATAGACAATCCAGAGAAACATTGGGTACACAAGACGAAGACAAACAAAACAAAAAACACAACACAGAAAACACAAAAATTACGAGGAACACAGACCCCATTAAAAACCGGGGGTGACATCAGGTGCTCGCGAAGGATAAGCAGTTCCTGCTTCTTATAAGATACCGGTCGTGTTACTCATATATACAGTCAAGTCCGGTAAAAACTCGGGAGTTGGATTATGGAAATTCATTGATTTTTGGTTCAACGGCACTAATATAAGTAAGTTTGTAAGTACCAATGTGCCAGCAGCTTCATGATACACAAATTCCGGGTCCAAGTACTGTGCTAACTTTAACTTTGACCAATATACCCCAAAATCGATAGGATTCTTAGGGTTCGCAGTGGCAGAGGCCTTTGGACATTAGTGTAACTCCCAGAAAATTTAGCGCATACTATTCGGCAATTCTATTGACACTGGAATAGTTTATAGACATCTAACGGTTTATTGAACACTAACAAATATGCACCTTATATCTTACTTGCACCATGAGTTCCGTGTTGTGATGTCCGTTACGATTTCCGTATAAAAACTATGTTCGATTTGTCTTTACCTCGAGTTGTTTGTAGGAGGGCTCATGTTTTATTTATGTTATTTGTGTTTGTTTGCGCATAGTGGTGTCCAGCACATATTGTGTTGTGTTTTTGTTTTGTTTTTCTTTGTCTTGTGTACCCTATGTTACCAGTTTCTCTGGATTGTCCATTTTTGATGGCTCCTTTTTATTCTCTAACGTATAAATTATTATGTACAAATAGCAGACTAGTTATATATTTTATAAATATAACGCATATTATAAATAACACACAATTGTTCACAAATCGCGGAATTGATTAAGCACTAATTATAATTAGCGCGCCAAGATATTCCTCCACGGTGACACGAACCAACGGTTTTATACGTCGTGAAGTACTCATTGTCAGTCAAAATTCAGCTAAGCCAATGACTCGTACGCAAACTGAAACAACAAAACCTTATAACAAACTTAACTCTTAAATATATTTTACCAAGGAGACTCATAATAGGCATGTTATAAAAAAATCAATAGGAATTTGAGGAAATACCCCACTAATTCAGCAGTAATCCAAGTACTCGGCATCCTGTCAGATCTGTGTCCTAATTGACGAGTCTCCTGGATCTAATACATTACCTCTATCACCAAAATGGAAATTTTAATAGATCTTTATTACACATAATTTCATCCCTTGGTTTTGTAATCTGATTAGGATATTACAATACTTTCTTCGCCAACGAAAAACAAAACCGAATAGGGAAAAGTATTGTCAAACAAGATAAAGGTATTACCGAATTTTAAAGGCTCCAGGGGGCAATATAATTAAATGAATATTCGTTTTCAGAGTGAAAATGACATCTAGAATGTTCCTCTCCCACACTTAATTAAGGGACTCTGTCTACATAGCACGATATTGTGATATAGAGCCTGTTTACCGAATTGTACAAGGACAGTCGTGGCTGTGATCATATAGGTCTGTAGCGCCACCCTGATTTATTGAACCATTGCCTAGCTAGATCAAGGATATGCTTAATTTTGATCTCTCACGATTTGAACCCAATAGACCACATGGCTTTCATTAGCACAATTAAATCTTCATATTACAATGTTGCTTCATGCAAAATTCAATTGTATTTCCATTCCATTTCCAACAGTTAAATAGTCGTTCCATTATTGCAGATATATTCAACACATGCTGCCATATGATACTACAACTACCAACTTGTAACTTATGGCAATATATTACCACAAATATAAATAGGTATAGCTTTATAAATATAAGCATTACTTCTTCTGATTTCAAGAATATTATATCAAAATTATGTTTCATGCTATATAATATACTTTCCATTACTGGTTCTTAAGAAAAAAATATTTCAATTTTCCACATTACACACTATGTTCAACTATAGACCGCTAGGGCTCGAGCTCTTAGACTCTGGGGCTTCTGTAACTGATTCTTGAAAAGACGTTTTTAAAGATGTATTTAATTTCTCCCGATTAGGCTTCTTAAAGCCCCTCCCCATGAAGGATCAATTTCGTTTGGATAAATCTGCATCTCTTCTTCACAAGAATCAGCCTTGGAAATAATTGGTTTTAGGGTTTGCAGAAGTTTAAAATGTGAAAAGCTAACCACGATGGACGACATAAAATGAACGACGGATGTCATGGGTCAGGGATATCATGTTTAATGCCACTTTGAACAATATTTCAGTTATATCGTCGGATGACATGCGATAAGACCAGTCGATCTGTAGCCATGCGAGATAAAAACCATACTAACACCTTGAATACATCAGTGACGCCATTTTATATAAAAAAAAATATTATTTTTTATGTGTTAATAATAAAGTCTAGTTTATTCTACATAACTAGCAAATCGTAGTCATGTCTTTTGTTTTTCACACTTCCTTGTGTTGTTTTTTCCTCCATTGTTTGTAATTGATTTTATACTGATTTTTCATCAAGTGTACCAGACGTGTTCAATGATTCCTTCCCATGATCTTCGTCTATGTACCAGTTTGGTAAAAATTGGTATTCTGATCCCGGAGGAAGTTTTTGTAATACAATATCCTGATTAGGCTGCCAATTCATCATGTAGACTTCTCTGAAATAATACAATTATTATTGAGAGATGTATTTCACATCTAAATTGATTGTCATATACACAAATGTATCATGGTGTCATATCATTTCAGGAATTGTCCTTCCGTAAAATGTATGTTGACAATAATATACAGTCAAACCTGCCTTAAAGGGCACCTCTATATAGCAAATCACTGTCTATAAAGGGCAGTCTCTTTTCCCCATTAATGAATAAGGCATATAATTTTAACCTGTATATAAAGGGCAACTGCTCATAAAGGCCACATTTTCACATTCCCTTGAGTGGCCTTTATATACAGGTTTGACTGTACACTTTTGTATATTCAGGAATTTATCTTTGGGTAAACTTTTAAATTGACAGAAAATGTCAAAAATACAAAAATGTAACTGTAAGCATTGATATAATCTATTTACGCAATGGACAATTAGGCAAGTGGCTTGTATGCTGTATCATTTATCTGGTATAAGAGTTTTAATGTCTATTGCATCATACCGGTACGTGAAATCCCCCCCCCACCCCACGTGACTTCTATTTCTACCATATTCTGATCACCTTTATTAAGAAGAGGAATATGTCAGGGTTAACATGAAGACAATAGACCAGGCGCTAATCAATTATACAAAACTGAATGCTACTTCATGTCAAATACAATTGTACCCCCATTTTTGGTTCTCAAAGACAATTTGTTGAAAGTTTTTCCAGTACATATTACAATGCATTTCTACTATTGCTTCTTAAGAAAAATCATGTGTTCCGCATTGCATAGTCTTTGTAATTTTTGGATACCATAACGCTTGAATCAGCATATCACAATGCAGATTCATGCCATATACAATAGTTTTTCCATAAGAAACGTTTGAATGTCCCAAAGGGATAATCAGAATCTGAATCCAAGATTTAGGACTGACAATACAATAGCACCAAACGAAAGGGGACAAAAGAACAAATAATAGTTAACAAAATACTACATAGAAATTTGCTGATTGTGCAACATGAACCTCACTAAAAGCCAAGGTGAACTCGTGTGCTCCTTGAGGGTTTGCAGTTTCTTCCAACTAGTAGCACCTTGTCGAGTTACTCATTAATAAACCTCTGATAATTAAGGAACGAGGAAAGAAGAAAACCGTAACCGTTAACAAAGTCATGATGACGACCGTAAACTTTCCAAGTGATATTTTCACCTCTATTACTATGAACCCTTGGTTCGGTAGCTTTTTTGTTGGCACCAGCTATCTATCAAGGAAGTCCTGATATACAGGAAACGTAAGCACTGGAATATAACTGCTTCTAAAGAGAAAACAAATCTTCCTTTGAGCTCACGTTTTAGAAAGATCTTTCACAAGTGAAGGATATTCAAGTTGTCATTTATTAAGTAGATTGCTATTTGCACCCCTTGACAGGTGCTATTGTTGGGCATTTCATGCAATTACATATAGCTCATAATGACATGATTAAAATGATTGAAATCCATGTTCAATTTCTGTTTCAAAAAGTTGTAAGTAAAAGTCATTGTCTCTCAAGTGGTTTATCAATGCTTTATATTTACCACTGCATCCATACAACATGATCATCGATAACAAAATGGCGTACTTAAGTGCCTATCTACAATTCCATAAATGTATTTGTAATTCATTGCTTAATTGACAGGCTATTAAAATAAGTGGATATCAGAAGTCAATTCTTGAACAATAAATGAGGGGTAACAGAAAGATCGTCATGACAAATTGGATTTTTTCATGATCCAATTTTGTTCTTGGCAGTACAATCTGTTCACAAACTGATGAATCCATATATAATAATCGAGAAACATGTGTAAAGTAAATCGATGATCAAATGTAATTCTCAAGGCTAGAAATTTTGCAAGTTTAACGTAAACATAAACACCTTCAACATTAATCCCCTTGAGATATGTTTAACTGTATTGTATTTTCTAAACTTATGTGTTAAAGTAGTTTTAAGTCTATACCAATATCATATGTTGTAATAAAAGGAAAATCCAAAAATACCATACTATCGGAACACCTCTAAAATCCAATAATTAATTTTTTTTGAAACTCGGTAACTCTAACACACAAATACATGGCCGCTCACTTTTCTGCAATAATCTTCCAAAATGTAGCAGGAGTTATTTTTATTATTAAAAGAAACAATTCAACAATTCCACCAATATCAACAAAACGAAAAATACCTCTGACCTCAAATCATTCAACATAAAAAAAAACTTTTTGTATATTCCCCTTCTGAAGAAAAAAAACCCAAAAATCCCCAAAAAACTAGAGGCTCAGTGGGCTGAGCCTGTGTCGCTCACCTTTCATTCTGCTTTGAAGAAACTTAATACAGAACCTTCCATACATGTAGATGCTTCCTATCAAGTTTCGGTTCATATGGCTTAGCAGCTTCAAAGGAGAAGATTTTTTAGAAATCGACCAATCAGAAACAAGAATTGCATGTGGTGGCCATGTTTGCTAACCGATCGGGACGAAATGAGCAATCTTCATAGAGGACATTCCATAGATGCTTCCTACCAAGTTTCGGTGGTAGCCATGTTTGTTAACCGATCGGGACAAAATGGGCAATCTCCATAGAGGATATTCCATAGATGATTCCTATCAAGTTTCGGTTCATTTGGCCAAGCGGTTTCAGAGGAGAAGATTTTTAAAAATCGGCCAATCAGAAACAAGAATTGCCTGTGGCGGCCATGCATGTTTGGTAATGGATCATAACAAAATGTGCACTCTTTAGAGAGGACCTTCCATAGATGCTTCCTACCAAGTTTCAGTTCATTTGGCTGAGAGTTTTCAGAGGAGAAGATGTGAAAAGTAAACGGATGACAGACGACGGACATCAAGTGATGGCAAAAGCTCATATTGCCTTTGGCAAGGTTTGCTAAAAAGAATATTAAAATGTGAATACCTACTTGTAATGTATAGATTTGATTTGATTTGATTTTTGGTGTTTAATGCCACTTTCAGCAATATTTCAGCTATATCATGGCGACCAGTTTTAGTGGTGGAGGAAGCCGGAGTACCCGGAGAGAACCACCGACCATGGGCAAGCAACTGGTAAACTTTATCACTTGCGGCTGGGAGTTGAGTGCACCCTTTTTGTAATTTACAAAGCCGGGTGCGAACCCACACCGTATTGGTGATAGGCTTGTATGAGCTATTAGATCCAACGACCTAACTCATTCAGCCCTGTAATGTATAGAATAAACATGTTACACTATATCTGCATTAGTTAATTTCTAAGGGAGATAATGGCAAGAGTTATCTTTCTTTTAACAGTTTAGGCAAGAGTTATCTTTCTTTCAACAGAGGAGAAGTTTTTTAGAAATCAACCAATCAGAAACAAGAATTGCCTGTGGCGGCCATGTTTGTTAACCGATCGGGACAAAATGAGCAATATTTATAGAGGACCTTCCATACATGCTTCCTACCAGGTTTCGGTTCATTTGGCCAAGCGGTTTCAGCGGAGAAGATTTTTAAAAATCGGCCAATCAGAAACAAGAATCGCCTGTGGTGGTCATGTTTGTTAACGGATCGGGACAAAATGTGCAATCTTTAGAGAGGACCTTCTATAGATGCTTCCTACCAAGTTTCAGTTCATTTGGTTGAGGGGTTTCAGAGGAGAAGATTAAAATGTGAAAAGTTAACGGACGACAGACGATAAGTGATGGCAAAAGCTCACTTTGCCTTTGGCAAGGTGAGATAAAAAAAAAAACGTTTTAGTATACGTATGCCATTTCTGAAGAAACTACAATTTAAACTAAATTGTGGCTCAGACTGATGACTGAAAGTGAAGCATCAGTCCCAGTCATGAAGTTTGGTGTTATCAGTGATTTTAGGTGGTTGACAATTTTGATACTATATCATTTTAAATTAAGCCGGATTTGCACCATCGTAAGAAAGAAGAAAATACATTTTCCAAACCTGGATCATATGTCTTCTAATTAAATTTTAATCGATTCCAGCTTGGTCATGCAATAATGTCGGTCATTTGTTTTGATTTACAATTCTCGCGCAGCACGAGACCAATGACGTCATTCTGTATATTCATAGCGTACATAAACACAGAGGGAATACTTTTCAACGTCAAAATTACAAGATGAGATTAAATTCCATGCAAGTAAAAAAGATCCTTTTTACTAATGTCTTTTTTTCCTGATCATTATGCTTGTTAAATATGTTTCCATCGATGGTATTCCCTAGCTGCAATAATGTAGCTCCTGTGACAAACTTGTGTCTCGGCAGAGCTACAACGCGGTCCCATTCGTCACAATGGAGCAAAAAAAAAGTTGCAGTTGAAACATAAAAACTCACTATTTACGCTTCAAACATTTCATTATAACTATTACTGATGATCCCAGTCCTTGTTAAATCGGTTTGGCTGAGAAATATATGTTTTTCAAAGGTAGCAACAACCTTGTTCAAATTTATCGATCATTTGTCATAACCGGAAACTACGGAAGGCAGAGCTTTTCTAAATATGGTATTTCTTACTACGATGCTTACGACGGCTGATGTAAACATTCACGCCTTAATCGCCAAATATGGTATCGACATCCAAATAGTGAGGCCGGAAATGACGAAATTCAAAATGTTCAGAGAGTTTAGTAAACATGGATTTTTATTTTGTGGGAATCACATTCTAAAATACTGGTAGGTGATAAAAACTTGTTATAATAATGGACAAAAGGAAAGGTTATGTCTTATTATTGATAAATGCAGGCGTCAGAAACTCTGTAAGCAAGCGCAAAAAATCTCGGCGGCGGCTCCATTACGTGTAATGGCATCCCGTTATAACCCTTGCGAGTAAGCGAGCATTTAGGGTTTTATTATTAGAACTAGTATTCCCCAAACATTTGTATTTTTCCGGTTTGTTGACATAATCGACATCACAGTTCATGGCCGTTTCCGGAATGTAGGCCAAGCAAATTGTATTTTTAAAATACTTTGAAAATATGATGATTCCACTATTTTCTAGAAAATGGCAGATTTTACCGGGAAAATACATGCAAGTGCTCTCCATTAGTCACAAAATGGCAGATTATTTTGCATTTCCACTGCTGCTTTAATAACAAATATACCCCTTACTTCTTGGGGTAATGAAATGAAATTCACAGAGAAGATAGAAAAAGAATTAATTTAACAGCAATAATCAAAATTTATAGCATAAATTGAACAGAGAATTAAATTAAACCAGACAGAAAAATGAGATTGTCTGGGTAAAAAAAACCTGTCATTATTACAAATAGCATCAACAAAACTGTATTGTTACCACTCTGTGATAATAAATGTGATTAAAATAAATTGAAATCAGTCATTAATTGTTTTACCAAAATATGTCGGTCTA
This sequence comes from Bathymodiolus brooksi, assembly GCA_963680875.1. Taxonomy (NCBI): domain Eukaryota; kingdom Metazoa; phylum Mollusca; class Bivalvia; order Mytilida; family Modiolidae; genus Bathymodiolus; species Bathymodiolus brooksi. The sequence goes on from OY804579.1 coordinate 64,147,029, forward strand.
ATAGATTGTATTGACAAAAGCAAAAACACCAAATTCACTGGATTAAATACTTTTTATGTGGGTAAGCAAGTTTAATACGGTCATTACGGTTTTCACAGTTTTCCGGTTGTTGACTGATTTTGTCTGTTTATATAATTATGAGTTTTGACTTTCCCTTTGTAAGATTGTTCGGAGTTCGGTAATTTTGTTATTACCCTTATTTGCATCAAATAATTAATTTTTAATACTTCAATTTCAAACTATTTAAAAAAAAACATCTTTTGAAATTTTTCAGACAAATCAATTACACTGAAAAAGCTAAAAAATACTGTACTTTCTTAATCTGGTTTACTTTTTAAGTTTGGTTGGCCTATGACAAAATCATGTGCTTTATTGAACTTTGACCGACTTTATGTGATGTCATACGACGCCATTTGGAAAAGGGGTGGTAAACAAATATGGGTCAGTATGTAATTATTATCGATCTTTTTTCCATGGAACTTTACACATGTGAGCAAGAATAGATGAAGAACATAATTAAAAAGAAAAAAATGTTTACTTTCAAACATGAAAAAAATAATCAAACATTATCCAATGACTGACCGACTTATTGTCAGACGAGGATATATGATTTAACTGTCTGGATATTTCTTTCAATAGAAGCAAATGCACTAGATGGAGGTCAGAATGTGAACCTTGTTTTGAAAGGTCAAACTTGCCAAATACAGTACCGGTATTACTCAACCATATTTTGTGTCTGTACAATATAAGGAGCTAGATATCCATCAGTGTATGTTATTGCCGTAATGATTTTGAGTTTAAGGTTTGCCAGAGAATTGGTTCGAATTTTGGACTAGGGCTTATGGTGTTTAATGCCACTTACAAAAACAATATATCAGTTATATCGTGGTGGTCAGATTTATTGGTGGAGGAAACCGACGTGTTCAGAGAAAATCATCGATCTGCCACAAGTCACTGACAAACTTTATCCCATAATGTTGTAGAGTACACCTCGCCAGAGCGGGCTGTGTTTTGGGGTTGGCTATGTTATCGAATATTACTGTTTAATTGAAATTCTATTATCCCAAACAACAGACTGATGGACAGATAGATTAAAGACATATGGCTAAAGCTAACATGACCATTGGTCTCTGTAACCTTTACTTATCACAAATTTTTATAACCTTATTTCTCAATCAATGAGGAATCAGAATATCAAGACTATATAATTGCTTTATGTGAAGTATATGATCATATTCATCATCATAACATAATATCAAATCAATAGATTTAATTATATTTAACAACCTTTCAAATAAACAGCAAGATGGTTTCAGGTCAATACAGTTCAAACACATGTCAACATTAATAACTACCTTGAATAAACGTTGGAGAAACCCGAAGGTGCAATCATACAGCACAAAAAACTAAATTAAAATGAGCAACTCAGACTCCACCAAAAACAACGGAGGTGAAGCCACATACTCGCCAATGGTAAGCAATTCCTATTTCTTATAGAGAAACTTATTTTTTCACATCCTCAAAATAAAATAAAAGTTACAGAATACCAAAGGGGCAATCAAAAATGGACAATACAGAGAAAATAGCTACACAATACAAAGAAAAACAAAACAAAAACAACACAATTGTAATGCATGTTTTTTCATCATGTTAAGTTATTCAATAAACATCCAAGATACCAATATCAACTGATTGCACATTTCTCTATATCTATTTCGATCAGTGGTACCCAACAATAAATAGTTGGAGATTGACTGTCATAGATTTATATCTACCTTAAGCTTTTTTTGAAACACAGTTCCTATTTACATTTTTGTGCCATACAATTTTTTGTGACACCGTTTGTCAAAAATAATAAAATGTCAACCAAACTCAATAAAGTCATCACGGAGACAAAGCTTAACTTGTACATTTACTAAGCATAATTCATTTCAATGATGGCATCAATAAACTTAGTATGGAAATTGTAGGGTGATTGGTTAACAATAGTTTGAAGAAATTATTAAAAATTACTCTACCATATTTTGTTTCTGTCCAATATAAGGAGCCAGATATCCATCAGTGTCTGTTGTTGTGATTTAAAGTTTCAGGAGAAGTGGTTCAATCAGTGTCTGTTGTTGTGATTTAAAGTTTCAGGAGAAGTGGTTCAATCAGTGTCTGTTGTTGTGATTTAAAGTTTCAGGAGAAGTGGTTCAATCAGTGTCTGTTGTTGTGATTTAAAGTTTCAGGAGAAGTGGTTCAATCAGTGTCTGTTGTTGTGATTTAAAGTTTCAGGAGAAGTGGTTCAATCAGTGTCTGTTGTTGTGATTTAAAGTTTCAGGAGAAGTGGTTCAATCAGTGTCTGTTGTTGTGATTTAAAGTTTCAGGAGAAGTGGTTCAATCAGTGTCTGTTGTTGTGATTTAAAGTTTCAGGAGAAGTGGTTCAATCAGTGTCTGTTGTTGTGATTTAAAGTTTCAGGAGAAGTGGTTCAATCAGTGTCTGTTGTTGTGATTTAAAGTTTCAGGAGAAGTGGTTCAATCAGTGTCTGTTGTTGTGATTTAAAGTTTCAGGAGAAGTGGTTCAATCAGTGTCTGTTGTTGTGATTTAAAGTTTCAGGAGAAGTGGTTCAATCAGTGTCTGTTGTTGTGATTTAAAGTTTCAGGAGAAGTGGTTCAATCAGTATCTGTTGTGATTTAAAGTTTCAGGAGAAGTGGTTCAATCAGTGTCTGTTGTTGTGATTTAAAGTTTCAGGAGAAGTGGTTCGTGTTTTGGGGTTGGTTATGTTATTGAATTGTAATATTTATGTTTATTTTAATGGAAGATTAACTGTGGTATAAATGATTTGTAACAAGAAGCCATGCAATATTACATCTAGGTCGTTGATTATTGCATGGTTCTAATAAAACTACAACTCAGATTTAAAGTGTGAAGTGTGCAATATCTCTATCTGGTGTATTATTTCATAGTTCTTAGCTGTTGCTTACATTCTGGTATATAAACCATTAAAAGATTAAAGGAAATGAATGCATTCATGTTACAATACTGTTTAATTGAATTAAATTCAATTATCCCAAACAACAGATTAATGAACAGATAGATAAAGACATATGGCTAAAGCTAACATGACCATTGGTCTCTATAACCTTTTCTTATCACTAATTTCTATAAATAACCTTATATCTCAATCAATGAGGAATTGGAATATCAAGACTATTAAAATTACTTTATGTGAAGTGTTTTATCATATTCATCATAACATAATATCAATTCTATAGACTTAATGATGTTTATCAATATTTCAAATTAACAGCAGGGTGCACTATATATAGCTAGATCAATATAATCTAAACACATGTCACCATTAATCACTACACCTGAATAAACGTTAGAGAAACCCAAAGGGACAATCAAGTATGGACAATCCAGTGACAATGGCAACATAACCCAAAGGGACAATCAAGTATGGACAATCCAGAGACACTGGCAACATAACCTGAAGGGGTAATCAAGTATGGACAATCCAGAGACACTGGCAACATAACCCGAAGGGGCAATCTGGTATGGACAATCCAGAGACACTGGAAATATAACCCGAAGGGACAATCAAGTATGGACAATCCAGAGACACTGGAAATATAACCCGAAGGGACAATCAAGTATGGACAATCCAGAGACACTGGCAACATAACTTGAAGGGGTAATCAAGTATGGACAATCCAGAGACACTGGAAATATAACCCGAAGGGACAATCAAGTATGGACAATCCAGAGACACTGGAAATATAACCCGAAGGGGTAATCAAGTATGGACAATCCAGAGACACTGGCAATATAACCCGAAGGGACAATCAAGTATGGACAATCCAGAGACACTGGAAATATAACCCGAAGGGACAATCAAGTATGGACAATCCAGAAACACTGGAAATATAACCCGAAGGGGTAATCAAGTATGGACAATCCAGAGACACTGGAAATATAACCCGAAGGGACAATCAAGTATGGACAATCCAGAGACACTGGAAATATAACCCGAAGGGACAATCAAGTATGGACAATCCAGAGACACTGGCAACATAACCCGAAGGGGTAATCAAGTATGGACAATCCAGAGACACTGGCAACATAACCCGAAAGGGTAATCAAGTATGGACAATCCAGAGACACTGGCAATATAACCCGAAGGGACAATCAAGTATGGACAATCCAGAGACACTGGCAATATAACCCAAAGGGACAATCAAGTATGGACAATCCAGAGACACTGGAAATATAACCCGAAGAGGTAATCAAGTATGTACAATCCAGAGACACTGGCAACATAACCCGAAGGGGTAATCAAGTATGGACAATCCAGAGACACTGGAAATATAACCCGAAGGGACAATCAAGTATGGACAATCCAGAGACACTGGCAACATAACCCGAAGGGGTAATCAAGTATGGACAATCCAGAGACACTGGCAATATAACCCGAAGGGACAATCAAGTATGGACAATCCAGAGACACTGGCAACATAACCCGAAGGGGTAATCAAGTATGGACAATCCAGAGACACTGGAAATATAACCCGAAGGGACAATCAAGTATGGACAATCCAGAGACACTGGCAACATAACCCGAAGGGGTAATCAAGAATGGACAATCCAGAGACACTGGAAATATAATCCGAAGGGACAATCAAGTATGGACAATCCAGAGACACTGGCAACATAACCCGAAGGGGTAATCAAGTATGGACAATCCAGAGACACTGGAAATATAACCCGAAGGGACAATCAAGTATGGACAATCCAGAGACACTGGCAATATAACCCGAACGGGTAATCAAGTATGGACAATCCAGAGACACTGGCAATATAACCCGAAGGGACAATCAAGTATGGACAATCCAGAGACACTGGCAACATAACCCGAAGGGGTAATCAAGTATGGACAATCCAGAGACACTGGCAATATAACCCGAAGGGACAATCAAGTATGGACAATCCAGAGACACTGGCAACATAACCCGAAGGGACAATCAAGTATGGACAATCCAGAGACATTGGCAACATAACCCGAAGGGACAATCAAGTATGGACAATCCAGAGACACTGGCAACATAACTCAAAGGGGTAATCAAGTATGGACAATCCAGAGACACTGGCAATATAACCCGAAGGGACAATCAAGTATGGACAATCCAGAGACACTGGCAATATAACCCGAAGGGACAATCAAGTATGGACAATCCAGAGACACTGGCAACATAACCCGAAGGGGTAATCAAGTATGGACAATCCAGAGACACTGGAAATATAACCCGAAGGGACAATCAAGTATGGACAATCCAGAGACACTGGCAACATAACCCGAAGGGGTAATCAAGAATGGACAATCCAGAGACACTGGAAATATAATCCGAAGGGACAATCAAGTATGGACAATCCAGAGACACTGGCAACATAACCCGAAGGGGTAATCAAGTATGGACAATCCAGAGACACTGGAAATATAACCCGAAGGGACAATCAAGTATGGACAATCCAGAGACACTGGCAATATAACCCGAACGGGTAATCAAGTATGGACAATCCAGAGACACTGGCAATATAACCCGAAGGGACAATCAAGTATGGACAATCCAGAGACACTGGCAACATAACCCGAAGGGGTAATCAAGTATGGACAATCCAGAGACACTGGCAATATAACCCGAAGGGACAATCAAGTATGGACAATCCAGAGACACTGGCAATATAACCCGAAGGGACAATCAAGTATGGACAATCCAGAGACATTGGCAACATAACCCGAAGGGACAATCAAGTATGGACAATCCAGAGACACTGGCAACATAACTCAAAGGGGTAATCAAGTATGGACAATCCAGAGACACTGGCAATATAACCCGAAGGGACAATCAAGTATGGACAATCCAGAGACACTGGCAATATAACCCGAAGGGACAATCAAGTATGGACAATCCAGAGACACTGGCAACATAACCCGAAGGGGTAATCAAGTATGGACAATCCAGAGACACTGGCAATATAACCCGAAGAGGTAATCAAGTATGGACAATCCAGAGACACTGGCAACATAACCCGAAGGGTTAATCAAGTATGGACAATCCAGAGACACTGGCAACATAATCAGAAGGAACAATCAAGTATGGACAATCCAGAGACAATGGAAATATAACCGGAAGGGGCAATCTGGTATGGACAATCAGAGACACTGGCAATATAACCCGAAGGGGCAATCATGTATGGACAATCCAGAGAGGCAGATAGATTTGCAGCATTGAGAACAAGACACAGAACGAAGACAAACAAGACAAAAATCCATGTGCTCACGAAGAGTAAACATTTCCTGTTTCTTATAAGATACCCGCCATGAAAATAGCTAAAATATATATTGCAAAGTCTTAAATATCTTAAAAAGAAAACCATAAAGAAAAACTTCTTGTGGTTCCTATCAGGATTTACTTGATAGAGGGTTGCTGCTAACAAAGGAAGCTACTGAACCAAGGGTTCCTCTTGGTTAAATTGAAGTCATCACTTCGAAAGTTTTACGGTCGCCACCATGACTTGGTTGATCACTATGGAATATCTGTGTCAAAAATTACCACGGATATGTTCCACTTGTCGTAAACACTTCCTGGTCGTTTCCTCATGCATGACTTATCACTGGGTTTGTAACTAAATTAACACGACGGGTGTCACTGGTGGAGCAGGAACTGCCTACCCTTCCAAAGCACCTGATTTCACCCCCAGTTTTTAGTCGGGTTCGTGTTTTGTAGATCGTTGTTTGTCCTTTTGTACTTTTCTTTTGGCCATTGTATTGTCTGTTCTTCGATATACGGATTCTAATTACCCCTTTGGTATCTTCAAACTCTTCTTCCTATCATTACTTTTCTGACAATTTTATGTGACTGCGTTTCTCAAAATAATAAAATGTCAACCAAACTCAATAAAGTCATCACGGAGACAAAGTTTAACTTGTACATTTACTAAGCATAATTCATTTAAATGATGGCATCAATAAACTTAGTATGGAAATTGTAGGGTGAATCGTTAACAGTAACTGTTAGTTTGAAGCAATAAGCTTCACTCTGAGATTTTGTGTTGCCAAGTCTTTTGTTATTGTATTTCTTGTATTTCATTTTTGACATGTGTTGTTTTTTTGTCTATTTAGATTGTTATCAGGGGCGTAGCCAGAATAATGGAGAAGTATAGGCACAATAAACCTGTCTTGGTGGGGAGGGCTTGGAGCCGCTCAAGGGTGTCCATGGGGCAAAGCCCTCGGAAGCTCACGGGTTATACAACAGAAAGGGTGACGTTTTTGACCATTTTGGAAGTGCTTTTAACAACATGAAATTCAGATTATTTTGTCCCTTTTTGACCACTACGGACTAACAAGAACTTTTACTTCCTTGACTACCCAGACAGACCTCTTGCGGACGGACAGATGGTCATGTTACTTTATACCCTTCAAAATTTAATGCCGAAAGGGATAACAATACACGTATGATAGAGGTTACAGTACTCTCTGAACTTTTAATCATTGTTTTTCACTTGAATAAGTTTATGAAAAGTCATCAATTATATCCAAGTCAACTTGTACATATCTGTGTATATGCATAAGTGATAAGCTGAACAGTCATTCATCGCCAATAGTCCACATTAAATAGGATTTCACGCATCTAATTGCACTGAAAGATCTCTCGCTTGTTGCCAATGACACCAGCATTGTCAGTAAGATAGAGATGATGCTATATATAGCAGGGTATAAGTCGTGATTTGTTGCATGTAGAGTGTCGAGTAGTCTCTGGCTTATCATCTCCAAGAGCCCACCTGATTTTCCAACACTCAACCTCATCCACAAAATCTACTTTTTTTGTTAAATCTATCTGATAGGGATATTTTCCAGTAGTCGACAGAGTTGTCTACAGGATAATTCGCTCTGTACATTTATATTATATACATTATAGATTTAATCATGGAACATATCTACATGTGTATTCCAGTAGGAAAGTGGAGCACTGATTTATAAAAAAAATTGTCAAATTTATGTATAGGCACGTGCTTACTTGGCCTAGTGAAGCTACGTATTTTTTTTTAAACATTATCCTATTTTCTCTGATTCCAACATGTTTATAGAAACATACAAAAAAATGTCAAATTTATGTATAGGCACGTGCTTACTTGGCCTAGTGAAGCTACGTGGTTTTTTTTTAAACATTATCCTATTTTCTCTGATTCCAACATGTTTATAGAAACATACAAAAAAATGTCAAATTTATGTATAGGCACGTGCTTACTTGGCCTAGTGAAGCTACATGGTTTTTTTTTAAACATTATCCTATTTTCTCTGATTCCAACATGTTTATAGAAACATACAACAAATTGACATGCATGTTTATATCTTTATAAAGTATCCTGTTAATGAAATGTATTTTAATGTACATAATTTTTAGTTGTCTAAAATGCAAATAATAAAAATATTACTAAAATTCATATCAAGCCATTAAAACAACAAGCTTAAAAGAGAAAACCAAAGGAGCAATCAAAAATGGACAATCCACAGACACTGCCAATATTGAGCAACATGGACTCCAACAAAATAACGTGGGTGAACCCAGGTGCAAATTACACTTTGCTGGATACAATCAATTGTATGGACAATAATAAATAAAGTTTCACAACTTATTTTTGTAAATACATAGACATTACCTACTTAGGTTATAATGACATAAGTATAGCATCCTTTAACAAAGCTTTCAATTCCATTTATAATGATTTGATACAGCATTGTGCTTTTAGTTTTTGGAGAAACATTGCCATCGCCTACTTCTGAGGAACAATTTCTGTGATGACATTATTTTGTAAAACAAATCAATAGACTAGTGCTCGCAATCATGAGTGATGCAACAAATTTATAAACCTTAAACAAATTTCAGTAAGTTGGTGGTTACCAAATGACATCTGTATTAAGATATATAAATTCCTACTAAAATTTGTCCAAGCATTATTTGTCTAACTGAAAACAGATGACAGACAGACATTCACAGACCTCTCACCTTTTTTAATAATAAGCCACCGTTTGATGTCAAAAGTTGGTACTATATATGTAAGAGAGAAGTTTGAAGATACCAAAGGGGTAACGAGAAGCCGTAAATCAAAGAAGAAGAAACAACACAATGACAAAAAGAAAAAGGATTAACAACAATCTACAAAATATTAGAGAGAAAACTAAATATCAAGCAACACAAACACCACTAAAAACTGGTGGTACACTCAGGTGCTGCGAAGGGTAAGCAGGTACACTCATGTGCTACGAAGGGTAAGCAGGTATGCTCAGGTGCTCCGAAAGGTAAGCAGTTCATGCTCCACATGTTTTATGTCTTTGTATGTATGAAATATTCAGTGGATAGAAAATACAAGCCAAGCTTCATCATGCCCATACAGGTTCATGGACACCTTACCTCTATTAATAAGGGATGCTTTAAAACTGACAAAGATGTAATATGATATGACTTCGATTGTGTAGTATAATGCCATACTAAAAATTACAAAGATTACATTGATTACTGAAAAGGATAAATAAGTTTTTGTTGTTGGTTGCTAAGGGCAATTTTATAATACATTTGGTTTTATTTTAATTAATACAAACAATTTTACTTTATATTTTGTAACATAGACGACAGTAATTACTAGCACCATCTTGTTGTAGCCATGTTATATACACAGAATGATCAAGTAAAATATAACTTTATGTGACTGGTTTGTTCTACAAATTAAACCAACCACCACTAAAAACTGAAATACCTGGTATTATTGATGGTTTGGTTTATGGTGTTTAACGCCACCTTCAACAATATTTCAGTTATATCGTGGCAGTCAGTTTTATTGGTGGAGGAAACCAGAGTACCCGAAGAAAACCACAGACCTGTCGCAAGTCACTGACAAACTTTATCACATAATGTTGTATCGAACGGGATTCAAACTCACAATGTTAGTGGTGATGGGCACTGATTGCACAGGTAGTTGTAATTTCAACTACCATACGATCATTACCACGACTGCCTCCGATATTATTGAAAGTGGCATTAAGCACCCATAACCTGTGTCTGTTACCCAGTACATGTTCCCTGTATACCATGATGTCTCTCTCTTATAATTAACCTATGAATATATACCTAGGATTGTCTTCTTTTACATTGGCTTTCACAAATGTAAGTAACTGGTCTAAAAAGTTCAAGGTCACATTTGGTTTCCATGGATCTCTTAATTCCTGGAAAAAAAAAGAATATTGAGTGATTGAATAAACATTTCCTCTAATGTGACTTCCAATAATTTATCAGCTATGTTGTGGTAACCAAGTTTAGTGGTGGAAAAGTACTTTCTCAGTTACAATTTCAGAATACCTCACAGTGAGTTAGGATTGAAATAATAGAGCTATATTTGATTCCCTTAATCACCTCACCCAAATTGCTGTACAAATTGATAAAATATCTTACATTGATTTTGGGATTGTTCTGACAGTGTGGTATTTTTTGTTATTCATTTTATTATATAACAAAATTAATAACATTCTTTAAGTGAATCTCGTTTAAAGCTACATGTACATTGGGTGAATGTACTATGTTTTATGTTTCAGCAGTGTCAGTTTAAAATGTAATTCTTCTTAATTGGACATGTGTCTAAGACATTTACAAGTGAAAGCAGAAACAGGTTTGTGCAGCAATATAATCTACTGATACGGTAAATAAATGCATTAGCATTAACCATGCAGGTGTCGTAAACATTTACACCTTTTTTGTTAAGCAGAACCAGGTTTTCTGCCAGAATAATTAATCTATCTTCATGAATATCATGAATTTATGCTTCCGTTTCTCTTGAGGGCATCAGGCATGGTCACCTTTATTTGACAAAAGCAAGAAGAACAGCAAAACAAAGATTAAATGAGTGAGAATTACATCCATTATAACACTATATATGTTGGGGAAGATGCACATTCATGAAAATTTGAGAAATATGTGTTCCTATTGACACTTGTTCCTTCATAGAATTACATTTATATCACCATGGCCACCAGGTTTTGGAAGTGGAGAAAACTGATAATTTCAGGAGAAAAAAGCTTCAGAATATTAAAGTTGCTTTCTTGTATAAAAGGCAATTTGAAGATGCCTAGCCATAATTCAGGATTAAATGTTATTTCTGGTGTAATGAGAGCAAATTAGACAATGACAATTATCTTGGTCACAATAGGAACATTACATTTGATCTTTAAAACCATTAAAGTCATTCATTATAAGGTATATGAGTACTTAAAACTACTGCTAATCTGCACTATTTATAAGTGAATTCATCAAAGGGTAATTTGTAATTTAAAGGTATATTATATGTTATTCAGCTATCAGACAGGGTATATAATGTGACATTCCCGGCTTAGGAATATATAGCATAAGCCGGGAATGTCACATTATATACCCTGTCTGATAGCTGAAAAACAGATATATTACGGATTTAACCCTTGTTTTTTTAAAATGCAACATCCAACTATACCCTGTCTGATAGGTGAAAAACAGATATATTACGGATTTAACCATTGTTTTTTTTAAAATGCAACATCCAACTGCCTCTTTTATTTTCATTTTTCGTATCTCTAGATGTCCGTTTCCGTACCTTTGACGTCATTCTTCAATGACGTCAAAATATGTGTCGCGTCATATTTCATGTATGGGGGGTGTCTCATGAAAGAAAATACTGTACTAAATTTCTAAATCAATACAGTTTCATATGTAGTAAATTTTATAAACTTTATAAATATAACATTAATATATCACATAACAAAACAACGGGTTTGCGAAACAGTTTCAATAATTTAAATGTTAACAACATGTAAATAAAACCTTGGTGTGGCCTCATGACGTCGAAAGTTTTCAAGGCTCAACGTTTTGTTTATTTGTTATGGTACAGCCGTGGAACATAGGAGTTTGCTGAATCGATCAGGTATTTGTGATGGAATTAACCGTTCTAATATTTTTTGTTCATGCAGCCGTTTTGAGAATAAAAACAGCATTTAATTTGGTAAAAATACATTTATTATTCCGTATTATACCATTGATTCAGTGAAGCGTAATGTTTTGTCATCCATGTTTTAATCGTTTTTGGGGACTGAAATATATATCCCGTCTGTTTTCCGAATATATGCTGACATTCAGGGTTGAGGAACCAATGAAAATATGTGTAACAAACTAAATTCGTAATATAAGATAATGTTATGTGTAGACAATCATCCAAATATGGTCTGATTTGGACTCCTATCTAACAAGACAATGGGGTCACAATATTCCCGATTTATGTTTAATGTACCTACTTGAACCATATTAGGTATGCCTAATGTATTGAACGTCTCTAATCTGTGTACAATGCCATTGTCATCTCTGTATCCACACACTATATTTGGTATACCAACCAAGTAACTCTGGGCCCACCATTTTATCAACTTAAATCTATCAATAATACAATCAGTAGCTTAGGAATAGAGAGGAATCAATTGTCTATAAGTCCAAGCTTAATAACCATATGATCTACTTTATAAACATAATTAGTGTATACTACCTAGGAGATAATTCCAGCCATCTGTTTTCTATAAAGTATACATTTGAAGAAGTGATTCTAAATATTTTGTACACTGCAGACATATTTGGAATAAAAACAATAACTATATTTTGTATTTTAAGAAAGCACATAAAAATATGCCACTATATATCACAACAGATGTTATAAACCACATCATTGGATACTTGCCCTGAGTTATTAGAGTTTAAAACCACTTTGAGCAACAATTCCATCAATATCAACAAACCATCAAACACTTCTTACCTCATCTCACTGTATAAAAAAAACTGTGACATATGATGTTGGAAATCCAGGTCCTAGCTTGGGACAGACACACAATTGTGGTGGGGTTATATCTTGAAAACTGGATCTCCAATGGCAATACATGTACATTTGTATAAACAAATGTTAAAATTTCTGCACAGAATGTGAGGTTGTTGGACACAATCTTTAAAATGCTTGACTAATTTTTCCAAGTCCATGAAGTCTCATAGGAGAAGATTGTATGGTGGTTAATTGACAAACAAACACAACATTGAATAATATCAAGTCCTTCAAATACCAGATAAGTTATACATGTGTATAGAATAATGGCAGTTATGAAGATCGAGACAGAACTTAACACTTGTATCGTAGCTGTATTAATGTATGTTGAGACATTCAAAACTGACGTTATTGTTAATTTGTAATGTCATAATGTACTTGATGTCACACTGTCCTATAATTTTCAGCATGAGAGTCAGTTCGTTATCAATACTGACAACATTTAAATTACAGAGAAAACATGTACCTTTGGAAGTTTTGTCTTTGTCTGTTGTTTTCTATCTCTCTTGTAGTTTTAAATTCTACATATCTACAACCTTCACACGAGCCTGTCAAGTCTCTAGCATCTACTTCACCTGCAAATACTGTAATAACATGTCAACTCATATAATAATAGTCAAAACTGTCTAAATATACCCACCATTACAGGGGCCGTCGTGGTCATGATCGTATGGTAGTTGGATTTACAACTACCTATGCAATCAGTGCCTATCACCTCTAAAGTTGTGAGTTTGAATCCCACTCATGGCGAGGTACACTCAATACAACTTATGTGATAAACTTTGTTAGTGACTTGCGGCAGGTCTGTGGTTTTCTCTGGCTACTCTGCTTTCCTGCACCAATAAAACTGACCACCACAATATAACAGAAATATTGTTGAAAGTGGTATTAAACACCATTAGCCTTACCCTTACTATACCCACCATAACAACAATATTATTTCAGTTTCAAACTTACTTAAATTGATTGATCATTTATTGAGAATTTATACTAAAAGAGAAATTGAATGATAATTTAGGGTCAAGTGAGAAGTCATTCTAAAAGTGAACTTATCAAAGTTTGATTAAATATAGGAAAATAGCTTCAGGACAGAATTTTTAAATGAGTTTTGGTAATAATAGGTTTAATTTGCATAATCGTCAAAAATTTCAAAATTATAATTTCATAAAAGAAAACTATAGGACAAATTCCAGCCATGACAACTTTGTCGAACACAAATGCACATGGGTGAGATTTATACCATGGTACAACATGCAGGTCTGAATGTTGTACCATAGCCTAAGCTCTGTGCCAAATGTCAATCATTTTATTTCTGTTACAAAACATAGATACCACGTGTCTTACTCATGAACTTATATAAAGAAACTCATCTTTTGGTTTCATTTGTTTAAATAAGTTAATTCATAAGAACCGTGGTATATAGAGTACTTTAATTGATGACAATATCTGCTAAATTGTAAACAAACAATGATTTATGAGTAACACGGCTGGAGTCTTATAAGAAGCAGGAACTGCTTACCCTTCATGAGCCCCTGGGTTCACTTCCGGGTTTTAGTGGGGTCTGTGTTGCTCATCTTGTTAGTTTTCTGTGTTGTGTTTTTTGTTTTGTTTGTCTTCATCCTATGTCTTGTGTACCCAATGTTGCCTGTTTCTCTAGATTGTCCATTCTTGCTTTCCCCTTCAATTAAGACATCACAATTCTAAACAATAGGTTTTTTTTTTAAATCAAATTCATAATCAGGAGTGTTAATTCATATTTTTATTGATAATGAACCTTATTATATATTTTACTAAAGTCCTCTGGAAATAAATGTAAACAAAAATTCTCAATGCTTAAAGTTTACCCAAAGAATGAGATTCTAGTCTTGTTCTAACCACTACACCAAATTCTTCATTGTTATTGACAGGTTCTGTTGTTATTGGAGATCCTTTAGGTTTGTCTGAAAAAAAACCACACACACAGAAATAATTTTTGGACAGCATAGTTTACTCTGAAATCATTATTAATCGTGGGGTTCTAATTTTTGTGGATTTCGTGGTTCACTTAAACCATGAAAATTAAAATCCAACGAAGTATAATCTTCCCATTGATTATAGCCTGTAGTGTTTGAAATCACTTATTCAAGAACTGAAGGATCACTGCATTTTGTAGAAGCCACACATATTGCTGCCTACAAATAAAAGTACTTTCACAGTATTAGAAATTGAACTACATATTTAGGCTTTATTAGAAATTGAACTACATATTTAGGCTTTATTAGAAATTGAACTACATGTTTAGGCTTTATTAGAAATTGAACTACATGTATAGGCTTTATTAGAAATTGAACTACATATTTAGGCTTTATTAGAAATTGAACTACATGTTTAGGCTTTATTAGAAATTGAACTACATGTATAGGCTTTATTAGAAATTGAACTACATGTTTAGGCTTTATTAGAAATTGAACTACATATAACACTTTATTAGAAATTGTTTGAACTACATGTAACGAAAATGATGTTTAGGCTTTATTAGATATTGAACTACATGTATAGGCTTTATTAGAAATTGAACTACATGTTTAAGCTTTATTAGAAATTGAACTACATATAACACTTTATTAGAAATTGTTTGAACTACATGTAACGAAAATGATGTTTAGGCTTTATTAGAAATTGAACTACATGTATAGGCTTTATTAGAAATTGAACTACATGTTTAGGCTTTATTAGAAATTGAACTACATATAACACTTTATTAGAAATTGTTTGAACTACATGTAACGAAAATGATGTTTAGGCTTTATTAGAAATTGAACTACATGTTTAGGCTTTATTAGAAATTAAACTACATGCATAGGCTTTATATTAGAAATTGAACTACATGTATAGGCTTTATATTAGAAATTGAACTACATGTATAGGCTTTATATTAGAAATTGAACTACATGAATAGGTTTTATTAGAAATTGAACTACATGAATAGGTTTTATTAGAAATTGAACTACATGAATAGGTTTTATTAGAAATTGAACTACATGTATAGGCTTTATATTAGAAATTGAACTACATGTATAGAGAGGCATAAATAGAATGGGTATAAAAAGATAAAAATATAATTAACCTGCTGTGATATACTGTTCAAATTTCCAGCCCCAGCAGCACATCTCATCTTGCCTCCCTGTCATTTCTGCTTTGTTTTTCTTCCTCTGTTCTGTCTCAAACTCACACATGTAGATAGTATTGTTAAATTTAGTAATGGCTACTAACCAGTCATCTCTGTTTTCATATGGTGTACACAGTAGTTTGGTTAGCAGTCCTCGCCAGCATATAAAGTCTGTGTGCAAATCTCTGAAACATTTTAGCATAAAAATTATGTTACTATGTGTACTTCTAATTTGTAAGTTTTACCAAACCAGTACTGTGTTTTGCATTGTATTCAAACTAACAGACACATTTAGTGTTTACCTCTTGGGAAGTTTGTATGTATTTGCTTGGGGGGTTTTTTGGTACACAGATGTAATACAAATACATGTAGTTTAATCTTACAATATTCAGTGACAGTGTATGACAAAAGAAAAAATTTAAATGGCAGACATTGATGGTTATTTTGTGATATCATAAAGTACACTTAGAAATAATTCTCTGGCTATGAACACTGAATGAGATTGTGGTATTAAATATAATTATTACAGGTGCATGTATATAAAAGTTTGATATTAACAGTTTTCCTGCTTAAAGTGGTTTCAAACTAAATTATGTTCACTCAATGAACTATAATCAAATGCATGAATAAATTTGCAAAGTTATATAATTCTTTCCTATCTTAATCATGTCAATCAATGCTAATCATTTGAAAATATTTCATCATTTGCACTTTCGATAATATTCAATTTTCTGTTTCTGGAAATAATCAAGCTGGGGCAAATTAGAATCATCAAAAAACTAGAGGCTCAGTGGGCTGAGTCTGTGTCACTCACCTTTCATTCTGCTTTGAGGAAACTTAATACAGAACCTTCCATAGGTGCTTCCCACCAAATTTCGGTTCATTTTGGCAAAGCAGTTTTAGAGAAGAAGATTTTTAAAAATCAACCAATCTAAAACAAGAATTGCCTGTGGCAGCCATGTTTGTTAATGGATCAAAACGAAAAGAGCAAACTCTATAGAGGACCTTCCATAGATGCTTCTTACCAAGTTTCATATCATTTGGCCAAGCGGCTTCAGAGGAAATGCTGTTTTAGAAATCAATAAGAAACAAGAATTGCCTATGATAGCCATGTTTGTTAATGGATCAAATCGGAATGAGCAATTCCCATAGAGGACCTTCCATAGATGCTTCCTAGCAAGTTTCGGTCCATTTGGCCAAGATGTTTCAGAGTAGAAGATTTTTAGAAATCGACCAATCAGAAACAAGAATTGCCTGTGGCAGCCATGTTTGTTAATGGATCGGGACAAAATGAGCAATCTTTACAGAGAACCTTCCATAGATGCTTCCTACCAAGTGTCGGTTCATTTGGCAAAGCGGTTTCAGAGGAGAAGATTTTTTAAAAATCAACCAATCAGCAACAAGAATTGTCTGCGGTGGCCATGTTTGTTAACGGATCGGGACGAAATGAGACATCGTAACAGAGGACTTTCCATAGATGCTTCCTAACAAGTTTTGGTTCATTTGGGCCAAACGGTTTCAGAGGAGAAGAATCTAAAAAATCAGCCAATCAGAAACAAGAATCACCTGTGGTAGCCATGTTTGTTAACGGATCAGGACGGAATGAGCAATCTATATAGAGGACCTTCCATAGATGCTTCCTACCAAGCTTCGGATCATTTGGCCAAGCGCTTTCAGAGGAGAAGATTTTTAGAAATCGACCAATCAGAAACAAGAATTGCATGTGGTGGCCATGTTTGTTAATAGATCGGCACGAAAATGAGCACTCTTTATAGAGCACCGCCCATAGATGCTTCCTACCAAGTTTCGGTTCATTTGGCCAAGTGCTTTCAGAGTAGAAGATTTTTAGAAATCGACCAATCAGAAACAAGAATTGCCTGTGGCGGCCATGTTTGTTAATGGATCGGGACAAAATGAGCAATCTTTACAGAGAACCTTCCATAGATGCTTCCTACCAAGTGTCGGTTCATTTGGCAAAGCAGTTTCAGAGGAGAAGATTTTTTAAAAATCAACCAATCAGCAACAAGAATTGTCTGTGGTGGCCATGTTTGTTAACAGATCGGGACGAAATGAGACATCGTAACAGAGGACTTTCCATAGATGCTTCCTAACAAGTATTGGTTCATTTGGCCAAACGGTTTCAGAGGAGAAGAATCTAAAAAATCAGCCAATCAGAAACAAGAATCGCCTGTGGTGGCCATGTTTGTTAACGGATCAGGACGGAATGAGCAATCTATATAGAGGACCTTCCATAGATGCTTCCTACCAAGCTTTGGATCATTTGGCCAAGCGCTTTCAGAGGAGAGAAATTTTAGAAATCGACCAATCAGAAGCAAGAATTGCCTGTGGTGGCTATGTTTGTTAATGGATCGGGACGAAAATGAGCACTCTTTATAGAGCACCGCCCATAGATGCTTCCTACCAAGTTTCGGTTCATTTGGCCAAACGGTTTCAGAGGAGAAGAATTTTAAAATTCAGCCAATCAGAAACAAGAGTCGCCTGTGGCGGCCATGTTTGTTAACGGATCGGGACAAAATTAGTCATCTTTACAGAGGACCTTCCATAGATGCTTCCTACCAAGTTTCAGTTCATTTGGTTGAGGAGCTTCAGAGGAGAAGATTAAAATGTGAAAAGTTAACGGACGATAGATGACAGACGACGGATGCCAAGTGATGGCAAAAGCTCACATTGCCTTTGGCAAGGTGAGCTAATAATAGACCTTTTGCACATTCCTGATTTGATTCTAAAATTATATGTCTTACACAGGAGTTATTTCCCTTATGACAGGCAAAATGGCACCAGTTCTACACTTAGGAAAAGCAACAGAAAGCCGAAAGGACAAGGATTTTTTTTTATAATTTTCTTAAGTTTGTGGATACCGGTATTTGAACCTTGTAAAAAATCTGATGATAATTTTACAGCAATCAGAAAATTCACAAGCTGTTATAAGATTAATATTTTGTACAGATTATGAGAAAAAATATGTTATTTTTTCATTTAACTTTGCATAAAAAGGGACAGTTTTGCCTGCCTTAAAGGGATATATAATTCTGATACGTATACTTTAGGAATCAAATCAGAAATGTGCAGATGATCTATTCCTCATTTATTTAATGAATTCTTGCTTTACCTATCATTTAAATCATCTTCAACTTTTGACTGCAACTGAAATTTTGCTTTATTGAGTAAAATCCAATTAAGAATGTTATCGATGTATTCTTTTTTACACTCATCTTTTCGTATCATATCTTTATATCCAACAGTAAGGTCATATTGCACATTGTTAGAATTCCTTGGTGGTACAAAGTATTTCATGTTACATCTGTCATTTCTGAAGCATCTATTTTTATCAACAGAAAAGGCTCCAATTTCAATAGGTTTTCTGAAAAAGGGTGATTTTTTGTCAAATGTGTGTTTAGGATATAATTTAAAATTTAGATGTTGTCCTTTCTCTTCACAATGTAACTTTTCTCGTTTCCCATAATCAGAACTTTCAACATGCTCGTTGTGTTTTCTCTTCATTGTGGCTGCAGGAGCAAACCGAAAGTGAAAATAGAAAACGAATACCGGAAATTGCAATGTGACTAATCACAGCCAACGTTTGAATTTTAAGTTCACCAATCAAAATCCATGTGATTAAGTTTGGCTAGTTTCAATATGTCAGCGCCCATGTAAATTCATAACAAAAAGAAATCATTTGAAATATTACGCATACAGTGAGTACTAAGATCAAGTCATTTATAAAATAAAAAATTCGTTAGTAATGAAGTGGATGTATTATTTTTTCTTCTCCCTGTAAGCGGTTTAATACACATATTATAGATTACATTGTCTTTGTTATATCTTTTATACCGGTGGCTTTCTTTTTACTTTATTTATCGTTCTGTATTATGTTTCCAGCCGTCTTATGGATAGAAATAGTATCTTAAAGTTGATCCCCTGTAGTCGAGAGTTATTTAAATATTTGCTCAATCATAGTCATTCATTGTCTTAATTTTTCCTGGTAACAAGACAGTTCGGCACCCATAAGATAAGATAAGATAAGAAAACTTTATTTGAATTCGGTTTTTGTATAACAATAAACACAAGCTCTCAGGAGCTTTTTACCGAATATACATAGTAGCACAAGATACATACACATATTAACATAATCACATAAACACACATATAAAGCACATACAGTTAGCAAATGCAACATAAAAAGCACAAAAATAAAAGACATTCTAAAACATGCTGAAGCAATATCAAGCAAACATAAAATAACTAAGCAGCATTAAAACTTGGAAAAAGCACTAGAAATAAAACAGAAAGCTGAATATGTTATCTGCATGCAGAACAACGACATACTGAGCCACTCCAGGACTGAATCAAACTTTTAAAGTGGTTGAAACTGTTTTCAGTTCTGAAATGGTTCGGAAGGTCGTTCCACAGAGTTGCAGCTGCAAACGTGAATGATTTTTTGCCATACCTTGTAGTTCTAACTTGAGGTACATCTAATATGTTCGAATACCTGAAAGCATATTTAGAATTCTTCACATTAACCAAATCATGAAGGCATACAGGAGCTAATTTGTTAACGATTTTATATGTCTCCAAGGCCATTGTCCTAATACGTCTGATCTGTAAGGAGGGCACTAGAGCTTTTTCAAGAAGGTTGATATATGAACTGGTGTAGTCGTCGTATACAAAGCGAAGTGCTCTTTCCTGCACTTTCTCTAATTTTTTTGAATTTTTATCGGTACAAAAATGCCAAGCCAAAGGGCAGAAGTTAAAGTTACTGAGAATGAAAGTGTGGAATATAGTTAATTTGCTTAATCTGTCTAAATATCGGCCCAAACGTTTAAGTATATTCAGTTGCTGTGATGCCTTCCTACAGATTGAACTGATATGAATGTCAAAATTTAATTGATAATCTATTTCAATTCCTAAAAGTTTTACTGTCTCTTCACATGAAAGTGTGGAATTCTGTATACAAATCTTCATGTTTTTGTCAAAAGTCTTCTTCCCAACCGCAAGTACCTGAAATTTATCTGGATTAGCCTGCATTTTGTTAACTTTAAACCAATTAATAAGAACATTTGACTCTGATTCTAAAACTGAGGTAAGTACATTAAAATCAGGATGACCATAAGACAAAGTATTGTCATCCACATAATTATATAAAGTACCCTTTTTTACAAAATAAAAAATATCATTAATAAAGACATTAAAAAGTAGAGGCCCCAAGATTGACCCTTGGGGTACCCCTTTTTGGATGTCAGACCAACTGCTCAGGATACCATTAATTTTAATTTGCTGTTTCCTACTTGATAAGTAGGACTCAAGAAGGGATACAGAATCAGTGGACATACCATAGGCCGAAAGTTTATCCAATAAAATATCATGGGGTAGGCAATCAAATGCCTTGGAAAGATCCATTAGGACTGCAGCAACATACCAGTCCTCTAATAACCTGAGCAGGGTTGTCTGACATCCATGACCTCTTCTAAAAGCACATAAATAAGGATTAAAAATATTTTCAACAAAATCAGACAATTGCTGTTCTAAAATTTTCTCAAAAATCTTTGAAAAAATACATAGTACACTTACGGGTCTGTAGTTAGTCTTCAAAAGTGGATCATTCTTTTTTACCCGTTGAAAAAGACAGTTCGGCACCAAGACAGTCCGGTATCGAGACAAATCGGCACCGCATTTTCTTTCAAACAAACGTGAAATGCAATCAAAGCATAATTGATTTAAATATTCTTTAAAAGAAGCCATTATTAACTCTCTTAATTAAGATCAAAAGCAGTGATCAAATGTTTACAGTTTGTGTTTGCATTGGTGATTGTTTGATCTTTGAACATATAATGAAAAGAAAATTACTGTGTATGGAATTTTATTGTTTTTAGAATCCATACCACTTCCTAAAGCGTGTGCAAGCCATATTGAGAAAATTTTGAGTAAAAGCCAAGAAACATGATAAAATGGATGTGGCAGAAAAACTTCTTTCAATTTCACAATGTCAGATGACAGCTGTATACAGTGTAACAGTATTGTCTGCATGATCGGGATCTTTTCCAGAACAGACATGATTAAAAAAGTGCCGATTTGTCTTTTTGAGGTGCTGATTTGTCTAATTGAGGTGCTGATTTGTCTTGGTACCGAAATGTCTCACACATGTGCCGAAGTGTCTAGAATTCACTTTTCCTTTATTCAAGAAATGAGTGATTTGTAAATTAACTTGTCAAAGACAATAATTTAAAAAATCCACAAATTAAAGATCTTTAGTATGACATTGAGGTATATTGATGAGGAACCCCAAAAAACATAAATAACTTGAGATCTACATGTGGTGGTATGATACATAGTAAATAAGGACAGGCCACACTAAAACCATCAGTGAGTGAGTGATTGTTGTTTAACGCCAACTCAGCAATTTTTCAGCTATATCATGACGAGAACAAATTAATTTTCAATAATTTGTTATCGAGGTCCGCTTTGTACTAGACCAATGTTCTTAGTTGGATTATTATAGTGCTAGCTCACTGAAACAACAGTCTGCGGATAGAAATGTCACCGCACTCGGACACATTATATATCCTGATTCTGAGCCAACCAGTCTTTGCTCTTTCTCATAAAGCTGTGTGTTTAGCGGAGAAGCAACAAATACCAATTTTATAGTCTTTGGTTTGACCCTATCGGGACTCGAACCAATGATCTACCACACTCAAAGTGAGCAAGCTAACCATTCTACCACCGGTGTGGTTTCAAAAACTATCAGTGTTTCCATTAAACCTACATATTTTATATTTATTACATACATGTGTATGTATTTTTTCTTCTTGTAAAACAGGAACTTTTTTATAAGCCATAAATTTGTAAAAGCTTCAACATGAGTAGAAAAAGAACACTGATGCCAGAGTTCTACAAGAAGAAGAAATTATGTACAGAATCTCGAATGAAAGTAGCTATAACTGATGAGGAAAAAGAAGAAGGTAAATAAAAATAAAATGAGGTTTTAAATATAACAATATCAAATCAATAGTGATGTTGTACATGTAGTTAAGAATGACCAGTCAAATTAATGAATCCACTCATTACTACACATGTAACAGAAAAATTCTAGAAAGATATGTACATGTATATAGAATTTAATGTGGACAATTGTCAAATTGGTCAAAATGTATGTGTATGTATCCCTTTATAATGCCCGTAAGATATTACTACATTTATGTATATTATCTTATGTGCATTATAAACTATAATAAAGGAATACAGAAGTAAATTCTAATATAATATGAACTTTGATGATTTGCATTTGGATTTTAACATATATACATGGGTTTGGGCAATAGTTATGGTGTTTAATGCCACTTTCAACAATATTTCAGTTATAACGTGACAGTCAGTTTTATTGGTGGAGGAAACAGGAGTACCCATAGAAAACCACCAACCTGTCGAAAGTCACTGACAAACTTTATTACATAATGCTGTATTGAGTAAGCCTCCCCATGAGCAGGATTCGAACTCACAACTTTAG
Organism: Bathymodiolus brooksi; assembly: GCA_963680875.1. Taxonomy (NCBI): domain Eukaryota; kingdom Metazoa; phylum Mollusca; class Bivalvia; order Mytilida; family Modiolidae; genus Bathymodiolus; species Bathymodiolus brooksi. The sequence continues at coordinate 64,170,618 of OY804579.1, forward strand.
TGGTGATAGACACTGATTGCACAGGTAGTTGTTAATCCAACTACCATACAATCACGACCAAGGAAGCCCTTATGCATGGGTTTGGGATTGAATTTGCTTTTATTTACATTTACTTCTCATCATGTAAAATTTTAGCATTCTGTAAAGTTATTTTATTTTTCATTTGCTGTTTCAGTGTCCCGGGTGCCAACAGACACAGAAATGTACTTGATATATTTTAAGAATTTATTTCCATTGGATAAATTTGAACACAGACTTCCTCCAATGGTGTTAAAACATCAACTGTACAGTCTGAACAAAAACAGAACAGTTGTAGATAAAGACTTGGTAGGTTAATAGATATAAATACTCCTAAGGCTGAGATATAAGTGACATAGGACATAAGAGAGAAGTGGCAAGACTTCTAGGACATAAGAGAGAAGTGGCGAGACTTCTAAGACATAAGAGAGAAGTGGCGAGACTTCTAGGACATAAGAGAGAAGTGGCGAGACTTCTGAGATATAAGAGAGAAGTGGCGAGATTTCTGGGACATAGGAGAGAAGTGGCGAGACTTCTGGAACATAAGAGAAAAGTGGGGAGACTTCAGGGAATAATCCAGGTTTAGAGATAAGTGACTTAGGATATAAGAGAGAAGTGGGGAGACTTCAGGGAGTAATCTAGGTCTAGAAATAAGTGACTTAGGAAATAAGATTAAGAGAGAAGTGGGGAGACTTCTGGGAAGTATCAAGGTCGAGAGATAAGTGACTTAGGACATAAGTAGAGAAGTGGGGAGACTTCTGGGAAGTATCAAGGTCGAGAGATAAGTGACTTAGGACATAAGTAGAGAAGTGGGGAGACTTCTGGGAAGTATCAAGGTCGAGAGATAAGTGACTTAGGACATAAGTAGAGAAGTGGGGAGACTTCTGGGAAGTATCAAGGTCGAGAGATAAGTGACTTAGGACATAAGTAGAGAAGTGGGGAGACTTCTGGGAAGTATCAAGGTTGACAGATAAGTGACTTAGGACATAAGTAGAGAAGTGGGGAGACTTCTGGGAAGTATCAAGGTCGAGAGATAAGTGACTTAGGACATAAGAGAGAAGTGGGGAGACTTCAGGGAGTAATCTAGGTCTAGAAATAAGTGACTTAGGACATAAGAGAGAAGTGGGGAGACTTCAGGGAGTAATCCAGGTTGAGAGATAAGTGACTTAGGACATAAGATTAAGAGAGAAGTGGGGAGACTTCTGGGAAGTATCAAGGTCGAGAGATAAGTGACTTAGGACATAAGTAGAGGAGTGGGGAGACTTATGGGAGTAATCTAGGTTGAGAGATAAGTGATTTAGGACATAAGAGAGAAGTGGGTAGACTTCTGAGAGTGGTCAAATATAATAAATGTTACATTGTTTTGGGAACTCTATATTGAATACCTTGTGACACAATTTGTTATTGGTATCATATTGTTTTGGGAACTCTCTATTTTTCTGCTACCTTCTCACAAAATTTATAATTGCTGTCAATTTATTAGTTAAATTTTGTTATTTATTGTTTCATCTTGTCTGCATGTAATAATTTTCTAGTTGCATGAGTAAAGTTAGAAGGGTAAATAAAGAAAACATTTGACCATGTAAACCCACCTTAATGTTAACTATAATTAGACAAAAGAAGAAATAGTCTGTGGGTTAGGGTTATGGTGGTTGATGCTACTTTCAACAATGTTTCAGTTATATCGTGGCCGTCAGTTTTATTGGTGGAGAAAACCAGAGTACCAGGAGAAAATCACAGACCTGCCACAAGTCACTGACAAACTATATCACATAATGTTGTATCAAGTACACTCGCATTGAGCAGGATTTGAACTCACAACGTTTGTGGTGTTAGGCACTGATTGCATAGGTAGTTGTAAATCCAACTACCATACGAGTATGACCACAATGGCCCAACAAAGAAATAGTCTTAAAATTATGTAATTTTGACTATGGAAAGAAAATGTCTGTAAAATAATCAAATGCTGAAAACAAAATGTATTTTAAAAGTTTTTAGTGTTGGCAATAAACTGAAAACATGCATCAAGGTTTGTAAAGATAAGCAAATTTAATATCAATCATTAATTGTTTAGCAATAAATGTCTGTTGATCAAATTTACAGATTGCCAAGGCTGTATTGATTAAAACTGTTTACAAATTAAATACAGGTAGAAGTCAGAATTAATTAAAACTGTACAAATTAAATTCTGGTAGATGTCAGAATTAATTACTTTGATGAGTCTCTTCCCTCCACAGTAAATATTTACAATCAAATTGATTTACAATTAAGTTTGATATACGGGTGCATGTATAGAAGGGTTTATTCAAAACTGGTAATTCCATGGGTGAAAGTTTTCAATATTTTGACTGATTTCAGTTTTTTTTTTTTGGCAAAGGTCCAGACAGTTCTTGAAATTCGTGTAAATTTGATGAGTTTTTTTAGGGGGTGAGGTATGCACTTTTGACAAAGAAATTTTCAGTATTTGTCCAAAAAACACTTTCACCCATGTAATTCTAAGCTATAAAGGCGATTAGATTCAGAACACAATTTTATATAAAATTGAAAATATTTAATAAATTTTTAGAACCAATCTGTAACAGCACGATCAAAATAATCAATTTCTTTGTTGGACGTCAATGCCTGTGTAGTTTGCGCACCTTTATATATGTATGAATATGTAAAATTGTAGATGAAGAATGGTTTTATTTTGAAATGAGACAGAGAGATTGGTAAATTGAAGTTTCACTAAACAAATGAATACCAGCAGTTTTAATTTACCTGGTATAAAGGTTTACTTTTTTCATACCCCCTAATTTGTTGATGTCATAAACAAATATTCATTAGTTTGACCTAGATTAAGGGTTAGGGTTATGGTGTTTAACTGATTGCATAGGTAGTTGTAAATTCAATTACCATACAATCATGACCATAATGGCCACTGATAATTGAAAAACATGTACTTACAGAATGATCTGAAGAATAGAGGTGTAATAAAAATGTTTAAAATTGGGTCGGAGTTTGACGAGTATGCAATTGTGTTCAGTGAAGATTATCGTTGTCATGTGACCAGGGTAATGGCAGAAGTCGCTGTGCCAAAAGTTGTTGCAGGTAAGCTACTTCTTCAAATGTTATATTAATTTATGGTACAATTTATTTGTAAATTGTATGGTGTTGTTAAGTACAGAAATATTGATGCAGATTGTTTTCCAAATTTATTTTCCCATTGTAAGGCACTGCTGATATTCCTCCAGTAGTATTCTTCAGAAATCATTTACACCAATCTAATAAATGTATTACCATTTCAAAACAGATAAAAGTTTATAATATGAGTAAATGACGAGTCTTTAACACCATCAGTTCAGATATATTAGTGGAGTTGGTTTTATTTGTGGAGGAAACAAGAGTACCCTGAGAAAAACACAGACCTGCTTCAAATTACTGACAAACTTCATCAAAGAAATTTGTATCAAGTACACTTGGCCATGTGATGTAATAATACTTATAAATCAAGTGCCATAAATGACCATGGCCAATACAGCCCCTTAAACACAATGTTGAAAGAAATAATTTAGAAGAGTTATTTATCAAAATTTTTAATAACTGTATTAGAGGGAATGAAATGTGTTGATTACGCTTGTTTGAAAAATCATCAGCATTATCCAAAATCACATTAAATTATATACTGTAGTTAATTACATCACACTGGTTTTAAAAAAAAAGATTACAAGGAATTTATTCTCACATATTTATCTCTTATTACCATGGTAACTATATTATAATTTACTTGACTTTCAGACAGATTTGTTAACACAGTTGTAACTAGATGTAACGATGTGTATGTAAACCAGGATACATTGATCAAAGAATATAACTTTAAGGACGAGGATATCACGTAAGAATTTCTCTCTTTCGTTACTATTTAAGAAATAAATCATGGAAGGCAGAATGTGTTTTGAGTTTTAACATGGATTGGCGGATAGTAGTAGTATTTTATCCCAAGCCGGAGGCGAAGGATAAAATTTACTAATAACCGCCAACCCATGTTAAAACTCAAAACACATTCTGGCTTCCATGAATTATTTCGATTTTGATATGTCTTAACAGTACAAATACGGTAGTATACTTTGATTGGAAGATGGTAATTTATATTTACCTTTGCGGACAATGTCGCACACAATTTATGCTGCCAAATTCGAGCAGAATATAATTCATCAATATGTACTTTTACGACCGGAAAGTCAGTCACATATACATTTACGACGGGAAAGTCTGCCATATCTGTTTGGTTTTTTTTTGGTTTTTTTTCCAATTAAAATCTTTATTCGAAATCTTTACATTTGTTAGTTAGAGAAACATAAAATACCAGTACCTTATCCTGGCCTCGTTAATATTAGTAGCATGTATAGGAATTGTTAGTCTTTTTAGTACAATAGTAATACAATTAAGATAGATCAATAAATTCAATACGTATTTTGAGAGTTATTTCATGATTGTTTCTAAATTTTGTTTATTTATTTACTTCCGATCTACTTTCGTTTTGACCCACGCGTTGGGAGCTATGAAAAATCTAAAATGTTGTGGGTTTTTTTTGTTTTTTTTTAATTCTATATGGAATTATATTATCCACGGAGATAAAATATACTTTGTGTCCGAAATTAATATATCCGGATAATATTTAAGATTGAAAAAGAGATACATGTACTTGAAATCACTCTCATACTCATAGTCTCAATTTCTATTCAACAACGTATAACTTTAAATTTTAACAAGGATAAATAATGGTCAAGCTATGGAATCTTCATCGTCACATTACTAAGTGTAAGTATATAGCATATTACTAGATATGTCTGATATGTAAGCAAAAAGAGTGACAACTAACCCCCCCCCCACACACACACACAAAAATATACATAGGGCAACACACACACAAATACAGATAATAAACACAACAAAACAAGAAAGTACAAACACATAAGACTCAGAGGCAACACATAGTGTGCGACATACACATTATTTGTACAGTTTATGTTATACTAACAGGATATACATACATTACATCCACTCCCAAACATGTCTTCTTTCACATTTACATACACATACATACATATACATTCATACATTTACACACACACATATACATCCACATAACTATTGATTTTTTACTGAAAATTAAGGGGCATAAATATGCTTCCCAATTACTGTAATAAAAAATGAACAGTATTCTATAGTGAATCTAAATGAGATCAATAACCTTCTGCACAAATACATTTGTATGGCAGTTTACTAGTTTGTCTAATTCAAATCGATTCTTGAGTTCAATTTTAAAAAGTTGAAGTACATTAATATGGTTTTCCTTTTGTTTTGACACATAATGACTTTTATATATTGTGAATAATAGAATTGTAAGAAAATAATTGATGCTATTATAGTATTTATCTTCTATTTTATATCAAAACTCTAAATTTTTCAATGAAAGTATATGAATTCCTATTCTTAGTTTTTCTAGTAATATTTTTACATCATTCCAAAAGGAGTCGAGGCTTTTGCAAGAAATAAAATAGTGTTCATAATCATCTATAATGTGACAGGTATCACATAATGGTGTGTTTTCTATTTTCCATTGATACAGTAACTGTTTACATGGAAGTATGAAATGTAATAATTTCCATCTGAAGATTTTGAGTTTATTTTCTTTAAGATGATGAAATGTAAATTTGAGCATATCTTTAATACAAATAGTATTTCCGAGTTTTTGCCTCCATTTCATGAAACCAGTAGGATGTTCTTTGATATTTTTATTCATTATGTTTGGAGTTTTATATATATCTTGTGAATTACAGTCTTGTAGTTTTTTCTTGGAATTTTCATTTATATAAAGAATTTTATTGGTTTTTACTGCAGTCTTGGTTGAATTTTCAGATTCTAGTTCATTTAGCCAATTTTTGGGGATTGATTTCTTCAGTTTTGTAAATTCTGATATCCAATTAGTTAGTTTTTAAAGATAGTTTTTTTAATATGAAGTTTTCTGATAACTTTCCTTCATGATATATTATGTCATTGATGAATATTATACCATCATTTATCCAATTTAAATATATAAGTGATTTATTCTTAAACTTAATATGTTGATTTCCCCATATTATTTCCTGTCTTACAGTTCTGAAGTTGCTTGGTATTTTAGTGTATTTGTTTATGGATATCCATGATTTTAATAGATTACGGTGTAACAATAATATTGTGTTTGCATATTATTAATTTTTGATATGTTGATTATTTTCAGTGAATATAGATGCTAAAATGTTAACAACCGTGTAAATAATTTTGTTTTGTAATTTTATCACCTGTCTTATATATGTACCGCACATGTGCTAATGAGATTTTGTCATCTGGTTGATCGCTCGTTTGTTTGCAAAGCGGAAGAAGTACGTCATATTAGAATTATATTTTTTATAACTTTAAAGATGAGGATATCACGTAAGAATTTCCCTCAGTCATTGTTATTTATTTTTTTTATAGCTTATTATAACATAAGAATTTCTCTTATTCACAATGGTTTTTGCAATATCCTATAAGCAGAACACCTCCATGCACTAATATTTTTTGGTATGCAAATTATTTATCACAGGCCTAGTAATTATGTAAGTGTGTGAAGGAAATAGATTGTTTATTTACGGAAGAAATAGGAACTTTCATATGTTAATTATGGAAGACATATAGGGTCCAAAGCCTGGAGATGTGCATGATCGTAAATTCGAGGGTGTCTCAGATACCTTTCATGGTGTTTCACTCTTTTTTTCTCCTCTTTCTACCATGTCAATGTTTGTTGTAGCATAACATCCTATATATTTTATTATGAAATACATTTAAAATACTGCCAAGATACAGATATATATCGATAAATCGACAATTTACTTCAGCAATGGAGAAATTTTTTTTGGAAAACGTTTGTGTATCTTGTCTTACCCAGAAAACTGGGTAAGATAGAAAAATCTTCATCTAAATTAGTGGACTACTTTATCCATGGGGTGAGAAATTGTCACCTTCCACTAATGATAGAAATTATTTGTCTTTTCACTCGTGGAAGATGACTCCGTCTTCAATATTGACCCCCCCATTTTTAAGTTGCATAAAGATAAATACTGTGGTAAATGATGATAACTAACATGTAAGATTTAAAACATATATTTTTCTATTATACAGACAGCTGCTGAAAGCTTCAGTTCTAACTGTTAAAGCTGTTGGAAGTTGGTGGTTAGCTGTACCTAATACTGGCATGTTCATGAAAAGTTTACTCAGGGGAAGAAAAGCTATATTAACAATGATTAAAAAAAGTAAATATAAAGAAATATTAAAAAATGTAAGTATAATTCTTATCAACTTGTCACTTTGGTGTTTTTGTCTCTAATGGAAGTAGGGTCACTTGGCATCCATCGTCCGTCCGTTAACTTTTTCATATTTTAATCTACTCCTCTGAAACAACTGGGCCAAATGGAACCAAGCTTGGTAGAAAGCATCTATATAAGGTCCTCTATAAAGTTTCTTCATTTCGTCCCATTCCGCCAACAAATATGGCCGCCAAGGGCAATTCTTGTTTCTGATTGGCTAATGTTAAAAAAATCTTCTCCTCTGAAACTGCTTGGCCAAATGGAGCCAAATTTGGCAGGAAGCATCTATGTAAGATCCTCTATAAAACTTCTTCATTTGGTTCCATTCGGCCAACAAACATGGCCGCTGTTACTAAAAATAGAACATATGGTAAAATTGCACGTTTTTGGTAATAACTCAAAAACCGTTAATAATATCAGAAATCTGCACAGCAAGATCTAACTATCGTGAAATTTTGAAGAAAATCTGATTACCTATCTTGAAGTTATTGCCCTTTTTTCATCAAATTTTCAAAATTTTTATACTTTTCATTTTTTATTTCAAAAGCTATAAGAGATAGATGTTAAGTTTAAACTGCAAACATGTGCAGCATGTCAAGATTTACCTAGCCTGCAATTTTAAAGTAAATCTGATTACCCATCTTGAAGTTATTGCCCTTTTTTCATCAAATTTTAAAAATGTTAATAGTTTTCATCCTTTATTTCAAAAACTATAAGAGATAGATGTTAAGTGTAAACTGAAAACATGTTCAGCTTGTCAAGATCTACATTTCTCACCCCTTGGATAAAGTAGTCTGTTAGTTTAGGTGAAAAAGATTTTTCTATCTTACCCCGGCTCCAGGGTAAGACAAGCTACACGCCGTTTTTCCCGCAAAATTGTTTTCCATTGTTGAATTAAATTGTCGATTTATAGTGTCTTGACAGTATTTTAAATGTATTTCACAATAAAATACAATGTATTTTATTCATAAATATATTATAAATGCTACTACAACAGCGATAAATGCCTGTAAACAAAATTATTTGACGTTGGTCAAAGGGAGGTAATTGTTTTTATTTACGTAGTTACATAACAACGGAGAGTACTCTATATTTTCTCAGCGTAAACAAATATTGAAAGAGATGAGAAAAAGAGACAAACATCGTAAAAGGTGCAAAATTTTGTTATTGTAGAATCTATCACAAGTTTGTTAACTTTATTATTTTGAACCTCTTTAAAGTTGTAAAATGAAAATCTTGTTTTATTTTATTACGTGGCATTTTGCCTTTGGTCCTGTAGCTGTGATACGGTTCGCAAATTAATGCACCAAACTACACAACAAGTAAACAAACATTGACACGGTAGAAAGGGGTGAGAAAAAGAGTCAAACACCGTCCGATACGATTTAAATCTTACCCTCGGGTGTCACAGATTTTACTATCTTGTACCTTTCCCGGTGTTAGACCCTATATGCCATGCAATTTTGAAGTAAATCTGATTACCCGTCTAGGAGTTATTGCCTTTTTTTTCATTATTTTTTTTTTAATTTAAACATTTTTGTCTGATATTTCAAAAACTATTAGAGATAAAGGTTTTGTATCATTCTGTTGTCAGGTGAGCGATACAGGCTCAGTGGGCTGAGCCTCTAGTATTATTTTCTATTGATAATGTAAGGGACCATCGTGGTCGTGATCATATAGTAGTTGGATTTACTATCTATGCAATCAGTGCCTATAACCACTAACGTAGTGAGTTCGAATCCCGCTCAGGTGAGGTGTACTCAATACAACATTATGTGATATAGTTTGTCAGTGACTTGCGACAGGTCAGTGGTTTTCTCCAGGTACTCCGGTTTCCTCTACCAATAAAACTGACTGCCACGATATAGCTGAAATATTGTTGAAAGTGGCGTTAAACACCCTAACCCTAATTGATAGATAATATAGAGTTTCCTTGGGCTGATTCTTTTTAAATTTTATTTAATTAATCTCAGTCAAACCTGCTTAAGTGACCACCCACAGGTTCTATTAGGTAATAACTTGTAGTATGTGACCTTAATTTTAATTTTACTTCACAGTGCATTTCATATTAATTAAAACTGTATTTAGTGACCACCTCTCTTGATATGACCCAATTTCAATGTTCTGTTGAAAAGTTGTATAAGTACAGGTTTGACTGTTGTATACGGTAAACTCATGTTGAATTCATACATTTTTTCCCCTGTCAAATGTTATGATCATAATATTTTCATAATACCTTTTCCATTCTGTTCAGCAAATGAAATTTCTTTGGTGTTATTTGTTACTAATGTTGTAAAAAGTTAGCTATATTTTTATGAGTTGTTGTTTTACATATGTTTTGTCCAGAAAAGCAAGACTGGTAGTATCTGTCCTCAATTTTATATAATCTAAATATTTGACAAATACCTAATACATGTATATACATTATAGGACTTAGAACAAAGAAAACTACCCAAAATGTGTCGTCTAGGATTGACATATCATCTTCAAGATATCATTGGTGCTGATCTTATACAGAGGTAAGTTTGATCATGTAAATAAATCTCCACTCAATTTTAAATACAGTGAAACCAAACCTCCTTGGGACCAACTTTTGTGTTCATTCAGAATAGACAGGTGTTTGGTTTATACCAGGTAAATTAGCATATATTTCCTACATTGGGACTTGGTTTATACAGGAAACTATTTTATTCAGGGTTCTGTTTAGACAGGTTTCACTACTGACATTATACCCCCCACTCTTACAGGTGTACCAGATTGCCTTGGTCTGTCCATTCCCCTTTTTAACCATTCATCCATTTCTCTGTCCCATTGTCTTGTGTAGCCACTTAGATTTTATCTTTTGATGGGAACTAGTTCATGTTTGGTACATGTATGATGTGAGCATGCACATATCTTTACAGTTTTCCAAATGGGCCAATTCCATGCGAGTTATGATCTTTTTTTCAAACTTGTTCATATTTGATGTGATGTTTTGGTATGATATGTGCAGATCATAATTTTTTTCAAACAGATCTATTATGTAGGAGTTACGGCCCCCTTTTAAATAGATTGATTGATTGTCGTTTAATATCAAGAAACAATTGAAAAGACACATAAAATACAGAAACAAGATGAACTGTGAGCTAATGCTCACTTATGAAACCCCCGCTCTTCGGCAAACAGGAAGTAGGAATCTGACGGATCATAAAACGCTTCCCACGATATGGGGTACCTATATAAAGCTTGTGACGAAATATCAGATTTCTGCCATCAATAGTTGCTGAGAAAATGCGACTAAAAATGGGCATATACAAAATGTATGTTCAATGTGTATAAAAATCAACAAAGTCGGCAAACAGGAAGTAGGAATCTGATGGGTCCAAAAACGCTTCCCACGATATGGGGTACCTATATGAAGATTGTGACCAAATATCAGATTCCTGTCATCAATAGTTGCTTAGAAAAATGCGACAAAAAATGTGCATATACAAATGTATGTTAAATGTGTATAAAAATCAACAAAATCGGCAAACAGGAAGTAGGAATCTGATGAGTCCAAAAACGCTCCTCACGATATGGAGTACCTATATGAAGGTTGTGACCAAATATCAGATTTCTGCCATCAATAGTGGCTGAGAAAAATGCGACGAAAAATGAGCATATATGTTCAATGTGTATAAAAATCAACAAAGTCGGCAAACAGGAAGTAGGAATCTGATGGGTCCAAAAACGCTTCCCACGATATGGAGTACCTATATGAAGCTTGTGACCAAATATCAGATTTCTGCCATCAATAGTTGCTGAGAAAAATGTGACGAAAAATGTGCATATATGTTCAATGTGTATAAAAACCAACTAAGTCGGCAAACAGGAAGTAGGAATCTGACGGGTCCAAAAACGCTACCCACAATATGGTATACCTATATGACGCTTGTGACCAAATATCAGATTTCTGCCATCAACAGTTACTGAGAAAAATGCGATGAAAAATATCTTGGACGGACGGACGGACAGAGATAAAACAGTTTACCCCCATCCCCCTTCGGGGAGCGGGGGTATAAATATATTAAATCAAATTTTACCAAAGTGTAATAAATAAATAAAAAACATATATATGAATGTAGATAGGACGATTTTGTTAATCTGTTATGGATGTTGTGGGCTTTCGTGGTTGTGATCGTATGGATGTTGGGGGCTGTCGTGGTTGTGATCGTATGGATGTTGGGGGCTGTCGTGGTTGTGATCGTATGGTAGTTGGATTAACATTTACCTATGTAATCAGTGCTTTTCACCATTAATGTTGTGAGTTTGAATTCCGCTCATTGTGAGGTGTACTCAATATAACATTATGTGATAAAGTTTGTCAGTGACTTGCGACAGGTCTGTGGTTTTCTCCAGGTACTCCATTTTCCTCCACCAATAAAACTGACCACCACGATATTACTTAAATATTGTTGAAAGTGGCATTAAACACCATAACCCTAACCCTGTTATGGATGTTACACAGAAAAGTACATTCCCTTTCCCATCAAGGATCTTGTTTGGTACAGTCTTGACTTTGAATGTTTATTGCTAATTACGTTGATCTGACTAATATATATAAAGCTTTGTTGTATTTTTCAGTATACAGACAACCTCAGGACACTTATTACGGCTGAAAGATTAATGTTAATAGAATTAGGACATATCTGTTAATTAAAGAATTGTATAGTGTTATGGTGTGATTGGTGAATTGTCATGAAATTGATGAAAAATTATGTACAGTCAAACTTGTATTCAACGGCCATCCTTAAAAAAAAAAAAATGACCGCTCATTTAAGATCTGTTGATCCAGATTTTCAGTTCCGGTCCGCAATTATTCACATATTACTGTTACTGTAAGGTTTTTTCTTTTGGAAAAAATGACAATTGCTTTGTAATGTTCTGGTGTTTTTGTGACGATTGACAACAGTTAATTAGTTAGTTATTCAATAATTTGATAGCTTTAATTGGTACAATCAGATTGAGAACATTTCAAAACTTAATTAAATGTGATTTTTTAAATTTGAGAATGAAAAGTGATTATTAAATACTGGTAAACCTGATACAATGGAACAGACAGTTGACCACATTAATGAGATGACCGCTTAAAATAACACAAAAATTCAGTCTGGATGATTTTGTACTGGCTGTTTACACCAGGTGACCGTTTGGTCAAGTTTGACTGTTATGCGAGTGTGTAAAATTGACAAAGAATTGTGTAATGTTATATATAGTGTGTTTGTTAAAGAATTATGTTGCATGATTGTTTGTTGAAGAATATATATGGTTTTTTTTTAATGTTTTTTAAAGAAATTTATTGAGATTGAAATAGTACAGGGTATGTTAAGATTGAATGATATTGTTTGTTTGTTTAATTGTTTTAGTTATTATACATGTTTTTTCATTAAATGAATTTTTGTTAGATATAACGTAAAATCTCAAAGATGAGTTATTTATATTTATTATGAAATGTTATGATATATTTGTATACAGATAGAACATGTTACTTACCATGTAAACCTGCATGATATTATTTTATCTTATTACATAAACTCATAGGCCAAGTAAATTTAGACTACTATTACTTTATAAACTATACTTATTTAGATATATTTGATCTCTTTCATTGTGTAAGATGAGCATGTTTTCATCATTGAATCCTTTGTTTTGTAGACACTACACACCCTAGGTGTATTATGTGTAATATGTTGTGTACTATTGTTTACAAAGATTTTATTGTCCTGTCGTCACTTTGTAATTACAGGTATATCAATATATTTAGTAATTATTATCAAATTTCTTGGTTCAGTACATTTACCTTGGAGTGAGTGAGTGATTGTTGTTTAACTCCAAATGAGCTATTTTTCAGCTATTTCATGATGAGAATAAGTATATTTGATGAGATGACAATTATGTCTGCTTTGTACTGGACCAACACGCTTAGTTGGATTTTTATAGTGCTAGTTCACTGAAACAACAGTCTACAGGGTAGACATGTCGCTCCACTTGGACACATTATCCTCATTTCAAGTCAATGAGTCCTTGCTCTTTCTCCTTTATTCTGCTTAGCGGAGAAGCAACAAATACTAATGTAATAGACTTTAGATTGAACCGCCCGGGATTTGAACCCAAAATCTATAGCACTCAAGGCGAGCACGCTAAAACCATTACAGCACCGATGCCTTTCATTTTCATGGATGTGGACATAAATTAACATAAAAGAAAATGTTAACCACATACATATTTCTTGTCTTTACCTCATTTTCAATTCCATAATTGAAAAATATCATATTTGTGCTTAATTTATGAAAATTATTAATTTGACATTGTCATCACTTTGTTCAAGTTTAACTTATTTAATAAGTATATCTATATAATAGGTGTATGTATTATATTTAATCCTAGTCATATATTAGCAAGCATATCAAGTCAACCATTATTACCTCATGGCATTATAACCTGTATGATCATAATAGCTTACCCCAACTGATCAAGACATAGACCCAATCTTAAGTCTTAATTGACTGCACTTGTATGAAGGTTTTTTTTTGGTTTAATATCTGAAAATAAAAAACTTTGAAATGCAATTAAATTATTATTTTAATTTTTTGCAAATTTTGTAAAAATATCATTCGCATAATAGGAAATTAGTAAAATGCTACTTAATTATCCTCCTCCAGAGAGACTACCTCTCTTTTAAAGATTACTATTTCATTCCAGAAGGGATGGCTTTATAAGATGGGAGACTACTGTACATATGATGAGCTTGAGAATTATAAAGACTTTTCTCTATTAGTTCAGTGTGGAGTTTGTTTGATTTGCATGCAGTAAGATAATGAACCCAAATATTTTGTCGATGAAATGGATTGACAAAACATTTTGTGATACAAGATAATTGTGATATGTAGTCAGCAAATACATGTAATGTCTTTCTTTTACCAAGCAATTAAAATTGTGACAATATATATTTATTTATTTTGTATATACCATAAGGAGGCATTGTATTATGTGTTAATATAATTGTAGATATATTTCCTTGGAGTACACGACTCACTTTTTCCTTGGAGTACATGACACAGTTATTCCTTGGAGTACATGACTCAGTTATTCCTTGGAGTACATGACTCAGTTATTCCTTGGAGTACATGACACAGTTATTCCTTGGAGTACAGGACTCGGTTATTCCTTGGAGTACAGGACTCCGTTATTCCTTGAGAGTACAGAGCTCAGTTATTCCTTGGAGTACATGACACAGTTATTCCTTGGAGTACATGACTCCATTATTCCTTAGAGTACATGACTCAGTTATTCCTTGGAGTACATGACACAGTTATTCCTTGGAGTACATGAAACAGTTATTCCTTGGAGTACATGACTCAGTTATTCCTTGGAGTACATAACTCACTTTTTCCTTGGAGTACATGACTCAGTTATTCCTTGGAGCACATGACACAGTTATTCCTTTGAGTACATGACTCACATTTTCCTTGGAGTACATGACTCATTTATTCCTTGGAGTACATGACTGTTATTCCTTGGAGTACACGACTCACTTATTCCTTGTAGTGCATGACTCACTTTTTCCTTGGAGTACAGAACTCGCTTATTCCTTGAGAGTACAGAACTCAGTTATTCCTTGGAGTACATAACTCAGTTATTCCTTGGAGTACATGACACAGTTATTCCTTGGAGTACATGACTCCATTATTCCTTAGAGTACATGACTCAGTTATTCCTTGGAGTACATGACACAGTTATTCCTTGGAGTACATGACTCCATTATTCCTTAGAGTACATGACACAGTTATTTCTTGGAGTACATGAAACAGTTATTCCTTGGAGTAGTACATGACTCAGTTATTCCTTGGAGTACATAACTGTCTTGTTAACATTTTAATGCATCATTATTAACCAATCAAACTACACCATTTGTGTCATTAGAAGTTCATTGTTCTGCCATTAATGTTGATATAATCAAATCTCGGTAACTATTATATATTTATGATAGAAAGCAGCCAGAAATGTCCATTCAAGATAATATTGTAAGTTGGTTTACAGTAATCAAATCTCTGTCCATTCAAGATAATATTGTCAGATGCCAATTCATAGCCACCAAATTTGACATTGCCTTTTTAAAAGTGTGTTTTTAATAATCTTTGAAACCACTGGGCCAATTGGAACCAAACTTGGTAGGAATGTTCATTGGATGGTCATCTTGAAAGTTTAATTTTTTGTTGATCCAAAGTATACAAAACAACCAAGAGGCCCAAAGGTGTCAAAAAGAAAATAGGCTGTTTTTAGTCTTCTTTTCTGAAATTTTGAGAATAAAATGGAAAAGAAAAAGAAATGTCACACTGAATGATAAACAAGTACAGACAAACCTGACCCCCTCTATTAAGCAATGACTTGTATTATGTGACCATAATTTTAGTTTCCATGCACAGTACATTTCATATCAATTAACTCTCTATTTAGCGACTGATGTGTCCTTATTTCAATGTTCCCTTGAAATATCACAAAAGACAGGTTGAACTGTCATAAAAAATGAAATCTCATTAGTTGCCACCTTGTAGTCGTCATGGTGACATGTTGTTTCATTAATTAGTGCCTTGTTCATGACTGTTAAATGTTAAAAGTACCTGTATAGTGAAGCCTATTCCTGTATACACTTGACGTGTTATCTTGTTTCTAATGTCTAGAATATACAAATTTAACCCATCTTATTCAAACAAAATAATATGGTCCCAAGAATGTTTGGTTTATTTAGGATTCACTTTATAAGTAATAAAAATTATTTTTTACTGTAAATTCTTATGTTTTTGTTTTGCCTACAAAATATAAAAAAATTCTGTATCCCTTCATATTCAGACTCTTATAGATCTACAATGATATGGAGTCACATGTTATTTCAGTTATAAAGTGTGTGTGTAGTTTATTTAGAAAATGTCCAATAAAATGAACAACTAAAAAATACTACACTGTTGGAACAATTCCAAAATCCTATAGAAAAATCGTAGAAAGAGACCAAATGAATACCTTTATCACTCAAATACATGACCACTCACTTTCCTGACTTGGTACAGGCATTTCATTAAAGAGTGGTGGGGCTAAACCAGTTTTATGGGTCAAAACCTCAACTCAAAGTTAAACAATGTAAATAAAACATAGATACTACAATAGTATAATTATTGGTATATTTAATCATTGAGGTTAGTATTGTTTATAATTATTGGGTTATTGTTTACATTTACTTGTCAAACCCATTTAAGTGCTACATCTTACTTAGTTATTCTATACACATTTAACAAACAAATAAATGGTTTATATCCTTAACTTCACCTGATGTGCACTTAAAGCAATTTCTGTGGTGTTGGGGTCACATGATACTGGCACTTTGATAGTGTGACTATTACTTTGGTATTGGTAATTTGTTTTGTGTGAATTATAGGGTGTGAAGAGAACTTGGTAATATGCAAATATTAAAAATTAATTAATCTTGTTCTGACCTTGCTCACTATAATTAAATAATTTATTCATTCAATTCTGTGACCACCATGGATACCAGATAAGAAAATAGCAGCATAAACATAATAAAAGCTGCTTATTTTGAAAGAGCTTAAACACTCGGGATCACAACTTGCCATTAATAGGCACAAGTATCCATGGAAATAACATACATAAGGGTAATGAGGCAGCTAAGATAGAGAACAAACAACTCTGCTGATGGATAAAATACAAAATACTTGGAAAGAGATATGAAGATATGTCCAAGGTATTTTCAGCAACGACTTCAACGAAAACCCCAAGCGCTTCTACATTTATTTGTTAAAAGTAAGAAAAAGGAATCACCTGGCTTTCACAAAAATGGCTTTTTACATAGCATGAACACTGAAAAGGCTGAGATATAAAATGACCAATTTAAATCAGTTTATACTCAGGAAGACCTATGCAGCTTAGCAGACAAAGGTTTGAAGTCCATATCAGACAATGGTCGAGATCCAGATATAAAGCAATTACAGTTCAATATCATCTCATATATCCATTACCTGCAATGATCACCAGCAATATAATTCACAACATATTCATGACAGTATTAGAACAACATAACATTTTAAGAGAAAAACAGCATAGGTTCACAGTTCGTATATCAACTCTTACACAACTGGTACCAACAACTGAAGAGATTGCCAAACATCTCGAAACAGAAAAAGACCAAGTACATTTGTAGATGTTATTCTCCTGGACTTTGTTAAGGCCCTTGATAAAGTCGCGTACTGTAAATTACTTCACAAACCGACCGCTAAGTTTCAGAAATGAAATATTACTGCTGGTCAAATCATTTATGGAACTTCGGAAACGACATGTTGTACCAGAAGACTGCAAACCATCACATGAAGATGTATATCGAGTACTGCAAGGACCTTAGTTTTCATAGTTTTCAATGAAAAATCATAATCTGCCCAGCACATAAGGGATAATCAGAATCCGTAAATCGAATAACAAACAACACAATGGCCAAAAGAAAAAGGATAAAAGGACAAACAATGCTCTACAAAATAAGGGTAATAACAAAATTACCGAACTCCGAACAATCTTACAAAGGGAAAGTAAAAACTCATAATTATATGAACAGACAAAATCAGTCAACAACCGGAAAACTGTGAAAACCGTAATGACCCTGACTTGGTACAGGCATTTCTAAAGAAATGGTGGGTTGAATCAGATTTTAAAGCGCCAAACCTCCCGCTCTCATTACGGTTCAAAGGTTCCGGCTGTCACTATAACAGTATTTAAATACAGGAACAAAATAGGTAAAATAGTTGTCAAAGCAGTACCATATTCAGTGAAGTAAATGTCAAAAACACTTTTACGTCACACATTGATAAAAAAATATTTTTGACATTTTTCTTGACTTCTTTATCTTTATACATTTTCACTATATGAAAATACATCGCTTATAATCGTTTCTGCAGAGACGAAATATATTTCGACAAGATCTTGGTATCGGAATATAAACTTTTTAAGAGATCGAATAAGGCGAATCTTTTAATAGCCCTGGTCCAGTAGCCTGTTTCTCAGATGAAGATTATAAAACTAAAGAAATTGTGTGCTGATGACCTCCTTCTTTTCCACTATATCATGAATAACAAGAATATAGCCAAATTTAGAGCAGGGCTTAACAGCCCTCAAAGACATGCAATCTAAATAGCATATGAAATTTCACACAGGCAAATGTAGTCATACGGATAGACAGCAACAATATATTTAACAGATATTATCATATGGACATACTCTAGAAAGAGTACAGCTACTACATGCAATGAAAACGTCACATTGGCAACACTGTTAAGAAGAATTCAGTCATTTTGATTCCTTTGAGGAAGCATGTGGGAATGTAGAAAGAAATGCAGCATATATCTCGCTGGTCAGTCACATTGGAGTATGCCCGTTTGGACCCTCGTATAACTAAGGACGTTGACCGCCTATTACATTCCAGGAGGAATCAGATCCTCAGCAAAGAAGAATCCAAAATTTGAAAATTTAGGTCAGTAAAGGAAATATATAATTTTTTGCTATTGTTTATTTTCAATATCTTGTTACAAATAAAGTTATAATCCAAAAAGTAATATTTTTGATAATTAAAAATACTATAAAGATGGTAAGTACAGTCTCAAAACATAAATCATCAAGACCTTCACAATAATTTAATCTTATATATAAAACATGTGTAGAATTCTCCTTTATCACATATAGAAATAAAATAGTGTTTTAATGGTATATATAATATTGAATGTCGAATGCGGTGATACCATCATATTTAACAGCAGAAACATGGTTTAGCCATACAACATTCTCTTGTAGAAAAGCTCTGTAAATACGGACTGTACTTTGTTATTATTTGTCTACAATAGAAACATTGTCATCTTGCATTGTAGATGCGCAGTTAACAATAACGCAGAAACAACAAAAACATTAAATATACAAATTTCATGGAAGCATGTATTCTCCTCTTGGTGAAGACTAGAGCAAAGATAAAACAACGTTTCAGTAACAGGAACTGCTTACCCTGCCGGAACACACGAGTTCATCTCTGGTTTTAATCTGATTCGCGTTGCTCAATCTTTGATTTTCTGTGTAGTATTTTGACCATTGTATTGTCTGACCTTCATCAACTTGCCGCTTCTGATTGCTCATTTGGCATCTTTGGACTTTTCTTCTTACTCATTTCATAAGTAGTCAGCACTTGCCTTCTTGGATGATGGGGAAATTGTGGCTTGCTCGTTTCTGATTAATTAATTAGCAGTGAATTAGCAAATCACATGATATTCTAAGAAGTAAGTGTCCACGTTATCTCTACAAATGTTAAGCCAATGGTGTAAGAACTAATCTGATAGAAAACAAATATCATCTTTCAGTAAATATTTAGTAATCGTTTTCACTCTCTTTTTATCATCAATATCAGAAGTATTGAAACGAAGCAAGTTGCATATCAGGGTATTTTCTTTTCCCGTTTGCATGAATCTATTCGGAAATAGATTTTTAATAGCTCCCCCCACTTTTCAGTCATGTCACTATTACTTCATTCGCAACATATCAGAAAGTGGAGAGCAACTAAAGATCTAATTTTAATAATAAATTGTTGCTCGCATCCACTCTTTATACCACATAAGTGGCATAATGATTAGCGCCATCTTTCAAAGTGTGCAAAATTGTGGGCTCGATCCCCAGTCTCGTCAAAATCCAAAACTATATAATAAGTAGTTGCTGCTTCTCCACTAAGCAGGTGGTGTAAAAGCAAAGATTGGTCTACGAGGAGTAAAAGATAACTGTATCCGAGTTAACCGATATGTTTGCACAGACTATTGTTTAAATGGGCTAATATTATGTGAAAAAAAAATCCAGTTCATGCATATCATGATCAGGTCATCAATAAAGTAATTTGTTTGCCATGATATTGTATTAGAAATCTCCTATAAATATATATAAGCTGCTTACCCTTCCGGTGAACCTGTAGGGTTGGCATTGCTTTAGTTTTCTGTGTAGTATTTTGTTGACCTTTGTTTGTCTTTTTGTCATTTTTCTTCTGGCCATCGTATTATTTATTTGAATTATGGCTTCTGATTATCCCTTTGGCATCTTCTAACTTTACTGTATTTTTCAACTCAATAGTTTTCCTAGAGAATTTAGTTATTCTAATTAGGCAGTCTGGTTTTCTTGCTCCCAAAGATTCAAACTATTTGACCTTGAGTTTACCTGATGAAGTTTATTCCAGAAATACGTCGTGCCCGCTAAGTTATTGTTAGAGAATATAGAAGGGGCAATCAAAAATGGACAATCTAGATAAACTGGCAACATAGAGTTTACAAGAACAAGATAAACACAACAAAAACACAACACAACATGTGTTGGACACCACTATGCGCAAAATTGTATATGGACGTTTTTATTAATGGGAGTGTTGCTAAGTCTACTCAGTATGTTTAAGGGAGGCACGGTTATACAAGTAGGACCTAGCTTCTCTAACTTGTATGATATCATCTTTAGGATTTAAGTCTCTTTTTTTTAGAATGATTCAATTTCATATTGATTCAATAAGCGTGTTAAATCTAAACTGAATGCTGTATATTCGTATTTCTGTCACATCACAACTTTATAGGCGAGTTTAGATCCGTAAAACTAGGTCAACCCCTTCATACCTAGTGGTATATAGACATAATTTATACTTTTATATAAGCTACCAGTGCCAATCGGTGATGGGACCATCGTGGTCGTGATCGTATGGTAGTTGGATTTTCAACTACCTCTTCAATCAGTGCCTATCACCATTAAAGTTGTAAGTTCGAATCTCGTTCAGGGCGAGGTGTACTCGATACAACATTGTGTGATAAAGTTTGTCAGTGACTTGCGGCAGGTCGGAGGTTTTCCCCGGTATTCCGGCTTCCTCCACCAATAAAACTGACCACCACGATGAAACTGAAATATTGTTGAAAGTGGCGTTAAAAACCATAACCCTAACTCTAACATAAACTACCATTATAACCTGAAAGGTCTGTGTACATATGCATGATATACATAAACCACTTATATCATAAACTTACATTTGGTGGTTGCTGTGGAGACTGATGACAAGGTTGAGGGGGGTCAAATATCTTGGGATTTTTTATTCCTGGTACAACACTTAGAACATCCAAACTTGTAACGGTTCCACTGTCTGGATTATCTATCCCCATTATATAAACCATGTGTACAGGCAAACAAGTACCTGAAAAAAATAAAGTGGGGGAAAGGAAATAATTAATTGCGAAGGAAATCTTAAAAGCCGAATATTAATTTCGACTACCAGTTTCCCTTCTGAATGTATACATTCATAAATACCTAACGTTGTAATAACTTGTGACCGATCTCAGTTTGTTTTTATCATGATATTATGCAAATAAAATATGATTAATTCAAAATACAATGTACATATAATATTCTATATATGATTATGTGGAGTCCTGTCAAAAAAGGAAAGATGTCTCAAAAATCCAAAGCGAGCTAACAGTTAGTTAATTCTCCATTCTTAGACTAGTTGACCATTTCATAGCGTATTCTGGAACTAGAATTGTGATTGTAAAACGTCACTAACACATGATATATGTCATATATGTGGAACCTGTCACAACAATATCCCAAATATTATGGATTGACAATGTGTAATTTATATGAAAAATAATAAGAAAATTGGTCAATTGCTAATATTAGTATTGGTATTATTAACATTGATTTCATAACATAAGAAAATGATAAAAACCATTACAATTAAAATTATTATACCAGATAGTGTCCATTTCTGCAGAGACCCCTATTAAAATGACGCCATTTTGAAATTCAAGATAGCCACCTTGATAAACAGGGATTTTTTGTGGCCAGGCATAAATTCTGTTATAACACACTAAAACGGTCATTTGTGCAAAATTTCATGCTTGTCTCACCATTTGCATGATTATTGTCATAAGAATATAACTCTTTAAAGTACTTCTTTCGCAATTGCGAATGCTGGGATATCAACAAAATATATTAAAAAATAGATCCCAGACACCAATTATTTTACACGTTGATTCAATATTCCATCTTCACTACTGTTTACGCTTTTCAAAGCGTGTCATGATGTTAACATCCTTTATTTTCTAACCTCGTTCAACTAACTGTTCCCGGTACATTGTTGAATGTTAATATCCTTCATTTTCTTACCTCCTTCAACTGTTCCCCGTACATTGTTGAATGTTAACATCTTCCATTTTCTTACCTCCTCCAACTGTTCCCCGTATATTGTTGAATGTTAATATCTTTTATTTTCTTACCTCGTTCAACTGTTCCCCTTACATTGTTGAATGTTAGCATCTTTTATTTTCTTACCTCGTTCAACTAACTGTTCCCGGTACATTGTTGAATGTTAACATCTTTCATTTTCTTACCTCCTTCAACTGTTCCCGGTACATTGTTGAATGTTAACATCTTTTATTTTCTTACCTCGTTCAACTGTTCCCCGTACATTGTTGAATGTTAACATCTTTTATTTTCTTACCTCGTTCAATTGTTCCCCTTACATTGTTGAATGTTAACATCTTTTATTTTCTTACCTCGTTCAACTGTTCCCCTTACATTGTTGAATGTTAACATCTTTTATTTTCTTACCTCCTTCAACTGTTCCCCGTACATTGTTGAATGTTAACATCTTTCATTTCCTTACCTCGTTCAACTGTTCCCCTTACATTGTTGAATGTTAGCATCTTTTATTTTCTTACCTCGTTCAACTAACTGTTCCCGGTACATTGTTCAATGTTAACATCTTTCATTTTCTTACCCCCTTCAACTGTTCCCGGTACATTGTTGAATGTTAACATCTTTTATTTTCTTACCTCGTTCAACTGTTCCCCGTACATTGTTGAATGTTAACATCTTTTATTTTCTTACCTCGTTCAACTGTTCCCCTTACATTGTTGAATGTTAACATCTTTTATTTTCTTACCTTGTTCAACTGTTCCCCTTACATTGTTGAATGTTAACATCTTTTATTTTCTTACCTCCTTCAACTGTTCCCCGTACATTGTTGAATGTTAACATCTTTCATTTCCTTACCTCGTTCAACTGTTCCCCTTACATTGTTGAATGTTAGCATCTTTTATTTTCTTACCTCGTTCAACTAACTGTTCCCGGTACATTGTTGAATGTTAACATCTTTCATTTTCTTACCTCCTTCAACTGTTCGCGGTACATTGTTGAACGTTAACATCTTTTATTTTCTTACCTCGTTCAACTGTTCCCCGTACATTGTTGAATATTAACATCTTTTATTTTCTTACCTCGTTCCACTAACTGTTCCCGGTACATTGTTGAATGTTAACATCTTTCATTTTCTTACCTCCTTCAACTGTTCCCGGTACATTGTTGAACGTTAACATCTTTTATTTTCTTACCTCGTTCAACTGTTCCCCGTACATTGTTGAATGTTAACATCTTTTATTTTCTTACCTCGTTCAACTGTTCCCCTTACATTGTTGAAAATTTCAGACATTGTCATAATGTATGTGTCTGTCATGATACCATTTCCTACTTTACCACTGCTTTGCAATATATCACCATCTACAAAATTTAATATGAGAAGAAACTTGAAATACATGTAGAAAAATAATAATTGTTCGTTATTGGAGAGAAATGCTATCATGTTTTAAGAACACTTTCAGGAGTTAGTAGTGTATGTTTCACTGTACTTCTAAGATTCCCATGTTCCTCTTTTTGACGTGCAGTAATGTAGTAAGTTAGTATAGCAACCATAAATTGAGAATCAAATGTAATACTAGTATATATCAAGTCTAGAGTGGTTGATTCCTTTACTTCTGACCACAAGAAAAACAACATTCTCTAACTTTAGTTCGCGTTTCGATTTCGGCAACTTCCGATGTTAAAGGTACACATGGCCGGGGTTTCCTCTCAATCTATTCTGGTAGTTAAAGGTAAAGCTGAAAAATTGCTGAAATGTACGATGAATTGACGACCAATCACTCACGAACCCGCAAGAGCTAGTGATATTTGTTATCAATATCGAATTCCTATATATTACCATTCGAGAAACATCAATAATAGTTGTAGTTGTAAATTAAAATAAGAATAAAACACAGAATACCACAGCGTCAGGACAGTTCCAAAATACAATATGGAAATCATAGAAACGGAAGCAAAAGCGATACCCCTACCACACAATTATACAGGGAAGGTACCCCTAACACACAATTATAACATGGACGATACCCCTAACACACAATTATACAGGGAAGATACCCCTAACACACATTTATACATGGACGATACCCCTAACACACAATTATACAGGGAAGATACCCCTAACACACAATTATAACATGGACGATACCCCTAACACACAATTATACATGGACGATACTCCTAACACACAATTATACAGGGAAGATACCCCTAACACACAATTATACAGGGAAGATACCCCTAACACACAATTATACATGGACGATACCCCTAACACACAATTATACATGGAAGATACCCCTAACACACAATTATACATGGACGATACCCCTAACACACAATTATACATGGGCGATACCCCTAACACACAATTATAACATGGACGATACCCCTAACACACAATTATACAGGGAAGATACCCCTAACACACAATTATAACATGGACGATACCCCTAACACACAATTATACAGGGAAGATACCCCTAACACACATTTATACATGGACGATACCCCTAACACACAATTATACAGGGAAGATACCCCTAACACATAATTATAACATGGACGATACCCCTAACACACAATTATACATGGACGATACTCCTAACACACAATTATAACATGGACGATACCCCTAACACACAATTATACAGGTAAGATACCCCTAACACACATTTATACATGGACAATACCCCTAACACACAATTATACAGGGAAGATACCCCTAGCACACAATTATAACATGGACGATACCCCTAACACACAATTATACATGGACGATACCCCTAACACACAATTATACAGGGAAGATACCCCTAGCACACGATTATACAGGGAAGATACACCTAACACACAATTATACATGGACGATACCCCTAACACACAATTATACAGGGAAGATACCCCTAGCACACAATTATAACATGGACGATACCCCTAACACACAATTATACATGGACGATACCCCTAACACACAATTATACAGGGAAGATACCCCTAGCACACAATTATAACATGGACGATACCCCTAGCACACAATTATACATGGACGATACCCCTAACACACAATTATACAGGGAAGATACCCCTAACACACGATTATACAGGGAAGATACACCTAACACACAATTATACATGGACGATACCCCTAACACACAATTATACAGGGAAGATACCCCTAGCACACAATTATAACATGGACGATACCCCTAACACACAATTATACATGGACGATACCCCTAACACACAATTATACAGGGAAGATACCCCTAACACACGATTATACAGGGAAGATACACCTAACACACAATTATACATGGACGATACCCCTAACACACAATTATACATGGACGATACCCCTAACACACAATTATACATGGACGATACCCCTAACACACAATTATACAAGGACGATACCCCTAACACACAATTATACATGGACGATACCCCTAACACACAAGTATACATGGACGATACCCCTAACACACATTTATACAGGGAAGATACCCCTAACACACAATTATACAGGGAAGATACCCCTAACACACAAGTATACATGGACGATACCCCTAACACACAATTATACATGGACGATACCCCTAACACACAAGTATACAGGGAAGATACCCCTAACACACAATTATACATGGACGATACCCCTAACACACAAGTATACAGGGAAGATACCCCTAACACACAATTATACATGGACGATACCCCTAACACACAATTATACATGGACGATACCCCTAACACACAATTATACATGGCCGATACCCCTAACACACAATTATACATGGACGATACCCCTAACACACAATTATACATGGACGATAACTCTCCTTCATTGACACATTAACTTCAATTACAAAAAAGAATGACGGATTATGTAGCATGAGTAATACCTAGCGTGCCACTAGAGGAGCACTTTGGTTAAACTCCGCGATTTTAAGTTGGTATTGCTCAAGCTTTTAATTTCCAAATGGGAAAAATGAATTGTTTGTCTTAGCTATCCTTTTGCAGTTTTTTTTTCATACAGGTTAAGCACCAAATATAAATCAATCAATCAATCATACAGGTATACGTTTCCTTATACATTTATACAAATACTGAAAAATATTAAAATGTAGCTTTCTGTTTATTTGTGAATTATGTTGACTGGTAAATTAAATGACGGTAACGTACATTGCAAAATTGGCTGATAACAGCATTTCAGACACATTTCAATAACAAAAACAGTTCCAAATGTGTATTTACTATTCTATACTATTTCAAAGTTTCAGAAATTTTGACTTTCAGATATGCTCATAATAATATTATGTGCATGGGTTTTATTGTTGTAATATAATTTAAGCTGAAATAAGCAATGACCGAGAGTTGTTATTACTCACCTTGAACGCATTCTTTGGTCATATTTTGATCCACTTTGGATTTCTGACAGGTGCTACCACTTATGTCATACATAATATTCTGAAACAAAAACCGCTGAATAAAAAGATACTATATTCATTTAATGTCACTTGCAAAATTTGCAGACTTGAGAAAATCAACTAAAACTTAAAATAAATCGACAGCGTACAAAAATATATAACTAAGCTTGCTTTACCCTTCCGGAGCACCTGAGTTCACCCCCGGTTTTCAGTAGCACACTCGATCTTTAGTTTTATGTGTAATGTTGTGTAGATCGTTGTTCGTCCTTTTGTCCGTTTTCTTTTGGCCATTGTGTTGTCTGTCTTTTGGCCATTGTGTTGTCTGTCTTTTGACCATTGTGTTGTCTGTCTTTTGACCATTGTGTTGTCTGTCTTTTGGCCATTGTGTTGTCTGTCTTTTGACCATTGTGTTGTCTGTCTTTTGGCCATTGTGTTGTCTGTCTTTTGACCATTGTGTTGTCTGTCTTTTGGCCATTGTGTTGTCTGTCTGTTGGCCATTGTGTTGTCTGTCTTTTGGCCATTGTGTTGTCTGTCTTTTGGCCATTGTGTTGTCTGTCTTTTGACCATTGTGTTGTCTGTCTTTTGGCCATTGTGTTGTCTGTCTTTTGGCCATTGTGTTGTCTGTCTTTTGGCCATTGTGTTGTCTGTCTTTTGGCCATTGTGTTGTCTGTCTTTTGGCCATTGTGTTGTCTGTCTTTTGGCCATTGTGTTGTCTGTCTTTTGGTCATTGTGTTGTCTGTCTTTTGGTCATTGTGTTGTCTGTCTTTTGGTCATTGTGTTGTCTGTCTTTTGACCATTGTGTTGTCTGTCTTTTTACCATTGTGTTGTCTGTCTTTTGGCCATTGTGTTGTCTGTCTTTTGGCCATTGTGTTGTCTGTCTTTTGACCATTGTGTTGTCTGTCTTTTGACCATTGTGTTGTCTGTCTTTTAACCATTGTGTTGTCTGTCTTTTGGCCATTGTGTTGTCTGTCTTTTGGCCATTGTGTTGTCTGTCTTTTGGCCATTGTGTTGTCTGTCTTTTGACCATTGTGTTGTCTGTCTTTTGGCCATTGTGTTGTCTGTCTTTTGACCATTGTGTTGTCTGTCTTTTGGCCATTGTGTTGTCTGTCTTTTGGCCATTGTGTTGTCTGTCTTTTGGCCATTGTGTTGTCTGTCTTTTGGCCATTGTGTTGTCTGTCTTTTGGCCATTGTGTTGTCTGTCTTTTGGCCATTGTGTTGTCTGTCTTTTGGCCATTGTGTTGTCTGTCTTTTGGTCATTGTGTTGTCTGTCTTTTGGTCATTGTGTTGTCTGTCTTTTGGTCATTGTGTTGTCTGTCTTTTGACCATTGTGTTGTCTGTCTTTTGACCATTGTGTTGTCTGTCTTTTGGCCATTGTGTTGTCTGTCTTTTGGCCATTGTGTTGTCTGTCTTTTGACCATTGTGTTGTCTGTCTTTTGACCATTGTGTTGTCTGTCTTTTGGCCATTGTGTTGTCTGTCTTTTGACCATTGTGTTGTCTGTCTTTTGACCATTGTGTTGTCTGTCTTTTGACCATTGTGTTGTCTGTCTTTTGGCCATTGTGTTGTCTGTCTTTTGACCATTGTGTTGTCTGTCTTTTGACCATTGTGTTGTCTGTCTTTTGGCCATTGTGTTGTCTGTCTTTTGACCATTGTGTTGTCTGTCTTTTGACCATTGTGTTGTCTGTCTTTTGACCATTGTGTTGTCTGTCTTTTGACCATTGTGTTGTCTGTCTTTTGACCATTGTGTTGTCTGTCTTTTGACCATTGTGTTGTCTGTCTTTTGACCATTGTGTTGTCTGTCTTTTGACCATTGTGTTGTCTGTCTTTTGACCATTGTGTTGTCTGTCTTTTGGCCATTGTGTTGTCTGTCTTTTGGCCATTGTGTTGTCTGTCTTTTGGCCATTGTGTTGTCTGTCCTTCTTCGATTTACGGATTCTGTTTTCCCCTTTGGTATTTTCAAACTCTTCTTACAACCTCGAAAAGAAACATTCTTGTCTTTTCTATGAAAGCTGGATGTGGATATTTAGCGTTTCCTCTTTTTATTAATGACAAAGGGAAAACGCGAAACTGTTTCATATCACGATTTTGTATTGTTTTTTGCGTTCTCACTGTTTAGAAATATTAAAAGGCGAAAACGCGAGATGTCCGCATCGGCTTCCATAAGTTTTATTGTCATTATAAATTTTGCTTTTCGTACAACACCGAGTACTAATTCCAGTCACCTATTATTACGTCAGTCTTAAATTGATAATATAGATACATACCTTTTTAAAATCTATGATTTGTGTTTTATTGATAGGTTGTGGTTTTGGAATCAGTGGGCTGAGCTCTGTCCCACTAACACTATAATACACTCTGCCATTAGTGTAATCATAAGACACACTAACACTTCCATTGAAATAAAGGTACAATGTGTTTGCGTCTATAAATACTTGCATATAGTCCAAGTACATCCGCCCTTCCCATTGGTCAGGTGCACAACAAACAGTAGCATCAGCCCCGTTCTCCACAGTAATAAAATTTAGAAGAAATATCACAAGCAAATGTGAAATCGGGATCGACATTTTGTTATTCGGCAACAAAATGATAAATATCTAAGTGTCCGGAGTTTATCAGGGTTATTTATTATCAAGTTTTTTGTTGATTCAGTACAGTGTATAATAATCTTTAACTTGTGATATAACAACCCCTGTCACTGGTGTTAAACAGATGATCGTAACTTTAGTTACCATCACCCAAAGACAGCGGGCGTAGGTTGAATCGTTTTCCCCCATTTTTGTTTGTTTTACAGAACCTTTTGTTAAGCGCAAAAACGTTCTTTACACTTGCGAACTTACACATATTAACTTAATATAATATGCTTTAGCATTATACAGAAAAGAGCTATCGAAGAAATGACGAAGATGATCGTAACTTAAAAGTTTAATTTGGGAAGATGTTGTAACGTTTTGAATAGATGGACGTAACTTTGCTTAAGGTATTGCTTGCGAAAAAAAATCCAGTATCTTATACAGTGTATCAATTGATAGTCTAACATAAAAAAAAAATACTCAACCAGCAATTAATTGCAACACAGTGTTTTGTGAGTGCAAATGAGAATCTGGACTTATATTAACAATATATACTAAAAAATACCGTAAGTATTTTGCGGCAGAGGGTATTTTGGAGTAAAATATGTGATTTTGTAGTGAAAATCACAGAAAAGTGGAAATGAAGAACTCGGTTATTGATGACACATTTTTATAATCAAAGCTTTGTTGAGAAAGAATATTTAAGGATTAATTCATGGAAGTCATGGTTTGTAGAATATTTCAATATGGTAGCTATATTTTCGTAAAACAAATAATATCCACGGGCGATATAGAATTGCTATAAGAATGTGCCATCTTTGTCCCCATAGCTGTACAAATACAAATACAAAAAGTTTTATTTTAAGTCGGTCATATATAAACAATAACGTAAGCTCTAATGAGCTTTTTACCGACATTATGTTAATTTTTGGGAAATTGTCTCCATTGGTGGTAAAATTGTTGTTCTTTAACACTCAAGTAGGCATACATATATACTTGTCAGAAGTAAAGGAATCAACCACTCTAGACTTGATATATACTAGTATTACATTCAATTCTCAGTTTATGGTTGCTATACTAACTTACTACATTACTGCACGTCAAAAAGAGGAACATGAGAATCTTAGAAGTACAGTGAAACATACACTACCAACTACTGAAAGTGTTCTTAAAACATGATAGCATTTCTCTCCAATAACGAACAATTAGTTTTTTTTCTACATGTATTTCAAGTTTCTTCTCATATTAAATTTTGTAGATGGTGATATATTGCAAAGCAGTGGTAAAGTAGGAAATGGTATCATGACAGACACATACATTATGACAATGTCTGAAAATTTCAACAATGTAAGGGGAACAGTTGAACGAGGTAAGACAATAAAAGATGTTAACATTCAACAAAGTATGGGGAACAGTTGAACGAGGTAAGGAAATAAAAGATGTTAACATTCAACAATGTACGGGGAACAGTTGAACGAGGTAAGAAAATAAAAGATGTTAACATTCAACAATGTACGGGGAACAGTTGAAGGAGGTAAGAAAATAAAAGATGTTAACATTCAACAATGTAAGGGGAACAGTTGAACGAGGTAAGAAAATAAAAGATGTTAACATTCAACAATGTACGGGAAACAGTTGAACGAGGTAAGAAAATAAAAGATGTTAATGTTCAACAATGTACCGGGAACAGTTGAACGAGGTAAGAAAATGAAAGATGTTAACATTCAACAATGTACGGGGAACAGTTGAACGAGGTAAGAAAATAAAAGATGTTAACATTCAACAATGTAAGGGGATCAGTTGAACGAGGTAAGAAAATAAAAGATGTTAACATTCAACAATGTACGGGGAACAGTTGAACGAGGTAAGAAAATAAAAGATGTTAACATTCAACAATGTAAGGGGAACAGTTGAACGAGGTAAGAACATAAAAGATGTTAACATTCAACAATGTACGGGGAACAGTTGAAAGAGGTAAGAAAATAAAAGATGTTAACATTCAACAATGTACGGGGAACAGTTGAACGAGGTAAGAAAATAAAATATGTTAACATTCAACAATGTACGGGGAACAGTTGAACGAGGTAAGAAAATAAAAGATGTTAACATTCAACAATGTACGGGGAACAGTTGAACGAGGTAAGAAAATAAAATATGTTGACATTCAACAATGTACGGGGAACTTTTAACTGAACGAGGTAAGAAAATAAAAGATGTTAACATCATGACACTATTTGAAAAGCGTAAACAGTAGTGAAGATGGAATATAGAATCAACGTGTAGAATAATTGGTAGCTGGGATCTATTTTTTAATATATTTTGTTGATATCCCAACATTCGCAATTGCGAAAGAAGTACTTTAAAGAGTTATAGTGGAGCTTCTTATGACAATAATCATGCAAATGGTGAGACAAGCATGGAAATTTGCACAGATGACCGTTTTAGTGTGCTATAACAGAATTTATGCCTGGCCACAAAGAATCCCTGTTTATCAAGGTGGCTATCTTGAATTTCAAAATGGCGTCATTTTAATAGGGGTCTCTGCAGAAATGGACACTATCTGACATAATAATTTTAATTGTAATGGTTTTTATCATTTTCTTATGTTATGAAATCAATGTTAATAATACCAATATTAATATTAGCAATTGACCAATTTTCTTATTATTTTTCATATAAATTACACATTGTCAATCCATAATATTTGGGATATTGTTGTGACAGGTTCCACATATATGACATATATCATGTGTTAGTGACGTTTTACAATCACAATTCTAGTTCCAGAATACGCTATGAAATGGTCAACTAGTCTAAGAATGGAGAATTAACTAACTATAAGCTCGCTTTGGATTTTTGAGACATCAGGACTCCACATAATCTTATATAGAATATTTTAATGAAAATAGTAAAATGTTCTTGAATAAAAAACTCAAATTAAATTTGGAAAGAGAATTTTATTTATTATATAATAATTCTGATATCAGAAGAGGCTTTACTAAAATTAGAATTAGGGACCATAATCTTGAAATAGAGAAAGGACGATATTGCAAAATACCTAGAATACTCAGACTTTGTAAAACCTGTAATAAAATTGAGGATGAAGAGCACTTTATATTGGAATGTACTATAAACAGTAAATTGAGAACTGATCTATTTGCAATTCTTGCAAATGAAAACCCAAATTTTATGCAATTTTCCAGTGAGCAAAAATTAATTTATCTTCTTAATCCTACAACTACAGCTCATGTCAAAATTATAGGCTTCTACATAATAAAGTCATTAGAACTGAGGACAGAAGTCTCTTAATTTGTTCATGATAAATTGAGATATCTTGTTTACATTGTTTTTTGTTTGTTTTTGCTTTTTGTTTTTTTCTGGTCACAAACATGTATGGATGTTTATTTCACAATAAAATTATTATTATTATTATTATATGATTTTTAATTAATCATATTTTATTTGCATAATATCATGATCAAAGCAAACTGAGATCGGCCACAAGTTATTACAACGTTAGGTATTTATCAATGTATACATTCAGAAGGGAAACTGGTAGTCGAAATTAATATTCGACTTCCTTCGCAATTAATTATTTCCTTTCCTCCACGATATTTTTGCAGGTACTTGTTTGCCTGTACACATGGTTTATATAATGGGGATAGATAATCCAGACAGTGGAGCCGATACAAGTTTGGATGTTCTAAGTGTTGTACCAGGAATAAAAAATCCCAAGATATTTGACCCCCCCTGAACCTTGTCATCAGTCTCCACAGCAACCACCAAATGTAAGTTTATGATATAAGTGGTTTATATATATCATGCATATGTACACAGACCTTTCAGGTTATAATAGTAGTTTATGTTAGAGTTAGGGTTATGGTTTTTAACGCCACTTTCAACAATATTTCAGTTTCATCGTGGTGGTCAGTTTTATTGGTGGAGGAAGCCGGAATACCGGGGAAAACCTCCGACCTGCCGCAAGTCACTGACAAACTTTATCACACAATGTTGTATCGAGTACACCTCGCCCTGAACAAGATTCGAACTTACAACTTTAATGGTGATAGGCACTGATTGAAGAGGTAGTTGAAAATCCAACTACCATACGACCACGACCACGATGGTCCCATCACCGATTGGCACTGGTAGCTTATATAAAAGTATAAATTATGTCTATATACCACTAGGTATGAAGGAGTTGACCTAGTTTTACGGATCTAAACTCGCCTATAAAGTTGTGATGTGACAGAAATACGAATATACAGCATTCAGTTTAGATTTAACACGCTTATTGAATCAATATGAAATTGAATCATTCTAAAAAAAGAGACTTAAATCCTAAAGATGATATCATACAAGTTAGAGAAGCTAGGTCCTACTTGTATAACCGTGCCTCCCTTAAAAATACTGAGTAGACTTAGCAACACTCCCATTAATAAAAACGTCCATATACAATTTTGCGCATAGTGGTGTCCAACACATGTTGTGTTGTGTTTTTGTTGTGTTTATCTTGTTCTTGTAAACTCTATGTTGCCAGTTTATCTAGATTGTCCATTTTTGATTGC
Organism: Bathymodiolus brooksi; assembly: GCA_963680875.1. NCBI lineage: Eukaryota > Metazoa > Mollusca > Bivalvia > Mytilida > Modiolidae > Bathymodiolus > Bathymodiolus brooksi. Next base: position 64,204,836 of record OY804579.1, read on the forward strand.
CCCTTCTATATTCTCTAACAATAACTTAGCGGGCACGACGTATTTCTGGAATAAACTTCATCAGGTAAACTCAAGGTCAAATAGTTTGAATCTTTGGGAGCAAGAAAAATAGACTGCCTAATTAGAATAACTAAATTCTCTAGGAAAACTATTGAGTTGAAAAATACAGTAAAGTTAGAAGATGCCAAAGGGATAATCAGAAGCCATAATTCAAATAAATAATACGATGGCCAGAAGAAAAATGACAAAAAGACAAACAAAGGTCAACAAAATACTACACAGAAAACTAAAGCAATGCCAACCCTACATGTTCACCGGAAGGGTAAGCAGCTTATATATATTTATAGGAGATTTCTAATACAATATCATAGCAAGCCAATTACTTTATTGATGACATGACCATGATATGCATGAACTGGATTTTTTCACATAATATTAGCGCGTTTAAACAACAGTCTGTGTAAACATATCGGTCAACTCAGTTATCTTTTATTCGTAGTAGACCAATCTTGGCTTTTTCACCACCAGGCTTAGCGAAGAAGCAGCAAATACTAATTTCATAGTTTTTGGATTTTGACGAGACTGGGGATCGAGCCCACAATTTTCCACACTTTAAAAGATGGCGCAAATCATTATGCCACTTATGTGGTATAAAGAGTGGATGCGAGCAACAATTTATTATTACAATTAGATCTTTAGTTGCTCTCTACTTTCTGATATGTTGCGAATGAAGTAATAGCGACATGACTGAAAAGTGGGGGAGCTATTAAAAATCTATTTCCGAATAGATTCATGAAAACGGGAAATGAAAATACCCTGATATGCAACTTGCTTCGTTTCAATACTTCTGATATTGATGATAAAAAGAGAGTGAACACGATTACTAAATATTTACTGAAAGATGATATTTGTTTTCTATCAGATTAGTTCTTACACCATTGGCTTAACATGTGTAGAGATAACGTGGACACTTACTTCTTAGAATATCATGTGATTTGCTAATTCACTGCTAATTAATTAATCAGAAACGAGCAAGCCACAATTTCCCCATCATTCAAGAAGGCAAGTGCTGACTGCTTATGAAATAAGTAAGAAGAAAAGTCCAAAGATGCCAAATGAGCAATCAGAAGCGGCAAATTGATGAAGGTCAGACAATACAATGGTCAAAATACTACACAGAAAATCAAAGATTGAGCAACGCGAATCAGATTAAAACCAGAGATGAACTCGTGTGTTCCGGCAGGGTAAGCAGTTCCTGTTACTGAAACTTTGCTCTAGTCTTCACCAAGAGGAGAATGCATGCTTCCATGAAATTTGTATATTTAATGTTTGTTGTTTCTGCGTTATTGTTAACTGCGCATCCACAATGCAAGATGACAATGTTTCTATTGTAGACAAATAATAACAAAGTACAGTCCGTATTTACAGAGCTTTTCTACAAGAGAATGTTGTATGGCTAAACCATGTTTCTGCTGTTAAATATGATGGTATCACCGCATTCGACATTCAATATACCATTAAAACACTATTTTATTTCTATATGTGATAAAGGAGAATTCTACACATGTTTTATATACAAGATTGAATTATTGTGAAGGTCTTCATGATTTATATTTTGAGACTGTACTTACCATCTTTATAGTATTTTTAATTATCAAAAATATTACTTTTTGGATTATAACTTTATTTGTAACAAGATATTGAAAATAAACAATAGCAAAAAATTATATATTTCCTTTATTGACCTAAATTTTCAAATTTTGGATTCTTCTTTGCTGAGGCCTGGAATGTAATAGGCGGTCAACTTCCTTATAGTTAGTTAGAGGGTCCAAACGGGCATACTCCAATGTGACTGACCAGCGAGATATATGCTGCATTTCTTTCTACATTCCCACATGCTTCCTCAAAGGAATCAAAATGACTGAATTCTTCTTAACAGTGATGCCAATGTGACGTTTTTATTGCATGTAGTAGCTGTACTCTTTCTAGAGTATGTCCATATGATAATATCTGTTAAATATATTGTTGCTGTCTATCCGTATGACTACATTTTCTTGTGTGAAATTTCATATGCTATTTAGATGGCATGTCTTTGAGGGCTGTTAAGCCCTGCTCTGATTTGGCTATATTCTTGTCATTCATGATATGGTGGAAAAGAAGGAGGTCATCAGCACACAATTTCTTTAGTTTTATGTGTATGTTTTGTAGAGCATTGTTTGTCCTTTTATCCTTTTTCTTTTGGCCATTGTGTTAAAATTGTCTGTTATTCGATTTACGGATTCTGATTATCCCTCTGTTAAGTGCTGGGCAGATTATGATTTTTCATTGAAAACTATGAAAACTAAGGTCCTTGCAGTACTCGATATACATCTTCATGTGATGGCTTGCAGTCTTCTGGTACATGTTGTTTCCGAAGCTCCATAAAGGATTTGACCAGCGGTAATATTTCATTTCTGAAACGTAGCAGTCGGTTTGTGAAGTAATTTGCAGTATGCGACTTTATCAAGGGCCTTAACAAAGTCCAGGAGAATAACATCTACTTGGTCTTTTTCTGTTTCGAGATGCTTGGCAATCTCTTCAGTTGTTGGTACCAGTTGTGTAAGAGTTGATATACGAACTCTGAACCTATGCCGTTTGCCTCTTAAAATGTTATGTTGTTCTAATACTGTCATGGATATGTTGTGAATTATATTGCTGGTGATCATTGCAGGCAATGGATATATCAGATGATATTGAACTGTAATTGCTTTATATCTGGATCTCGACCATTATCTGATATGGATTTCAAACCTTTGTATGCTAAGCTGCATAGATCTACCCGAGTATAAACTGATTTAAATTGGTCATTTAATATCTCAGCCTTTTCAGTGTTCATGCTATGTAAAAAGCCATCTTTGTGAAAGCCAGGTGATTCCTTTTTCTTACTTTTAACAAATAAATGTAGAAGGCTTGGGGTTTTCGTTAAAGTCGTTGCTGAAAATACCTTGGACATATCTTCATATCTCTTTCCAAGTATTTTGTAATTTATCCATCAGTAGAGTTGTTTGTTCTCTATCTTAGCTGCCTCATTACCCTTATGTATGTTATTTCCATGGATACATGTGCCTATTCATGGCAAGTTGTGATCCCGAGTGTTTAAACTCTTTCAAAATAAGCAGCTTTTATTATGTCTATGCTGCTATTTTTCTTATCTGGTATCCATGGTGGTCACAGAATTGAATGAATAAATTATTAATTAATTTTTAATATCTGCATATTACCAAGTTCTCTTCACACCCTATAATTCACACAAAACAAATTACCATACAAGTTCTCTTCACACCCTATAATTCACACAAAACAAATTACCAATACCAAAATAATAGTCACACTATCAAAGTGCCAGTATCATGTGACCCCAACACCACAGAAATTGCTTTAAGTGCACATCAGGTGAAGTTAAGGATATAAACCATTTATTTGTTTGTTAAATGTGTATAGAATGACTAAGTAAGATGTAGCACTTAAATGGGTTTGACAAGTAAATGTAAACAATAACCCAATAATTATAAACAATAACAACCTCAATGATTAAATATACCAATAATTATACTATTGTAGTATCTGTTTTATTTACATTGTTTAACTTTGAGTTGAGGTTTTGACCCATAAAACTCATTTAGCCCCACCACTCTTTAATGAAATGCCTGTACCAAGTCAGGAAAGTGAGTGGTCATGTATTTGAGTGATAAAGGTATTCATTTGGTCTCTTTCTACGATTTTTCTATAGGATTTTGGAATTGTTCCAACAGTGTAGTATTTTTTAGTTGTTCATTTTATTGGACATTTTCTAAATAAACTACACACACACTTTATAACTGAAATAACATGTGACTCCATATCATTGTAGATCTATAAGAGTCTGAATATGAAGGGATACAGAAATTTTTTATATTTTGTAGGCAAAACAAAAACATAAGAATTTACAGTAAAAATTAATTTTTATTACTTATAAAGTGAATCCTAAATAAACCAAACATTCTTGGGACCATATTATTTTGTTTGAATAAGATAGGTTAAATTTGTATATTCTAGACATTAGAAACAAGATAACATGTCAAGTGTATACAGGAATAGGCTTCACTATACAGGTACTTTTAACATTTAAGTCATGAACAAGGCACTAATTAATGAAACAACATGTACCCGTAACCATGACGACTACAATGTGGCAACTAATGAGATTTCATCTTTTATGACAGTTAAATCTGTCTTTTGTGACCTTCCAAGGGAACATTTAAATAAGGACACATCAGTTGTAGATCAAAGTATGAAGCAGACCTAGCTGTATCTGTGGTATCCTTTATTTCAAGCTCAATGAGCTAAATGTTATCAATAAAATCACCAAACTTAGAATTATTTAGTGAAAGGACATCATTTATATAGCGGAATGTGAAATTAAAAGGATTGGGCAAGCTTCTTTTTGTTTTTCTTGAAATGCATCTGTATGAAGTCTGCCTCGTACCAATAAAGCAACAATCTGGCGAGAAGAGGTCAGCACAGTTTGTATCCATAGATATGCCGACTGTTGAAAAACGTGTCCACCAAACATAACAAATGTGTTGTCAATCAAACATAATATCGCTCAGTTTGTTCTATTAGACAGATTGAAGATATGAAAATATGATTTTACTACCGGGGTAGTCAATATAGAATTCAACATAGATCACCCATGGGTAATTGAGAACCGTTTTCTACATAGATCACCCATGGGTAATTGAGAATTGTTCAGCTCCTTTTGAGTGGCTGTAAAACAGTGCATCAGAACTAATCAAAATGTTTTAAAAATATTCAAGAACAATTCATGACTATGAAGATTTCTCTGTCAGATGACCCACCAGGGGTGAGTGGAGAGTATTGAAGTGTGAACAGTAGTGGATTATACCGACCATCGATTTAGCCCTGCTTTGATCTTTATTTATGGAAAGTGCCACACTCTTTAGATATATCTGAGAACAACATGCAACAGCTCTTATTAATTATCTTATTTTTTTAAATAACCTCTATGATTAAAAACAAACTGTATATATATAAAGAGAAATGTGAGGGGCCATCGTGGCAGTGATCATATGGTAGTAGGATTTGCAATTACCTATATGCAGTCACTGCCTATCACCACAAATGTTGTGAGTTCGAATCTCGATCAGGGCGAGGTGTACAACATTATGTGATAAAGTTTGTCAGTGACTTGTGACAGGTCGGTGGTTTTCTCCTGGTCCTCCACCAATAAAACTGAATGCCACGATATAACTGAAATATTGTTGAAAGTGGCATTAAACACCATAAAAAAAACAAAACAAACAAACATTGTAATGTGTAGTATTTTATTTGTTTGTATTAAATGTATGTAAGCCTCAGGAATATCCTGGATTTCTGAGGTCATATGCAAACAGGAAAATAGATTTAATAAAAAAAAGAGAAAACCCCCCCCCCCCCCTTTTTTTTTTTTTTTTTTTTTTACAAAATTGACAACTGTATTGTTACCCACCAGATATTCCATAAGATCACAGTTATACAATGCAGTTAACCGACAGAACAGAATTAGTAGGTTGCTAGAAGTAATATGATAAGGAGTTATAGATTAACAATAGTTGAACAATGACACATATAGTGAATGATGGTGTTACTTATAAGTCTGTGGTACTATGGAAGTGACACAAAACAGAGAATCTCCAAACTAAAATTACACCTGCCTTTTGATTGATGGATTTGGTTTATTTTGTAATGCCACTTTCAACAATATTTCAGTTATATCGTGGTGGTCAGTTTTATTGGTGGAGGAAACCGGAGAAAACCACCAACCTGCCATAAGTCACTGACAAACTTTATCACATAATGTTGTATCGAGTACACCCCTCCCGAGTGGGATTCAAACTCACAATGTTAGTGGTGATAGGCACAGATTGCATAGGTAGTTGTAAATCTAACTACCATACGATCATGACCACCACTGCCGTTATATATATATATATATATATTCATTTCATTAATAATAAAATACTATTATAGAGACAGAACATTCAGCACAGAAATTAATTGTACACAGATCATGATCGGGATAAAAACAGACATCAGCATATTATTAAATGACCATAGACAGGCCATATTTTAATTATATGAAATAAGACAAAGACACAGAAATAAAATGAAATATATGGCACAAAAAACATTAACTCATACTTTTCATTATTAGGGTGCTTTTTGTCCTGTTCCCGAAATAAGACATAATGTAATCATTCAGTTTATGTGCATATATAATTTTATAGGTGTATTTTAATCCAATAAAAAAGTTCACTTTATAAAAAATTATTTTGCCTCCACTGTTCTCTTCTCTATAAAAGGTGCCCATGGGTGATCAGGTACATCTAGAGTCATTTTGCTCAGCCAAGATTGATAGAACACTTTAAAATCTTCATACTGAAAGTCCAGGTTCTTATATTTATCAGAATTAATTTCTTTCTCTTTTTCCTATAAAATACAAGAAAACAAAGATATTAAGAAAAATGCCTCCAAAAATATTATAAAATAATTGGCGACCAATACAATCAATCTTCTTTTTGCTTGCAAATAATCAGCATCAACTAATGTTTATGTGTTTTACCTATAAATATTTTCCCTCAAAGAACCAGGTGCTCACAGAGCCTCACTCATCTGATTATCATTAATATTTTTGTAATATCTAAGAAAATGTATTTGATTAATTTTCGCAAAGGGTCCTAGACTAGAAATTAAATACTGCATTGGTGGATTTCTGATCCCTATAAAAGCTTCCATCTTTGTAAGGGACCTTGTTCAACTTTAAAAGAAATCTTAGATACAATAAACATAATTAATTTCGTAGAAGACCACCTAAAATTACTTTTCTATTATGTAACAATTTCATCAGTCAGACTGAAGGAATTGTTTTTATTATCATCATTCCAATATTTGAATTTCGCTGGACACCTAATACATTGTTATAATACATTATGAAGTATGTCCCTACCATTTTCAATATGATTTTTCTGGCTTTTTTCAATTGAAATTCAATAGTTTTTAAAATCTTGTTGTCAGGCATTAAGCCAGCTTCCTCCATCTCCTCCAATAAAATCCTCTTATATTTAAATTTAATGCCACTACTTCGTACTAGGGATCCCATTACTTTGATATCTGGGTCAACACCAGCTGCCTGAAATACAAGTATAGTCTATTTCAACATATTATGTGGTTTAGCCTTACAACAACTGCCTGAAATACAAGTAGAGTCTATTTCAACGTATGATGTGGTTTAGCCTTACAACAGCTGCCTGAAATACAAGTATAGTCTATTACAACGTATGATGTGGTTTAGCCTTACAACAGCTGCCTGAAATACAAGTATAGTCTATTACAACATATGATGTGGTTTAGCCTTACAACAGCTGCTTGAAATACAAGTATAGTCTATTTCAACGTATGATGTGGTTTAGCCTTACAACAGCTGCCTGAAATACAAGTATAGTCTATTACAATGTATGATGTGGTTTAGCCTTACAACAGCTGCCTGAAATACAAGTATAGTTTATTACAACGTATGATGTGGTTTAGCCTTACAACAGCTGCCTGAAATACAAGTATAGTCTATTACAACGTATGATGTGGTTTAGCCTTACAACAGCTGCCTGAAATACAAGTATAGTCTATTTCAACGTATGATGTGGTTTAGTCTTACAACAGCTGCCTGAAATACAAGTATAGTTTATTTCAACGTACATGTATGATGTGGTTTAGCCTTACAACAGCTGCCTGAAATACAAGTATGGGTCTATTTCAACATATGATGTGGTTTAGCCTTACAACAGCTGCCTGAAATACAAGTATAGTCTATTACAATGTATGATGTGGTTTAGCCTTACAACAGCTGCCTGAAATACAAGTATAGTCTATTTCAACATATGATGTGGTTCAGCCTTACAACAGCTGCCTGAAATACAAGTATAGTCTATTACAATGTATGATGTGGTGTAGCCTTACAACAGCTGCCTGAAATACAAGTATAGTTTATTACAACGTATGATGTGGTTTAGCCTTACAACAGCTGCCTGAAATACAAGTATAGTCTATTACAACATATGATGTGGTTTAGCCTTACAACAGCTGCCTGAAATACAAGTATAGTTTATTTCAACGTACATGTATGATGTGGTTTAGCCTTACAACAGCTGCCTGAAATACAAGTATGGGTCTATTTCAACATATGATGTGGTTTAGCCTTACAACAGCTGCCTGAAATACAAGTATGGGTCTATTTCAACATATGATGTGGTTTAGCCTTACAACAGCTGCCTGAAATACAAGTATAGTCTATTACAATGTATGATGTGGTTTAGCCTTACAACAGCTGCCTGAAATACAAGTATAGTCTATTTCAACATATTATGTGGTTTAGCCTTACAACAGCTGCCTGAAATACAAGTATAGTTTATTTCAACGTACATGTATGATGTGGTTTAGCCTTACAACAGCTGCCTGAAATACAAGTATAGTCTATTTCAACATATGATGTGGTTTAGCCTTACAACAGCTGCCTGAAATACAAGTATAGTTTATTACAACGTATGATGTGGTGTAGCCTTACAACAGCTGCCTGAAATACAAGTATAGTCTATTTCAACATATGATGTGGTTTAGCCTTACAACAGCTGCCTGAAATACAAGTATAGTCTATTACAACGTATGATGTGGTTTAGCCTTACAACAGCTGCCTGAAATACAAGTATGGGTCTATTTCAACATATGATGTGGTTTAGCCTTACAACAGCTGCCTGAAATACAAGTATAGTCTATTTCAACGTATGATGTGGTTTAGCCTTACAACAGCTGCCTGAAATACAAGTATAGTCTATTTCAACGTATGATGTGGTTTAGCCTTACAACAGCTGCCTGAAATACAAGTATAGTCTATTTCAACATATGATGTGGTTTAGCCTTACAACAGCTGCCTGAAATACAAGCATAGTCTATTTCAACGTATGATGTGGTTTAGCCTTAACTACAAGTAACCATTGGATGACACGGTTTTCATTAATTACAATAGACAATTTGCACATTTCCGACTTTGATTCTAAATATGAATGTTTTACATGAGTTATTTCCCTTTAAGGCGGGCCAAATGGTCCCCTTTCATGCAAAGTTTAATGAAAATATGTTTTCTCATAATCTGTTAAAAATGTTAATGTTGTAAAACTTGTGAATTTTTTATCTGCTATCAAATTATCCTCTGATTTTCTACAAATGATGAGAAAATTATACTCAAATTCATTGTCTTTTCCATTGCTCTAGCTAGATCATGAATTATTTTGCCATTTATAAGGGAAATACTACATATAATTTTCCAATTAAATCGGTATATGCAATAGATCTATTAATCAATGGATGACATGGTCAAGTCTTATCTATATGTAACCAACATAATTTCTAAAAGAAAGCCTATTTTTAGCATGCCAACATCAAAATTGATTCTTGATTTTGAGTTGTCTACTAAATGTAAACAAATCTATAAGAAAAAAAAACTTTAATTGTAATTAAAACTAGATGTGTCGGAACGACACGAATGTCCCCGCCGTGAATATTAAGGAGGCTCGCAAATGTTTCACCCTTTTTTAATTCCCTCAGTAATAGGCTAAGAATAACAAACTATTGTTTAAGATCTGTATCCTCAAGCCTTCTTAAATTCAAAAGATTTATTCAAGGAAACAATATTGTATCTACAACACTTGCATATGAATAAGAAGTCCTATACATGTAAAACATTACCTTTTAATAGTCATTGAATTTTTTTGGGAATTAAAAGTGTCATGTGGTCTTAGTAATAACAGCCATTGTAAATCATTGATGGCAAATGTCCTCTAGTGAAAACAAAAAAAGTGGTGACAACAAAATATTTGGCCAAATTTCAAAGCCCAACAGCTGTAATTTGGCCAAAAATCATTCAACCGGAATGAATTTCAAATTTGATCTGTAACTTATGATTATACACTCTCATACCAAAAATCAAGTCAATATCTCAAACCATAGTGAAAAAAAGTGGTGACAACTAAATATTTGGCCAAATTTCAAAGTCCAAAACTCGACCAAAGATCATTGGACCGGAACGAAATGTAACTTGATCTGTAACTCATCATTATACACTCATGATATACCAAAAATCAAGTAAATATCTCCAAGCATAGCGAAATAAAGTGGTGACAACTAAATATTTGGCCAAATTTCAAAGTCCAAAGGCATTAACTTGGCCCAAAATCATTGGACCGGAACGAAACTTGATCTGTAACTTATCATTATACACCCACATATCAAATATCGAGTCAATGTCTCAAAGCATAGCGAAAAAAAGTGGCGACAACTGTTTTATTTTGGAATTACAGAAAAACGGACATGGGTAACACTATATGTCCCGGCAACTTAAGTGTCGGGGACATAAAAATTCACTGCAAATATGGGAAATGAAAAAGTAGTGCAAACACACCTGTGTATAAATATAATCTTTAAATCTTTAAAACCCTTTTTTAATTCTATGTTTGATTGCTTGTCAAGGGCTGCCTATGTGTGGGTTTGGGTTTATGGTGTTTAATGCCACTTTCAACAATATTTCAGCTATATCGTGGTGGTCAGTTTTATTGGTGGAGGAAACCGGAGTACCTGGAGAAAACTTGACCGACCTGTCGTAACTCTGACAAACTTCATCACATTATGTTGTATTGATTATACCTTGCCATGAACGGGGTTCGAACTCACAACTTTAGTGATGATAAGCACTGATTGCACAGGTAGTTATAGATTCAACTACCATACAATCACTACCACGACAGCCCCACTGCCTCTGTGGTGTGATGGTTAGTTTGCTTGCCTGAATGTAATAGATCATTGGTTCAGATCCTCGTTGACTCAAACCAAAGACTATAAAATTGGTATTCGCTAATTTTCTGCTATTAATATAATATATGTGTTGGATTGGAGCGACCTGTCTTTCTGTGGACTAGCACTAAAATCCAATTCAGCATGTTGAACAAAGCAGACGTCATTATCATTTTATCAAAAAGTAACTTGTTCTTGCCAAAAATTGCTCACTAAACAATCAATCACTCACTCATTTGGTTGTCAAGTGATCAGTATTTCAGCTACTGGGATATTCTTGGAGTAGAATAAAAATACAAGAGAATCCTAATCATTATTAATGACATTTCTGGTTTTCAGTTATCAAAAGCTGTAAAAACTAGCATCTAGCCCAATTTCAGAGCATACTATGATAGGGCTGAAAATAGGTCAGACCATACAAAACCTTTTTGACATATGGATGAACATGCATTTAATGTCTATATCAACGACTTTCTGAAGGAAGGGGGTAAAGTGAAAATTTGGTAATCAGAACATCCAACCATAGCCTGGCATAGGTTCGTCCCAGTACCACCTTTTCACATCGTTGCTGATTTGTTTTTGGTCTTCAACATACAGTAAAACCTGTCTAAAGCAAACTTCAATGGGATCAACTTTTGTGTTTGGAATAGACAGGGGTCTGTTTTTAGAGGTTGATTTAACAAAGATTTCTTAAAGTGGGACTTCATATAAGATTCGGTTTATATATAGGATTCCTGGTGTCAGTTTATTCAGAGTTCGACTTAGACAGGTTTCACTGTAGCTGAAATATTTCCCACTTGAGGAAGAACAACAATCAATCATTCACAATATTTCACAGAAAAGTACCTACCTTAATATTTTTCAACAACTGCAATCCATCATGGAGTGTTCCACAAGACATAGCTAATACACTATATGTCCTCATACTAGGTATCAGTTTGTGGGATGCTATCAATTTTAAAACATCCTGCAATATCAGGACAACAAATACTGAGAAATTGATCCATAGCTTATTCTTTATTGATTAATAAATTAAATGAATGATATTCTATACAATCCCTCAAGGGAATTGATATACAGGCTACAGGAATTACTCTGGCAGAATAAGGAATGATCTACATATGCCCAAGAATTACTCTGGCAGAATAAGGAATCTACATATGCCCAGGAATTACTCTGGCATAATAAGGAAGCTACATATGCCCAGGAATTACTCTGGCATAATAAGGAAGCTACATATGCTGCAGTATGTGTATGTTGAACATTTTAATTAGTCAAGTTTAATTAAAAAGTGTTCGAGTAATGAATATTGAAAAAACCTTAGGGGGTATGGTGCTTAACGCCACTTTCAACAATATTTCAGCTATATCGTGGCGGTCATTTTTATTGGTGGAGGAAACCGAACTGCAGAGTACCCGGAGAAAACCGCTGATCTGTTGCAAGTTAGTCACTGAAAAACTTTATCACATGATGTTCTATCAAGTACACCTCACCATTGATTGCACAGGTGCTGTAAATCCAACTACCATATGACCATGACGGCCCTGAATAAAGCTACTGTGAAAGTACTTTTCTTCGTGGGCATCAATTTTCATGGTTTGGTTAAAAATTACAAGTTCGTGGATTATATATTTTCAACATAATATATAAGTTTCATTGCATAGCAAATATTCGAGAAAGCTTCAATACATTAGACAAATCAGCCATATAATTATGTAATAGGAAGTGGAATATGGATATTAAAGTGTTCATTTTGACAGTTGTAGGAAATTTCGGCATTTGTAAATTTAGCAGAATTTATTTGATCGAATTTGAAAGTAATAAAAAATCTACTGAAATTACTTTATTAGCACGTACACTAGCAATTTTTTTTTAATATATATTAAATTCGTTTTTATGTCTTACAAATATTTACTCTCCATTTTATTTTGAATTTTTGGTTATCACAACTAAAAAAAGGACAATAAAGTTTTTTTCTCACTCGTTGTCGTGTCACAAGATTAATCCTGTCCCCGGGGCAAATGTACAGTTAACTTATGGATAATTGATAATTAATTGTTTAAAGAAAGGTGATACAATATGCTTATTGAAGCAAGGATGTTATACTTTAATAGAAAAATGTTTATACAACACTTAAAAGCGTGCCACCATCAGTGTATGGTTTGGAAGTAAATTTGATTTCTATAACCGGAAGTTGTTAAAAATCTTTTCACATATAAACATTTCTGTCATTTTTACGCATGCATTCTAAATCAAATAATTCACAAACATGTTCACGTGGATTATAACCCATTAAAGTGAATGCTTGTACTTATTTCGTCATTAAAATTGTCAATTGTACCCTATGCAGCTGGTCCAGAAAGTCAAGGTCACTCCAGGACAGCATTTGCCAGTATATCGATGTCGAGCTGCTTCCCAAGTTTCATTGTTCGTTGGATTCTTAATTTCATAGATCAGTCTACCCACGAAAACGGGCACCCCACGAATAAAAGTGATTTCACAGAATTAAGAAATTCACAATTGTTTCTTTATCTAGACATTACTGACATGAAAAATAGTGTCTTTAACAAAATTGTTTTCCCATTTTTAATGGATTGCCATATACAAAAAATGTATGTAAGAGCTTATTGTACTTTTAAATACCTTAGATCCAGCATAATCAAAACAGCAACATCTCTTATATGCAAGATTTGTTAAAAGGTCAATGTCAGGCTTGACCCCTTCATTTTCCATGATCTCTAACAACTGATTTTCACAGTCCGGTGAAATCAAGGACAACATTTGATCAAATGTTTTAACATTACACTGTACTCCATTTCTTTTCATATCTGACAGGAATCCAGTCATTCCTCCTACCATTGCAAACCTATCTTGTGGAGTAGACACATTGCTGATGGAAATGACATGAGAAAAATCTTCATTTGGATTAAGAATATTTGGTAAACATGAATTTTCTACAGAAAAATCTGATAAATCCTCCTTTACTGGGATAGACCTGTCAGTGTTAGAACTATCTAAATTATTGCTTCCTTGTTGCTGATTAGTCGAAGATGCTGTTACCGATATAACATCGGTAGAAGATGATGCTATTGATGGGCTGTCCAAGGAGGATGACGCTGGCAAAGATTTACTATCCAATGGTGACAAAGAAATTTCGCCCACTTTGTTTACACCTATATGTTTTCCTCTAGAATCGTCTTTTATTGTTGCATTCTCCTTCTTGAAGAGTTTCATTGTTGCTGCTGGGTTAATTGGCAGAAGTAGTTGTTGTGCCAGTACTGGATCTCCAACTTCACATTCTTTTATGACACGTAACATCAAGTTGTACATCTTTATATTAGGTTTGGTACGTTTTATCAACAGCCATCTCCAAATCTGTAAAATAAACAAATGGAAATGTGATCAAATATAAATGTTTGAGAAACTTGGGGTTTATCTGACATATAGACAATTTTATTCTTTAATCAAAGTGCTGAAAGCACTGATGGAAGTGTTGCTTTCTGGGTTTTTTATCGTGTGTAACAATATTTCATTTGTTTTACAATAACTGTTAAGCATTTGAAGCAACTATAACAGTTATTGAAGAATCACTCAAAACAAGTTGATGTTTTATGTTCAATAGTATTTGAATTTTTTCGCAGATCACATAAATAAATCCCAACCTTAATCCTGTACCAGGCTTCATTGTGTTGAATTTGGAAAGAATTGGTCAACTAGAACAAACATTATCATTTGGTAACAATTTGTATACAGATGACAACAACGGCAAAACTTACGACAGCATCATACAATAAAATAACTGCAACAGTTGAATAATAACTAGAGACTTAGTGGGCTGAGACTGCATCGCTCACCTGGTATCAGATTTGGCTTGGGTAATCAGGATTCAGCCAATCAGAAACAAGATTTTCCTGTGGCAGCCATGTTTGTTATCCGACTGCGTTGAAATGTGAAAGGTTTATAGAGTTCCATCATTAGATGATTTATGTCAAATTTCAGATCATTAAGCCAAGTGGTTTAAGAGGAAAAGATATTTTAAGATGCATTCTAAATAAGTTGGGTTGTTGTGGCCATCTTGAATTTTAAATTGTCACAAAAAACTACTTAATAAGGAACCATCCGAGTATCCTCCAAACAACAGAAATACAGAAAATTTTAACTGGTAAACAGTTCTTTTGTAGTTTATGGTCTTCAGAAAACATTATCTGCTCCTGGCAGCCTTGTGAATATCTGAGTTGCACCAATAACACATACTTTGTAACATACCATCAGGAACATATATGTCAAGTTTGGTTCAATTCGGCTCAAAATTATGAAAGAAAATCCAAATATGAATATGTTGATTGACGACGGATGGAGGCAAAGTAATGTCATCACTGGCCCAAATTGAAAACTGGTAGCCCAAATATTTCAATAACATTTTTTTGTGTTGTTGACTAATAAAGCATTCAAATAAAGCAGTTTGTTCTGTTTTATTCTTTAATTATTCCCTCCCTACACATAACCCTATAAACCCTTCCCTCATCCCCATAATCTTCAGCATTGTCACTATAGTCATCACTATCAGTATCATAATCTGTCCCATCCATTGGTTGACTCGGTGACGGTTTGTCTTCACTACTAGGCATTTCCTCCATATCTAAATTGTTCTCGTTCATTTCCTTGACTTGGTCCTCCACTTGCTCGGATATTATAACAGGGTTTCAGCTGGATTTGATTATACTACGGTCAAATGACCGGTTCATTCAACCTATGCCAACATTTAAAAAAAAATATATAAAAAGGTAAACAAGATTGTTGGCATAGGTTGAATAGGTTAATTGTTATATAAACATGACTAGTCATGTTTAATTAGTGTAAAATCGGGGGAGATGTCAATGTACTCTAAGTCCACAATTAATTTTTAATGTAAGGTTGCTTTGTTTTTGTGTGAGTATTGAGTGAATAAACTAAGTAGGTATTTAAAATCATATTTTATGGAAATAACAAACAAAAAATCAGTATATCAGCACATATATTTAATATCAAACTTTATAGAAATAATTAGGATATTATAAGCACATATATTTTAACATCAATCATTATGAAAATAAAATAGGATATTATAAGCATGTATATTTTTATATCATACTTCAAATTATCTTATAAATAATTAGCTTGGAGTGATCTTATGATTAATTAGCTTGGAGTGAGCAATTAAAAAATACTCTTCAAAATTATGATATTCTCTAAATTTATAAATAAATATTATTAAAAACTTTTGAATTTAGATTCTAAGAAAATTGCTCAATTGCATGAGTATCATATAATATTTTTAATTTACATTTTCATCTTTTTTATTTACAGATTTTTGTTTAATTTTACCAGATTTTTATTTTATATATAAATTTTTACAAATGTTTAATTTTTTTTTTCCCAAGTTGTTAAATTCTAACAGACTTATTCTTATATTTTTAGATTGTTTTTTGTTTAGTTTAGTTTTTTTTTTTATAAATTTCACTTTTGAGACCCTTTTACAAAAAGTTTAATTTTTTTTTTCTCAACTTGTTAAATTTGAATCGACTTATTCTTATATTCTTAGATTGTTTTTTGTTTAGTTTTTTTTTCTTCTTTATAATAAATTTCACTTTTGAGACCTTTTTACAAGTTTAAATTTGAACAGACTTATTCTTATATTCTTAGATTGTTTTTTTCTCTTCTTTATAATAAATTTCACTTTTGAGACCTTTTTACAAAAGTTTAATTATTTTTTTTCAAGTTGTTAAATTTTAACAGACTTATTCTTATATTTTTGGATTGTTTTTTGTTTATTTTGTTTATTTTTTTATTATAAATTTCACTTTTGAGACCTGCATTTTCAAATTTACTTACCTGTAACTGTCATTAATTGTTATATAAACATCTGTAATATAATGTTTGTTGGCATACCTTGAATATGATATTTCAATATGTTGGCATAGGTTGAAGACACCAAATGACCAAACTTGTATAAAAGCCTCACGCCTTTTGTCCAGCAAGGCACTTATTCAATAGGTCAATTGTGTCCTAATTTGCCTAAAACTTATAGGTCATTTAATGCATGCTTATTATGATATTTAGAATTGACACCCAGACAGGTTTTCAGAGGTCACCATCTCTTTCCCAAAAAAAGTTAAACTTAAAGTGGCATTATCTGCCATAATCGTAAATTTTTGTTACCCATAAATCAGATATGATTGATGCCTTAATAAAACGTGTTTCTGTTACTTATAAATGTTATGAAATGTACGCACATCGGGGAAAAAACGTGTAACTGCTCGTGTTTTGAGATCGATGAAATAATGGACGCCATCTTATTAATTATCGACATTGTTTACGGAGTTTGTCGAATCGTCATTAAATCAGTACAAAAATGCCGATATTTCTTATATTTTGTGAATCTGCTTTTAGTCAGTGTTAATTACGGACAAAGAACCATGCAAGTTTGCAGTTAATAAGCGACAAAATACAAATTATTCGTTTTTACATGTCACTAATAAGGTCAGTTGCATACGGAAAAAGCGAAGTCAAATTATTTGCTTGTAAGGAAATAATTAATCGATGGTAATTTTCATTCTCAAAAGACGAAAAGTGGTTCGATAAGCTGTTTAATGTGAAATATTTACCTTTATTTCATCACTTTAAAGCTATTTACCAATTTCCAAAACATATAATTGTTTTTGTCAAAATCATAGCTAATGCCCCTTTAAGTGAAAATAAATAGAAATTAAAATCAAATTCCCCAATGAGGAATGAGTCAAAGACTCAAGAGAAAGCTACCCTAAATAGGTCACAAAAAAAGTCTGCTTCGACATAAACATTTTGTAGATCTTTTTTTTATTATTATATATAAATAAAGCAAAGTATTTTATATAAATTCACAGAGAAATAAAAATCTTAGTGGATCTTTTCAACCATTTGTCTTAATCAGGAAAAAGCTTGTAATATTTGTCCATTTCAAAGGTTTCAATATTTCCCAAAAACCTAAATCAAGTCCTCTATCGTATTTTGCACAAAAGACAAGTTTAAATTTAGGGCCAAACTGATATCCAATAATTTTTACGTGTCCGGTTCGGAGCGATTCTTGTTCTTATATTTCAAATATTGATATTTTCGTTCATTAAAGCGTTTCTGAGATTGCGACTTTAATTTTGTCAATGTCCTTGAACTTCATCAAAGCATGGAGAAATGATAAATTAAATGATACAATTAACAATAAGAGTTTTGATCTGGCGTTTCACTTTAGTTTTAATCAAAATAAATTATGGACAAATTGGAGATCAAACAGGGCTCGTTCATACAACAAACCCAGTATTTTATACCGGACAGTCGGTCCGGTGGAAACCAATGTTTGGTTACGTAACCTCAAAATGAAAATAGAATCGTATTTAAAAATCATTACGCGCAGTGAGATCTTTTTCGCAAATAAATGTTGTTTCCCCGTTTATTTAAAGATTGAAATTAATTAGTTAGGACAAATATTTATTCCAAATTATAATAATAATTGATGATAAGCATGAACAGCTATTGTGCTAGATGGATTATATTTGATCATTTACACCTTGTTTCCTTTCTGAATCCACCTTCGATTTTGCTGTATTGTCTATTGAATCGGGTGACAACATAGGAAGTGTGTTGCCATGGCAACAACTTCCAAAAACAATGGTAAATACATCTGACAGAAGTCATCAATGTAAACACTTGATGTAACATGTTCTTGGTAATATATATCCATCAGTAATATGTCACAGAGTAATGAGGTCGGTTTTCTCTGGTTTCCTCCACCAATTAAACTGACCGCCATGATATAACTGAAATACTGTTGAAAGTGGTGCTAAACACAATAATCATAACCCATAGTAATGACTTCAAGTTACAAGAAAAGAAATAGTTTTCATTTACAAAATAAAATACAATGAAGCTTTACATACACAGTGAAAACTGTCTAATCTGAACCTTCTTAATAGGACCAGCTTTACGGGATAAACATGTGTTCGGCTTATACTGGTTAAATTAAAAAATTAACAAATGCATCCAAATTTCCCCCTGAGCTATGGCATTTTACTCTGGAAGTACAAAAACGTTTTGATTATGTTACAAAAAGAACAAGAAAATCCATTAAAAATCAGTTTTTGTTTTCAAACCAGGGTTAAATCGTTATCTACGTGTCTACCCGTGGGCATTAAGATTGTACCACCCTTCAGCACTACTATACAGAAGTGCTTCAGTGTGGTACAATCTTAATGCCCATGGGTAGACACGTAGATAACTGATATTGTTTATTCCCCCCTCCCCATGGTGTGGTGTGCTCAATACAACTTAATGTGATAAAGTTTGTCAGTAGCTTGCAGCACATTGGTGGCTGGCCATAGATATTCTAGTTTCATCCATCCAAAAAAACTAACCGCCATGCTACAAATGTATATCTGTAATACTTGTTGAAAGTAGCATCAAACACCATAACATTCAAAATAACTCCCCCCCCCCCCCCCAAAAAAAACCAGAATCAGAACAAAAATCAAATTACAAAAAAAACTAGAGGCTCAGCACTGAGCTGAGCCTGTGTCACTCACCTTTCATTCTACTCTTGAGGAAACTTAATACAGAACCTTCCATAGCCTATAGGTGCTTCCCACCAAATTTCGGTTGTTTAGGCAAAGCAGTTTCAGAGAAGAAGATTTTTAGAAAGCGACCAATCTAAAACAAGAATTGCCTGTGGCAGCCATGTTTGTTAATGGATCAAAACGAAATGAGCAATCTCTATAGAGGACCTTCCATAGATGCTTCTTACCAAGTTTCATATCATTTGGCCAAGCGGTTTCAGAGGAAAAGCTGTTATAGAAATCAAACAATAAGAAACAAGAATTTTCTATGACGGCCATGTTAGTTAACGGATCAAAACGGAATGAGTAATTCCCATAGAGGACCTTCCATAGATGCTTCCTACCAAGTTTCGGTCTATTTGGCCAAGCTGTGTCAGAGAAGAAGATTTTTAGAAATTGACCAATCAGAAAAAAGAATCATCTGTGGTGGCCATGTTTGTTAACAGATTGGGACAAAATGAGCAATCTTTATAAGAGGACTTTCCATAGATGCTTCCTACCAAGTTTCGGATCATTTGGCCATTCGGTTTCAGAGGAGAAGATTTTTAGAAATAGACCAATCAGAAACAAGAATCGCCTGTGGTGGCCATGTTTGTTAATGGATATGGGACAGAATGAGCAATCTTTATAGAGGACCTTCCATAGATGCTTCCTACCAAGTTTCGGTTCATTTGGCCATGTGGTTTCAGAGGAGAAGATTTTTAGAAATAGACCAATCAGAAACAAGAATCGCATGTGGCGGCCATGTTTGTTAATGGAATTGGAACGAAATGAGTACTCTTGATAGAGGACCGCCCATAGATGCTTCCTACCAAGTTTCAGATCATTTGGCCAAGCGGTTTCAGAGGAGAAGAAGTTTTAAAATCAGCCAATCAGAAACAAGAATTGTCTGTGGTGGCCATGTTTGTTAATGGATCAGGACGGAATGAGCAATCTCTATAGAGGACCTCCCATAGATGCTTCCTACTAAGTTTCAGATCATTTGGCCAAGCGGTTTCAAAGGAAAAGATTTTTAGAAATCGACCAATCAGAAATAAGAATTGCCTGTGGCGGCCATGTTTGTTAATGGATCGAAACGAAATGAGCAATCTTTATAGAGGACCGCCCATAAATGCTTCCTACCAAGTTTCGGTTCATTTAGCCAAGCGGTTTCAGAAGAGAAGAATTTTTAATATCAGCCAATCAGAAACAAGTGTCGCCTGTGGCGGCCATGTTCATTAATGAATCGAGACGAAATGAGCAATCTTTAAAGGACCTTCCATAGATGGTTCCTACCAAGTTTCAGTTCATTTGGTTGAGGGGTTTTAGAGGCATATTTATCTGTAATTCAATTTAGAGATAACTGCATTTTGAATAGATACAAAATGTATCTATATTTAAACTAGAGTTATCTCCCTTTTAACAGAAAAATATGATTTTTTTTTTAGAAATCACTCAATCAATCAGAAACAAGAATCGCCTGTGGCGGCCATGTTTGTTAACAGATCAAGATGAAATTAGCAATCTTCATAGAGGACCTTCCATAGATGCTTCCTACCAAGTTTCGGTTCATTCGGTTTCAGAGGAGAAGATTTTTAAAAATCGGCCAATCAGAAACAAGAATTGCCTATGGTGGCCATGTTTGTTAAAGGACACATGACACAAAAATTTATTTTCTCAATTTTGTTTGATTTGGTCATTAAATAAACTATAAACATTGTCTTAATTGAAAATAACCCCCTATAGGACGCCCATTTTATTGATTATTACCTTTTGAAATCGTCGCGATCTCTGACCTATACATTTTAATGAGCTAAGTGGTCACGTGATTACGTGACGTCACATGCGCCAAAGGATGGCTTCCATGATAAACGATCAGTTGAGCGATCGAAGTGAGACAGTAAACAGCCGATAAATATCATGGACAGTGATGACAGCAATATCTCCAATCACGTTGGTGATTTAGACATCCAGTCGTATCAGTTCGAGCCATTATGTAATGATGAAAGTCAACAGGAAAGAGAACATTCAACATCAGAAGACTCCAATAACGACGAAAGTTCCCAAGCTCAGGACAGACTAGTCAACACCGACTGGTGAGGTTTTGTTTATTTGTTAACAATATTAAAAAAAAAACATGATTGAACGAAAAACTGAAATAACATAAGTCAACAGGTTGTACTGACGATGATATCTTAACCCCCCCCCCCCAATTTACGAAAGTTTTAACGAATAAAGACGACTGTCGTAGTGCCTCATATGTCCCCCTTTTTTAAGGATTCTACTTCGCACATGTTTAAAATGAACCCCGACACATTTCGAACAGGAGAGATTAAAAACGAAAGACTTTTAAGCCCATCTGACTTTTGTTAGTGCTACAGCCATATTGATACTGATAGTGTGAGTCTTGCCATGTAAAGAGTACCCCCAGGTAAAGAGAAAATTGAGTAATTTTAACATTATTTTCACTCAAATGAAGCAGCAAACAAATAATCCACAACAGCTCAAGCATTGACCTCTTTTCCAGAAAACCCACATCTTTATATATTTGCTTATACAATTACTGATATTATGTATATCTTGAACAAGTCTGCAAGTTGGTACATTTTTTTCGAGTTGTCAGGTCTACTGGCTGAGTACCCAATCTCAACACTAACCATTGTATTTATGCATGTTACGTACATTTCTACAAAAAGTTTTCAGAAATTTTAAAGAAAGTTCTGGTAAAGTGGCTCCCTGTTGATTTCAAACAATGAAATGTTTTAACTGGCACTTTCAAGTTGACAGAAACATCTTGCATGGGTACCTGGTGGGATAGGGTACACAGCCAGTAATTGTATTCATCAGGGGTAAATTTGCATAGTAATTACTGTTGAAGATCCAGAAAACTTTTTCGAGTTACCTGAAATGTTGACTTAAATGTATTCGAGACAACAAGAATCAATTATTTCTCAAATCCATTCTAGATTAGAAGCAGTTTTCAATCATATTTGAAAAATTGTTCTAGTATTTTGGCCACTGATCCACTTTGTTTTTTGTTGGGGGTCATTTAGGGCTTGCTGTATTTTGTGGGGTATCCCACTTGTTGAAGATGGTGTGGCCACCTATATGTCTATTTTTGATCAGCCAGTCAATTCGGAGATGGGATGTTCTCTCATTGACATTTGCCCCATATCTGTTCCTTTTCTTCCCAACTGTATAGTAAAACCCTTCATAAGCTTTACACCATCTGTTTCTGGAACCACTCTGTCAGTCCCATCAGTCTACTTTATATCCATATGTATTTACTTTATAGATGTACCCCATGTGTATATTTTTTCATGTTATGCTTGCTTTATATGTAAGTAATGTATCTTATTTTTTTAGGTGTGAATGTGGCAATTGCTCTTCAATGACAACACCAGAAGAATGTATTTGTTGTGTTGAAGTGCCCGCAGTTCACTCCCAGATGCTATCAGAGGACATGCAGTGTATTACAGACAGTGACATTTTTATTTCCAACTGCCTTAACCGACATGTTCTTCACGTCAGCATGTACAAGTTCTTGGAAAATGTTGGTCCCTTTGATGACAACGAGCCAATAAATGAGTATGTAATCATATTTCAACATTTTATTCAGTATGTGCATTTTTCAGTAAAATGTGCATAACTATAAGCAGGTATATTTACAATGAATAATTTGTATCTTTATACAAATTATATTTATTAACATACAGAACTTACAACACAAGACTTTGTCATGTAAACTCATAAATTTGTTTTTATATAAATTATTATTGGATATACAGAAGAATTATTTACAGGACAAATTAACAATTATATTTTTAATATACAAATAATTGTGAATATAGGAAGATATAAAATGTTTAGAATTATACTCTGTAAAATCTTCTAATTAATCATTTTATAAACTGTTATAATAAGTGAAACTGAATCTAAAAGTTGGTATTTTTATTTCAGACAATACAGATTTATGGCTTACAGACGCTTCGTACAGTGGATTTGGCACAGACTTGGACGTCATAACAGGAAAATTTTTACCAACTTGTGTTGTTCAGAAAATAAGAGACTTTTCCATAAGAAGAATATTGTGGGTTTAAATATGCTACTGTTTGAGTAACATTTGTTTGAAATATGTACTATTTCTGTGAATTATATACACTGCAGATTATTATATACAATTTACATAAAGAATTAAATTTTAATGTTCACACAGTCTTTTCATTGTCTGCTAAATCTTGATCGATGTCTCTGAATGAGGTCTGCTTTCTCAAATATAGTGAATGATGTCAGAGACGGTGGATTGGTAGTGTTGAGCACTTTTACATCATTGTCTTCTTTCCACTACTGCCTGCTTGATCAGGGCCACATACTCTACAATAAAAAAGAAAGTTATAAAATCTGGTAAATGACATATACATGTATCACAATTGCAACTTTATATTAGTAGAGTTGATATTTTTAATTTGTTTCTCAACACTGTGTACCTATATGACTATATTTCCTTGAATTACCGGTATTAATCTTTAGTTAAAAGCATGAAAAATTATCAGTATAAATGTATAGCTCATTAACGCAACACATCAAATAAACCGTTAAGCTGCTTTAGCAAATTTTAACTGAAAACAGGATGGATAGGGCATAATGCATGCGAGAAAAAAAGAAAATCAGTGCAAAAGAACAAGGTTTTTATATTTATTGCTGTTCTTCATCTTGGTGAAACTGGAAGTTTGACAAAATTAAACTTGTCAAAAGGTATGACTTTTACATTACAGTGTGAAGTATACATGAACAGTAAAACATCACAGAGACTGCAGAATTTTTTTCAAGAAATGCATATTGTTTAGTTACTAATAAAAGAATATGCAGGATTGAAAAAGTGGATGGAGAAATGAGTGGTTCTCAAGCTACTGATGTTTGACAATACTAACCAAATGATGGTGGTGGTGTCCTAGGTTTTGCAATAGCGTGTGTTCCCTTCTTTGGGTAGCAGGTGTTGAAGCATTGCTGTCCATCTTTAGTTGTTGCTTGGTCTCTGTTGCAGTTCTCGTTGTAATGAAGTGCAGCTATTCCTAACCTGCAAAAATCAAATCAGTTTGAAAAAAAATATACAAATATTTACATTTGATTTGTTACAAAATAAAACCACAACATTTTACTTTTTGGATACAAACACTTTTTCTTATGAATAAACAATATTATAAGCTACATGTTCAAAAGGTTACATCAGTATACATTGCACTTTTCTGTTTGGTAAACAATTTCACACTTGTATTTTTTTCTTCGAGTTTGCTTGTTCATTTTTCCTCTTCATCATGTTTATATGAATGGTTTTTTTTATATTTGTACTGTAACATATACAGTGGTGTATTTTCAGTTGTCAAATCTGAGTATTGTTATTTGTTTACATTTGGTAAAGGTCAGAATCTGGACCGTACGTACATTTGTACGTGTGTGGAGAACGTATATACTAGTAATTTATGAAACTGGAAAGAAATTATAACACTTGTATACTATGCATGAAATTTAAACGAGATTACAACATGCAAAACTTGATGTATACGCCCCGTGATCGTCTGTTCGTGGTAAACTGGGGAAAAGGGGGAGCATGATGACCTATAGGTACTTCTAAACCACGACTTGCACTCTAATATCATTAATTATTATCGATATTCTCGACTAGCCTTTGCACATGTGTAATGTTAAAAATCACATACCTCGGCCTTTTGACGCTTCTGTAGTGCTCCCCTGCGAATGTGTAGGTGTTGAACAACTGGACTTTCGCCATTTTTTTTCTCCGGGTCAGGTGATGCTAGGAGCACATTTGGGGCTGCATCTGGCTTCAGTCGTCGCTTGAAGGTTCCATCATTCTCAAAGGATCCATTTAAAAGCAGTCACGGGTGAAGTGGGTGGAGCACAATCTGGGACCTGATGTTGGATCGAAATTCCATCGTCCACAGTAATGGATCCAGGCTTTTCTCAGCTGGCCGTCCTTTGGGAACGAGAAAAAACTCAGTCCATTGCCTTTGGTTCCTCTGTTGTTGCACCCAAACGCTGCACAGGACACCATTTGGAACTTCTAGCTATTTCACCCACGTGGATGTTTGTTTTGGTTTGCTATTCACGCCTTTGTAATGAATTTTCGTATCGATATCAATCGGCTGATTTAGAAATAGATGACTGGCGCATGTGACGTCACGAGTGGTTCAGCCTCGTTATCGCACTCAATATCTGCATAATTTCTAGGTCGGCAAAAAGGGTGATAAAAGGGATGTTTATCCCTTTTTACATATCGTTAATCACATGAAAGTGAAAAAGTAATTATTTTTACAGCATTTTGGAAGTATTTCACAAAGATTTGTGAAAAATAAAAAATCGTGTCATGTGTCCTTTAATGGATCGGGACAAAATGAGCAATCTTTATAGAGGACCTTCCATATATGCTTCCTACCAAGTTTCAGTTCATATGGTTGAGGGGTTTCAGAGGAGAAGATTAAAATGTGAAAAGATAACGGATAACGGACGACAGACGACGGACGCCAAGTGATGGCAAAAGCTCACATTGCCTTTGCCAAGGTGAGTTAAAAAAAAAAAGTACACTGTATCAAACTTTGTTTTTTTGAAAACAAAGTTAGATTTGGGTTTCTCCACCCAAAATTGGCTCAAGTTAAAATTTGGCTTTAAGTCTGATGCTTTACTCAAATTGAAGTTTGTTAGTTTGGTATTAGTTGTGACTTTTCTACTTACTTGAACAGCATGCCAAAATCCAGCCTCTTTATCAGCTATAGCTGCCATCAGTACATGACTAAAGGCATCAGAATCTAACTTCTCAACACTTGTATGTTTATCAGCTATCAGAAACGCAGTCCTTGCATCCCCACAGAAAGCAAAAGCTTTCACTATTGCGTTATATGTCACTGAATTCAGGGAGATATTTTTTACTGCTATGTCTTCTAAAAGTAACTTAGCTCTGCTTAGTCCATACTCCGGCCAGGGAGAGTTGGCACAAGCATTAAATAAAGCTGAATAAATATGGTCATTTGGTTCTATTCCCATTTTCTTAGCCTGAAAAATCAAAAACTTCATGAGTATGTCAACAAAATATCAGAAATATATTTGATTTCAGTATTTGCACATAAATTATCCATATTTCAATAAAATTATGTATACCTCCTACTAGTAACAATTGTATTTGATATTCAAGAAATCGATGGAATCAGAAATGGCATGGTCCAAATAAACAAAAAGTATGCAGCTGGCCAACAAAAACAATATATATATATTTCTGTATTGTTATATAATTGTTGATAATTTAATCAAAGATTGTGTGTTTAGTAATTATTTAATGTCAAATGAGCAAGTGAGGGTCATTTCTGGTATATTCATGATTAGAACAAGTATACAAACAAAAATCATGTAGGTAAGAAAGTGGCACTGTGATTGGTCTATGGATGGAAGTTTAGATTGTAGTATGAAAACATCATGGGTGCTTAACTTCATTTTCAACATTACTTCAGTTATATTGTGGTGGTTTAAAGCCTTAGCCAGGTGATCTAAAAAGTACATTTAGACTATTGTTACTTTTAATAATTCAATTATTTTTTTACATTTAGTAATTTACTAGAATTCATGGGATGTTCTTTTTGTCATAGATTTTTTATTAATTTAACACTTATTATGTAATAATTGACTAAAAAGGAACTTAAAATCAGTAAGTGCTGCATTAGACTTTGTGGTATTGGTTTGATTCGGTTTATAGTGTTTAACCTCACTTTCAACAATATTTCAGTTATATCGTGGCAGTCAGTTTAAGTGGTGGAGGAAACCAGAAAACCCTGAGAAAAACACAGACCTGTCGCAAGTCACTGACAAACTTTATCGCATAATGTTGTTTCGCCCGAGTGGGATTCAAACTCACAACGTTAGTGGTGATAGGTCCTGATTGCATAGATAGTTGTAAATCCAACAACCATACGATCACAACCATGACGGCCCCCTTTATGGTATTAAAAATCTTGTAATCCATCTATAGACCGGAGCCATCACATATTTTTCCATGTACAAATATATATTAAATGGTAAAACTCTAATGTCATATATTGTCACCAGTGATTTCCGAGAAAGAAAAAAAAATGTTTTTCCACATAAAAATTTATTCCATAATTTTCAAATTTTCCATTTCTGCAAAATTTATTTATTTGTCCATTTCCTTTTGACTTGTAATTACAAATGTACCTGTTGTCCCTTCCTCACCACAAGGAGTTGGAAGTAGGATTTTGAGCAAGATAAGTTTCTGTATCTAAAACTGCATTTGTTAATATACACTCCATAACAACCATTTAATAGAAAACACTAAAATACATGTATTCATATTCTGACATGTAAAATATTTAAGCCACAGTCCATGTAAGACCAAGTAAGTCTTAGAAAATATCATCTCCATTTGATCAAAACTTAAATTTTGAAACGAGCAAAAAATAAATGGACCTGGTGTTATATTAAGAAAACAGAGTTTTTACGGTCACTTTTCATGTAAATTTAGGTAAATTGCGGAAAAGTAAAAAATATATTGCAGAAATGAAAAAAAAAAACTTTCTTAAAAAATTGCATAAATGCAATGTGCCCATTGTCACAACATCTATATGAAGCTACAAAAAGTGAAGAATTTTGAGATGGAGATTTAAAATGTCTGAGGGAAATATCTTATTATCTAATTAGTACACAAACTAACCATCAACTATTACACTACATATAACTTTACCTGGTTAAAGACTTGAAAAGCTTTCTTTGTGTATCCGGCATTAGCTAGGACACTCAGAAGATGAGATATAACATAATTATTAGGCATAACTCGGTCATTCTGTAACATCCAAACATCATACACTTGCATGGCTTCTCTGACCTAGGAGACATTGAATACCATTTACATGTATGTTGCATTTCGTTTATGCATTGTAAGTTTTAACAATTCCACGTTTCTTTTAAGGAAAAAGAATGCACCCAAAAACAGCTGAAATGTCAAGAACTGGAACATGTTAACTCTGACTAGATTTTTATACTGCATCACTCTTTTTCGGATTAGAATGTGAATTAGTACGCTTGTTTAATCTTAAACAGCTAAATTTACTCATTTTATTACTTATATTTTCTTTTGAAGTTTTTAAATTTTAATAAAAACATAATTTCTAAAGGTTCTTAATAAATAAATAGTTCTTAATAAATAAATCTAATTTTAAAAGTTCTTAATAAATAAATATAATTTTAAAAGTTCTTAATAAATAAATCTAATTTTAAAAGTTCTTAATAAATAAATCTAATTTTAAAAGTTCTTAATAAATAAATATAATTTTAAAAGTTCTTAATAAATAAATCTAATTTTAAAAGTTCTTAATAAATAAATATAATTTTAAAAGTTCTTAATAAATAAATCTAATTTTAAAAGTTCTTAATAAATAAATCTAATTTTAAAAGTTCTTAATAAATAAATCTAATTTTAAAAGTTCTTAATAAATAAATATAATTTTAAAAGTTCTTAATAAATAAATCTAATTTTAAAAGTTCTTAATAAATAAATCTAATTTTAAAAGTTCTTAATAAATAAATATAACTTTAAAAGTTCTTAATAAATAAATCTAATTTTAAAAGTTCTTAATAAATAAATCTAATTTTAAAAGTTCTTAATAAATAAATATAACTTTAAAAGTTCTTAATAAATAAATCTAATTTTAAAAGTTCTTAATAAATAAATCTAATTTTAAAAGTTCTTAATAAATAAATCTAATTTTAAAAGTTCTTAATAAATAAATCTAATTTTAAAAGTTCTTAATAAATAAATCTAATTTTAAAAGTTCTTAATAAATAAATCTAATTTTAAAAGTTCTTAATAAATAAATCTAATTTTAAAAGTTCTTAATAAATAAATCTAATTTTAAAAGTTCTTAATAAATAAATCTAATTTTAAAAGTTCTTAATAAATAAATCTAATTTTAAAAGTTCTTAATAAATAAATCTAATTTTAAAAGTTCTTAATAAATAAATATAATTTAAAAAGTTCTTAATAAATAAATCTAATTTTAAAAGTTCTTAATAAATAAATCTAATTTTAAAAGTTTTAATAAATAAATCTAATTTTAAAAGTTCTTAATAAATAAATATAATTTTAAAAGTTCTTAATAAATAAATCTAATTTTAAAAGTTCCAAAACGAACATCATAGATCAAACAAAATAACTTGCCCTGAATAATTTATAGTTTTGTAGCCTCAAAAGAAAATGATGCAGAATCAATTTTACATTTATAGATGAAACAAAAATAAATAACTTTGTGTATCTTCCTTATTATAATACTTATAATTTTTGTATCCATTTTACATATTTTTTTAATGTAGAAGCATGTAGAGTCCAGTCAAAGATCTGAAAAATGACATAAAATATGAATATCTACAAGCATAACACTGAACATGATATGTATCTTAAAAGATTTACCTTTCCTTGTTTGCCAAATTCTCCTATTTTTTCACCATACCAATCTGGTTCCTTTCTGCGGCCTTTCTTGGACAATCGTATATGTGGTTTGATGTCTTCTTCAGAATTATCTTTACTATACCATAAACAAGAATATAACATTAATTCTTATAATAAAACCAACATAACTTTTATCAATCCTTTATACATTGTCATTGAAAAAAATAAGTGTTGAATGTCTTTTATGTATCACTCTCCAAATTTACATAATTTTATTAAACAATATTTTCATAAGTTCCATCATTTGCTCCTTGGCTTAGGTGACTCTAATAGTCATGCATGATTGATTATATGATAGGTCAGATTTACATCAACATACCTGTACATGTGTAATCAGTGTCTGCATATAAAAGTAGTCCACTTATGCAATGATAAAACGGCCTTATAAGAGAGGTAGACTCTCTTGAGAGGGAAAATTTAGTAGCATTTTACGATCTGAGTATCAAAAATCTGGTCTGATAATAGGGTGGCCTTTGACTGGAGTGGCCCTATAATTGTTTGTCCATTACTTACAGCATGTCTGTAGATTTTTTTGGGGTGCTCTGGTATACACCACAAAAAAAACTGACTGCCATGATATAAATGAAGAAATACTTCTGAAAATGGTGATGTTCCATTAACTTCATAAGAAAATTACTCCTATCATTCTTACCTATTAATAATATCTTCATCATCTTCAGCACACAATGTACCAAATATATTTCTCCACCTTTTTTTTTCTTTTCTTCTCAGTACTCTATCATTGTCTTGTGATTCCGACAAATTATTTCTGTAACTTTGTGACTGATACTGTCCATCATTAAAAAATTCTTCATCATCTGTAGATTTAAGCTGTTTATTCCTTCTGTTAAATGATTTTTTTTCACCAAATTTTTTATCATAGTTTGTAAATTTTATTTTCCCTCGTTTCGTACCCTGTTCTTTTTTTAAAAGGCCAAAATTGTCTTCTTCAGGCAGGTTTAACATTGATTGTGATAATTTTCTATCTTCTTCAATTTCTTCATTTGATATTACTCTGTTATGAAATTTTGAATTGATCCTTCTCTTTAAGTCTTTGTTTTCACTAATGTGACGAACAGATTCTACATGTGTTGGACATAATTGTAAAAGAGCAGGAAATGATGCACAATTGAAATTTCTTCTAAAATATGAAAATTGTCTGTAACCGAGTCCCTTGTTAAACAGCTGGAAAAATGATGTGTGTACTTGAGACATTATTGGTTTTCCTACAAAATAAAATAAAAGTGTTTTAATGTAGTGGTGTAGACTTGCCAGGCTCGACTGTTACACAGAACATGTCGAACAAGTAGATTTTACCTCGGACAAGTAATACCTAATTTTTTTTCTTTCCATTCATAAATTGTTCTGTTTTGTGCATTCTATAAATAATACATGTACAATGCAAAATTCTCACAATCAAGGAATTATTTTGTGATGTCTTTCTATTGTAATGTCAAAAAAATTTGAATTTATCTCTTGGTAAAGATATACAGGTAATATATATACATGTCATGTATATACATTTTGCTTTTTCCATTAACAATTTTCTGTTACATTTATATGTTGACCAGGTTTATTGGTCGAGGAAAAAGAACTCTCCATATTTATCCAGTGGCAGTGAAAAATTGTTGCAGCGCCCCTCCTCATATAGTTTTAAGATATTGTTCAACTTGTTCTCGTCATGAATATGAATGTGCTGATCTGTCGAGCCAAGTGCCGATTTGTCTATATTATTGAGTGCCGATTTGTCTTGCACCCGGTGAAAGTTAGATACGATAACGTAACCCTCAGTCCGCTTTTGCTCCAGCGAGGGTTACGAATCGGTCCCATTCAACATAATGGAGCAAACTAAAATTTTCGCTCCGTGAATATTTCAACTTTCTTTTTGCATATGTGGTCATAACATATTATTCCCTACAATTTTTAAGTAATGGTGATACGAAATAAGTGTTACAATACCTGTTTCTACCTTCACGATCGATTTCGTATTCAAAAATTGTTTCTTGTCCACCATGACACCTTACGTAGACTCTCGTGATGGGCGGAGCCTATCCATATATGGATCTGAATGCCAAATATGGAAAACTTTTACTACGATATTTACGGCAATCGATCCAAATAAGGATATCTCTAAAACGAGGCAAGTGCACGTGAAATAGCAACTTGTAAACAAAATGTCGGACAGAAAGAAGATCTCATGCATTCAAATTTTCAGATGGATATAAGTCTACCATGGATTGATGCAGTGTTTACTTAACACCTCAAGCTTTTTCTAAATATATTTATCTTTCACCCCCGTTAATTTTTCCAACCACTTCAACGGAATTAGGACAAAAAACCGCTCGGTGTGAATCATTCCGGGCGCTGCTCCATTACGTTGAATAGGACCGAATCGTAACCCTCGTTTGAGTAAAAGCGGACTGAGAGTTACGTTATTGTATCTAGGTGAAAGTTAGTCAGAGATTCCTATGCCGTCCGATGGCATTTTGTTGTTGTTGCTAGAGCTGTGGGACGTCAGAGAGCTCTACATAATGAAAACAGCCGATTTGCCTCGCCATTCTCTTGGTCGGCACATTTCCATGTTTTGTGGCTATCAGATTTTATTTTCTATCAGATACCTTTATATAAATCGCTTCACCAATCATTTTTCTATTCATTCATAACCATCTTACACCTTCCATTTTGAAATCTACAAATGTGATCTCGCGATACTAACTGAATGATGACAGCAACGCATTGTATGATGGGAGCTACTTAATGCAGCACGCCAAATTATTTGCAAGGTAAGATCATATTTTTTTCTTTCTTATGGTTATCTGTAATTCACTATTGCTGTTAAAATCATTACCAATCAATGTAATCAACTGTATTAAATTTTATGTTAATTGTTCTGCCTTAACAGGCGCGCGCCTATGATTGGCAATAAAAATATTTGTTTGTTTGTTTATATGCAAATCATCTCCCATCATACATTGCGGTAATCATAGTTTTCTCGAAGTCACGTGACAAATGTTTAAAAAAAAAAATCAAAATGGAAGTCAAATGGCGGAATAATAGGATCTAAGGCAAAAACATGCTGTAATGGAGTGTAACACCACTTTCTGAGGGTAAGATGGTTATGAATGAATAGAAAAATGATTGGTGAAGCGATTTATATAAAGGTATCTGATAGAAAATAAAATCTGATAGCCACAAAACATGGAAATGTGCCGACCAAGAGAATGGCGAGGCAAATCCACTGTTTTCATTATGTAGAGCTCTCTGACGTCCCACGGCTCTAGCAAACAAACAAAAATGTCGATGGACGGCAGAGGAATCTCGGACTAGAAGAAAGTATGTCCTGATCCTGATCCTAAAGGTCGCAATTGACACTACTGGTCCAAGAGTACTGAATTTGTTCTCTTTGGTGCTTTACTGTCTCACTGTAATTTCTCTTTGTACTGGAATATTGAGTTGCTTAGGCTCAGGATCAGGGTTCAGGGCCTGCTAGTTCTGGGAAGCGCCCTGTACTTTTGATGAATTCCTCCAAGAATGTTAATTTCTTTTGATGTTTCTCTTTATTGGAGTCTAGATCTCTAGTCAGGAGATGAAGTAGGTCAAGACTTTCATCTATGGTCTTTAATTGCACTGCTAGTTTGGCTCTCTCATGATCGTAAATGTGGCAGTGCAATATGTAGTGTTCAGTGGTTTCTTCTTCTCCAGTCGCATAGTGGCGTGAGGGACAGGCCTATGTTATTCCGGTATTTGTTTAGTCTGCTGTATCCTGTTCTCCTCTCTGTCAAAACTCTGCCTATCTGTGGGCTTGGCATATCTAAATGGCTGGCATTTCCTACCATTGGTATCAGGTCATAAAGTTGTCTCCCTGATTCGCTGATGGTCCATCTAATCTATTCTGCCATTTTATTTTAGTTGAAGTCTTCACTGCTTGTTTGACATCTGATATGGTGATGACATTATACTGTTCATTTAGGGACATTGACTCTTTTACTGCTTCCTTTGCCAGTTGGCCCGCTATCTCGTTCCCGGCTATATTAGCATGGCCTGGAATCCAAGATAGGGTTGTTCGCATTCCGTATCTCATCAATGTCCCTATATTTTCCTTAATGTCGGAGATCGTGTCAATGTAGTCTGATGACTTCCCGTTGAGTCAGGATACCTACTGCAGTTTGGCTGTCTGACAAGATCTTGATATCAGTGAACCCATCCTTTAATGCAGCTATGCACTGTTCTAATACCATGAGTATTGCCACAAGCTCTGCCAGGAGTATGGATCCTCTTTGCGCTACCGCCAGTACCGGTCTCTTGAGGCTGATTCCTTCGTTGTCACCTGGATATACATGTAGCACTGCTCCAGATCCACATGGTCCAGGGTTACCCTGACATGAGCCATCTGTAAAAGCGACTATTGTGGTGTCTGTTGGGTCTCCAATAAGATCTTTTACCACCTCTTTGCTTTCTTCAGTCTGTTCAGCTGTTCTGTTTTTTGAGCTACCTAATCGGCTCCAGTAGCTTGGCGCTCTCATCATCATGACATCCACCCCTGCCTTGTATGTGACTTCTGGCTCTATGAGTTTAATGTCTACTTTTGTTGCTTTGAACATGTCTACTGTTTGGTTGATTGCCTTCCCAAATGGTGATTCTTGTTGTTCATATATATCATCCCTGCTGTTATTCCTCCAATTGTTGTTTTACTGGTTCAGCAATGTTTTTTGACTGGATCTTGGCAATTTCTCTTACTGCTATTTCTTCTATTCTTAGGTCAACTGGTAGCATGTTGCCTTCTACTTTCATTGCCTCTCTTCCTGATGTTGCTGGTAACCCCAAGCATATTGATAATCCTTTTCTCTGGATCGCTTCTAATTTTTTCATGTTCTCTGTTGGTGTTATTTGCCAGACTGGGCAGCCATATTCTATGATTGATCTAACCAGGCTGTTGTATATTCTTAGTAGCTTCGTTCTTGAGATGTTTGCCAAACGTTTTATTTCTCTTATTATATGGATGGAATTGTTGGCTTTTCTCTCTACATGCATGATGTGGTTGTCAAATTTGATCTTCTCATCTAAGATAATTCCAAGTAGTCTGGGTGTTAGATTATATTTGAAACTGTAGTTATTTACCACCAATTCCTTTTGATGTTGGTCTAGGTCTTTCTTAGCAAATATGCACACTTCACACACAGGCACTCGACGTTCAATGAATAAAATGTAGGGTCAATGTGGAAAAAAAATAGTGTCACCGTTATTTTTTTTTCACTTTTCCATATTGATGTTTTTATTGTTTTACAAGTTTTAAGTTCAGTGGATCATCGAAACAGGTTTGACTTTAAATGGCATTGCTTACCAGTTGATCCTCACCCTGAGTGGAGATATATATGAACTGTTCAACACAGCACCGCAATATTCAGCATGAAGGGTTGCAGCAGGGGATGTCATAGGGAAAGGGGATGGAATCAGCAAATAAGGATGCTAGAAAATGGTCGATTTCACCATTCGATGTTTCTCGGGATTTTATAATAAGTAAGGAAATTCTCGTCTAGTTCTCGTATATCGAGAAACTTTTCATTGGATAATTTTTTGACGTATTTGAAGTTTCTATGCAAATATAGAATCGACCGAAATAAATCGGAAAACACCGAAGTATAATTGTAATATACGTAAAATATCGAAGGAAATTCGGCAATATATTTATAATAAAGTGGGCGTTGATTATATAAATAAATCGAAAGTTCTTCAAGGTAGGTATATTTAATTTAAATAATTGCAACTATAATATTCATATAAATATGAACATAAAAAAAATTATTGTTTAATATTGATAACAATTTCAAAATATAACAATTAAATGCAAAAAGTTGAATTAACAATAATTATTGGAGAAAATGCTTTTTAAGGAATATAAATAAAGGGAGATAATCATAGTACTGTAAAGTATTATAAAATTACTACTGAAAAACTTTTTGTAAAAAAAAAATGAACCAATAGTGATTAACACAGTTTGTATATAAGCTTATATTTAAAAAAAAATGAAATAAATATTTTACAATACTGTCTCTACTCCTGTAGATCTATGATCTAAATAGATCCTCTGTTTTTAATAACAATTTATATTCATAAAATAAAATAATCAAAATGCATATGTATGCTAAATAAAATTTGGATTAAGTGTTAACTATGTTAGATACAATGTATCTACGTACCATTAGTTGTTTACAAAATACACTTATATATATATATATAATTATTGTTTGTAAACAAACATCTGCTTTGCATATCATAAACCATCGGATTTACCATATTCTAAGAAAACACGTGTTTTTTTAATTAATTTATTTCCTAAAAATATATAACCTATATTTTCTGTTTTTATATATAATTATTAAGGTAAAAATACCTTACAAAAGAACAAAAAGCCATTCAGAAAAATTTGTCAAATTAAAAATCTTCCTGATTCTGATCCTGATCTCACCAGCAGCTCGCTGGTAACATTTGGCCCAAAATTTGGTTACATTTTACTTCACATCTAAAATTTTACAAGAAGACGTATGTTGAATGTAAAATAATACAAACCTCCTTGGGAAATATATATTTCAAACAATTACATCCATATTTTGTCACAATATATCCATAAATAAATGTCTGGCAAACTCATTTACCTAACACGATACACACATTAGCACCCCCCTACTGGTTGTAATGGCTGAGTATATAGCCAAGGGAGATAATCGTTTCCGTAGCTGGTTGCAGCATGGATTGTATAGGCTGAGTTATCGTTCGGAAGCAGGTCAAATCGGCCCCAAGTCAAAATTATTGAAGAATTAAAACTGTCTAGTAAGTACAGTTGTGTTTTGTACCAGTAAATGTTTACCATTGATACGAAAATAAACTAAATATAAACGTCTAACTATATCTAGCCATTCCTAGCCGTACTATCCCAAATTGCCGATTCCCAGTTTGCCGAATCCCAAATTGCCGACATGAAAAATATTGTTATTGCAAGTAGAATAATGCTTCTAATTTATGAAGGAAAATTGTAAATAATTAAATAAATACACATTTTTTGTTTTGTAAATACGCCCCAAATTTGTGAGTTAATTAATTGCCGATCATTTATTAAAATCTACCATAATCACCTAGCTTGGATATTGTGGGTATAGTAGATTCTCTACTAGTTCATTTTTAGATTACCGAAATCATCAATCAGTTCGAAATAATTTGCTATTTAACGACAATTTTCGGCATTGTTTTTCTTTCTTACTCTAAGAAAAACATTTACTTATTTGTAGGTTTTTTTTCCATTGTTCTTCAATTGTTTGAGTAATGAGTATATCGGCATCTCCTATTCAACAATCAGTATGCATTTGATTATGGTTTTTCTAATTAAAATTGCGCGAAAAATTACTGCTTTCAATAAAATATGTACACATCCTCAATATTTTTTTTTAAATAAAAAATAATATGATGATATTTTGTCATTGTTAACAAAAGTCGGCAATATGGGATTCGGCAAAATGGAATCGGCAATCTGGGATTCGGCAATCTGGTACTAATTCTACTAGCCATGCTTAAAATAATCAATAATCTTGCCGATAAAATTTCAGTGTCTGCAAATTTCCTCCATGTACATTGGCCATGAGGAGGTCTTTATTTTCATTTTGTTTAATCATTTCCAGTCTAAATGTCCTTTAGGCACCGGCCCTTGATGACCTCTGTATATGAATGGCATTGCTCTCATGGGGATAGTCCGAGATTCCTCTGTCGTTTAACGGCATTGATAAAGTTGCTGTAGCCGTTCAACGTCAGAGCGTGATACATACGGAAAACAGCGGATTTGCTTCTCCAACTCTGGGTCAGCACATTTCCACGTTTCGTGGCTATCGGATTTTATTTTCTATCAGAAACCCTTATATAAATCGCTTCACCAATCATTTTTCTATTCATTCATAACCATCTTACCCTCAGAAAGTGGTGCTACACTCCATTACAGCACGATTTTGCCTTAGATCCTATGATTCCGCCATTTGTCTTCCATTTTTCAAACATTTGTCACGTGACTACGAGAAAACCACGATTACCGCAATGTATCATGGGAGATGATTTGCATATAAACAAACAAACAAATATTTGTATTGCCAATCATACACGCCTGTTAAGGCAGAACAATTAACATAAAATTTAATACAGTTGATTATATTGATTGGTAAAGATTTTAACAGCAATAGTGAATTACAGATAACCATAAGAAAAAAAAAATGATGTAGTACCTTGTCCAAAAAAGGGGGACGTAACACATGCTCTTTCCGAAGCCCATTGGCAACACTCTGCCATTGAATCTTTTCTTTCCAACACATTCTGTATTATTTCCTTCTGCTCTGCTTTGATCTATAGATGGACTGTTTGTCCTGTAGAATACGCTTAAATGTATGGTCTTCCATGTGATTTGAATGTTGTTTACGTATGCAAATAATGCTAAAATAATTTGGCGCGCTGAATTAAGTAGCTCCCATCATGCAATGCGTTACTGTTATCATTCAGTTAGTATCGCGAGATCACGTTTGTAGATTCGAAAATGGAAGTCAAATGGCGGAATAATAGGATCTAAGGCAACAATCGTGCTGTAATGGAGTGTAACACCACTTTCTGAGGGTAAGATGGTTTTGAATGAATAGAAAAATGATTGGTGAAGCGATTTATATAAGGGTTTCTGATAGAAAATAAAATCCGATAGCCACGAAACGTGGAAATGTGCCGATCCTAGGGCTGGTGAGGCAAATTCGATGGTTTCCGTATATAGCACGCTCTGACGTTGAACGGCTACAGCAACTTTATCAATGCCTTTAACGACAGAGGAATCTCGGACTAATGGGGAGGACGCTGGATTTGCCTGCTGTCATTGAATTAGCCCCTTGTACATGTAAATATAAAAGAGTTTATTTCTATTTCGGTGTTCAGAAGAAGTTAATTTTTATTTATTTATTCTTTTTTTATTTTTATTTTTTGGGGCCGATTTGACTTTCATTTTGAGGCCGATTTGACTTGGGGCCGATTTGACTTGGGCCGATTTGACTTGGGGCCGATTTGACTTGGGGCCGATTTGACTGGAAATCGTATCGTTCGTACCAACGGGCTCACTAAAATTAAAATTCCGTCCCGTAGACTTACAAAAAATAATGCCTCACGCTGATTTGCCTTCAATCGTGTATTATAATATCTGTGTCCAGAAAAAATATTTTGATATTAAAAAATACAGTGCATTACATGGAAGCAAATAATTTCATAAGATGAATAGACAATATTAGTGCAGCGTCTTAAATTACCGGTATCAGGACTTTTAACTGTCCAGGAATTCAAGGATTTGTATCATATTATGACATATATAAATCCTTGAGGAATTTTACAAAAAAACTCACAATATCAGATAATACATGCTTATATAGCAACATTAAGCAATTAGATACTATTCTCAGCTTGAATAGTAAGTCTTAATATTTAAAATAACTTTGTCGTTCTCGAGTTATGACTAAAACATATTTGTTTGTTTTATCCCAGATATAAAAATCGATCCGCATTTTAGGGACTCCCCATTTCCAGAAATGTCAAAAACCGGGCAAATCAAAAGTACAAACATAAGACAAAAATGGGGAACAAAATTGCAAAGTTTGCAAGTCCACGCAGTCAAAATGACAGATGTAGCATATCTCTTAAACGAAAGAGATCAACAGATATCGATTTTTCAGATGAAGAGCAGGAAATGCATACCGCAAAACGGTATAAGTTTATAAGTCATAAGTTTATTGATTCACCAATCGAGGGCTCACAGGGGGCATATACATATACAATATGAGCATTTATTACAATTGTTTTATAACATAACAAAAAAGATGGAGAAAAAAACAAAAACCAAACAAAAATCAGCACTAACGTTTTCACCACTAGTTTAGAGCCATAGTCTTAGGTGTGTATTGGTCCCTCTAACAATTGAGGAGGAAATAAAATGTATCTTAAAATAAAGAAATAGTATGACTACTTGAAGTACCAAGGGTCCATGCCATTAGGATGAACGTATGGGCCACGCCAGTTTTGTGACTATAGTAACAGTATCAGAAAGCCAACAATAAAAAATATTGATTAAGAATACATGTAATGTATATTAACGAGTCGTTCATTTCGTAGGGTGGCCATCAAGCAGGGAGAACCAAGGGATGGTGCCTGTTAACGGACCTGTGACCCAATATAATCACAAATCTGAAAATCTTGTGCTCTCCGCAAGATGGCCAGCCCGTGGATTCACTATTCTATAATTCAAATTATCGAAAGAATTATAAAAAAAAAAAAATAGGTCAAGTATTCACATCGTGGGGTGGTCATCAAGCAGGGAGCACCAAGGGACGGACGGTGCCAGTTAACAGATCTGTGACCCAATATAATCACA
The DNA here is from genome assembly GCA_963680875.1 of Bathymodiolus brooksi. NCBI lineage: Eukaryota > Metazoa > Mollusca > Bivalvia > Mytilida > Modiolidae > Bathymodiolus > Bathymodiolus brooksi. The sequence goes on from OY804579.1 coordinate 64,245,301, forward strand.
AGTCTGAAAGTCTTGTGCTCTCCGTATGATGGCCAGCACGTGGAATCCCTAACTCTATTTTAATAATAAACTATATGTTAAACTTGTTTAGAATCTGTGTGTTTTCAAGTGATTGAATAAAAGTACGTGTAGCTTCAATTCAATGAGAATGAGAATAGGGTATCATATAAAACGGTTCTCGGTAAGCAAAAATTTGCGCAAACTAAAGGCAATAATATTTTGTTCTAGTTGGGCTCGAAAAACCGGGTTTGACAAATCACGACAAACAAATAAAGCAGGTCCATATGACCCAGGATAAAATGACGTTTGATGCTTGACCGTAAAGTGTATTCCACTCTCTTACATTATTGTTCAATAAAATATATTTAAAGGTCAAAATAATAATTAAATGGGAGTGGTATATGGTCTTTATTTACATTGTTTGTAAATGTTGATATAAAATCAATTCATGTGTGCCGATATTTGTAGATTTTTATCTATTACATTAAAACTGAATAAAGGAAATCGTCGGACATATACATGTACTAGGTCAATGACACCGTCTTCTTCATACAATTTGTTGACTTGTCATAGAAATGGGTTACTGTAACAATGAACTCATATAAATGTCTTCTAAACGTATGACTTTATAATAGACCCCACCTCAATTTGAAACCTAAAAGTATACCTCCAGTAGTCCCAACATAAAAACAAATATATTTTAATGATTTTAAGACCAACTGTATTGTATGTAGTCGTAAATCCAGATCTAGGTGTAATGAAGTACTCTGTGGACAACTTTATGGAGAAGAGAGGAAGAAACAGAGGCGTAGGATGGGACTGAAAAGTGGGGACAAGTTTTAGGAATGAACCGGAAAGTGGCGGGGCAATGTCAAGCATAAAAATGTTATTTGGCTTCAAAACTATAAGAATAAGAATAAGAATGTTATTGTCCAATAGAGGGCCCACAAGGGGCAAATTCATTACAGTGATTCATAAACAATAACATTAAAAAATAAAATAAAATAAAAATATAAATATTATACGTTACAATGAACAAAACTGCCCATAAAATATACTAAATACTTATACTAATAATAATTATAATAATAATTAAGTGCCGTCGACTATGACATTGGTATATGAAGAGAAAGTAGGATAGCACTAGCAGGTCAAATCGGGGTACCAGACAACTCGGACCGAGACAAGTCGGCCCGTATGTTAAGACAACTCGGACCGTATGGAAAAACTACTCGGACCATCAATAATTCTTGTTGTCCTACTTATTTTTTAAATTTATTTCAAAACATTCGGAATTGTCTATATTTTGATTGGTTATTTACTGATTATGTTGTTATGAGTAAAAAACTCTCGAGAGCTTATGTTTTTGTTTATATTATTTACATGCCGAATTGAAATAAAGTTTTACTTAGGCCTACTTACTTACTTTGTACATAATTTAAACACAACAAATAAAATTTGATTTTCCTATGTATTTCAACTAAAAATAAATCCTAAAAATTGACAATCATGGGAAAATTATGTACAAATAAAAACTGCTCATATAAACATAATGAGCAAATAAACAAACAAAATATGTTAAAATCTATCCAGAAATGACTTCACAATAATTTTTTGAAAACTATGTTTTTTTTACATTTCCCAATACTTTTGACAGATGACTGTATGTAATTATTTATTTTTAATTTTTTATATTAATTTTATTCCTGTAAATGATACGTAATAGACCATGTTATGAGAACAAAATCACGTCCTAATCACATTTTTGGTCACAAGTAATATTATCTTTTTTTTTGTTCACAAGTAATATTATCATTTAATAAATAATTCATTTTCACTAAAAGATAATAATTGTCTTTTAAATAAATAAATAATTATACACATATAAATATTGAACAATATTATAAAACAATAATACGGGCCGACTAGTCCACTCTTACGGCCCGACTTGTCCTTGCTTATGATCCGAGTTGTCTCGGTCCGAGTTGTCCGCGGGCCGAGTTGTCTGGCATCCGTCAAATCGGCCCCAGATCAAATCGTATTTATTTATATTGTGGTCATGCGGAAGTACTGGTCACTAGCTTAGACATTCCATGCACACGATAGCGTGTCAATGATGAACAATCTTATATATTTCTCTGAACATGAAGTTTCTATTTAATTTTAAATATGTTGACAGAAAACATGCATTTTTTAAACTTATGAACCTACCGCCTAAAAGTGCAGCATCTGTTTTCAGATGTTATGCAAAAATGTCCAACATCGAAGTTTTACGATTCAAAGTAAAGAAACAGTCATAGGAAGATGTTATGTCCCCTAATCGATTTTTACGTTGTTAACGTTATACAATCATTATGTACGTTGCTGATGTTCAACCGCTTTTTACACATCGCAAAAATGTTGGCTCGACTTGAAAGTTACTTGATATACAGATGCTTTACATGACTACGACTTTTATATTATTAGAGAACTTCCTCTAACCTGTTTAAAGCACAGGGATTTGTTACGATTTATTTTTATCCCTCGACTGACAACTCTAAAAACCACAAGGAAGGAATCTTAAATGTCAAATTTTCATACAACACTTTTTCAAATTAGTTTTGTATTGGTGTCGATACGTGTAGGTCCGAGCTAGGATACAAAGTACCGATACGAAGCATGATGCTGCGAGTGGTTTTTTAAAAATTGTGTTGTTTATTTAAAGGAATTTGATTTGTGTTTAGTGTAGTTAATAGACAATAGAGAATAATCATCAAAGAATGTTCCTTATCAATATAAAGATTATTATATATTATATATTTCGATAATTTGAATTATATAATTGTCGCCCATCACGTTTGATGTAAATTACTAATGACTTAATTATATCATAAATGAATCATTTATTAGTTTCTTTGATCTATTGAAAAGAACCGTTCATCAATAAAAAATAAAATTACACATTAATCTTTTAACCAAAAATGTTAATTCATATTAATACATATTTTTTATATTCTATTTTACATATGTGGCCGATTTGACTTTCATTTTGAGACCGTTTTGACTTGGAGCCGATTTGACTGTGGCCGATTTGACCTGGGGCTGATTTGACTGGAAATCAAAAGTAGCATGTTTTCCTTACTCGAATATTGGTCGATGACAACTTATCGCCAAATTGCACTTCACAGACGAGTGCACATGAATTTTTGAAGAAGACAAGACAAGTTTAGCGCTAGACAACACAATTTTTATATCTTTGCATATTCCAAAGAGGTATTGGGTCCGTTCACCCTAATTACACATTCGCCCTGGGTTCGTTCGCCCTACAAGTGGGTCCTTTTGCCCCGATAATTAAAAAGTATTTTAATGATCATAATGCATATTTTATTTTAAAATAAAGAAAAATGTTATATAGAAAAATTGTGAGCTTTTAGAAATTAATTAAGTTCTTTTCAAGCAATTATTATGTATATTGAAATGCTTAATTGAAATTAATGATTGTTGATTTCATCATTACCATTATTGATTGGGGATTATACAATTAAATCAGTGATAGCTACCTTGACTATAGTAGTTGCATGTACCATACAATCAAATCAGTGATAGCTACCTTGACTATAGTAGTTACATGTACCATACAATCAAATCAGTGATAGTTACCTTGACTATAGTAGTTACAATGTACCATACAATCAAATCAGTGATAGTTATCTTGACTATAGTAGTTACATGTACCATACAATCAAATCAGTGATAGTTATCTTGACTATAGCAGTTACATGTACCATACAATCAAATCAGTGATAGCTACCTTGACTAGAGCAGTTACATGTACCATACAATCAAATCAGTGATGGCTACCTTGACTATAGTAGTTACATGTACCATACAATCAAATCAGTGATAGCTATCTTGACTATAGTAGTTACATGTACCATACAATCAAATCAGTGATAGTTATCTTGACTATAGCAGTTACATGTACCATACAATCAAATCAGTGATAGTTATCTTGACCATAGTAGTTACATGTACCATACAATCAAATCAGTGATAGCTACCTTGACTAGAGCAGTTACATGTACCATACAATCAAATCAGTGATGGCTACCTTGACTATAGTAGTTACATGTACCATACAATCAAATCGATGATAGCTATCTTGACTAGAGCAGTTACATGTACCATACAATCAAATCAGTGATAGCTACCTTGACTAGAGCAGTTACATGTACCATACAATCAAATCAGTGATGGCTACCTTGACTATAGTAGTTACATGTACCATACAATCAAATCAGTGATAGCTACCTTGACTAGAGCAGTTACATGTACCATGCAATCAAATCAGTGATAGCTACCTTGACTATAGTAGTTACATGTACCATACAATCAAATCAGTGATAGTTATCTTGACTATAGTAGTTACATGTACCATACAATCAAATCAGTGATAGCTACCTTGACTAGAGCAGTTACATGTACCATACAATCAAATCAGTGATAGTTATCTTGACTATAGTAGTTACATGTACCATACAATCAAATCAGTGATAGCTACCTTGACTATAGTAGTTACATGTACCATACAATCAAATCAGTGATAGCTATCTTGACTATAGTAGTTACATGTACCATACAATCAAATCAGTGATAGTTACCTTGACTATAGTAGTTACAATGTACCATACAATCAAATCAGTGATAGTTATCTTGACTATAGTAGTTACATGTACCATACAATCAAATCAGTGATAGTTATCTTGACAATAGCAGTTACATGTACCATACAATCAAATCAGTGATAGCTACCTTGACTAGAGCAGTTACATGTACCATACAATCAAATCAGTGATAGTTATCTTGACTATAGCAGTTACATGTACCATACAATCAAATCAGTGATAGCTACCTTGACTATAGTAGTTACATGTACCATACAATCAAATCAGTGATAGCTATCTTGACTATAGTAGTTACATGTACCATACAATCAAATCAGTGATAGCTACCTTGACTATAGTAGTTACATGTACCATACAATCAAATCAGTGATAGCTACCTTGACTATAGTAGTTACATGTACCATACAATCAAATCAGTGATAGCTACCTTGACTATAGTAGTTACATGTACCATACAATCAAATCAGTGATAGCTACCTTGACTATAGTAGTTACATGTACCATACAATCAAATCAGTGATAGCTACCTTGACTATAGTAGTTGCATGTACCATACAATCAAATCAGTGATAGTTATCTTGACTATAGTAGTTACATGTACCATACAATCAAATCAGTGATGGCTACCTTGACTATAGTAGTTACATGTACCATACAATCAAATCAGTGATAGTTATCTTGACTATAGTAGTTACATGTACCATACAATCAAATCAGTGATAGCTACCTTGACTAGAGCAGTTACATGTACCATACAATCAAATCAGTGATAGCTACCTTGACTATAGTAGTTACAATGTACCATACAATCAAATCAGTGATAGTTATCTTGACTATAGTAGTTACAATGTACCATACAATCAAATCGGTGATAGTTACCTTGACTATAGTATTTACATGTACCATACAATCAAATCAGTGATGGCTACCTTGACTATAGTAGTTACATGTACCATACAATCAAATCAGTGATGGCTACCTTGACTATAGTAGTTACATGTACCATACAATCAAATCAGTGATAGCTACCTTGACAATAGCAGTTACATGTACCATACAATCAAATCAGTGATAGCTACCTTGACTAGAGCAGTTACATGTACCATACAATCAAATCAGTGATAGTTATCTTGACTATAGTAGTTACATGTACCATACAATCAAATCGGTGATAGCTATCTTGACTATAGTAGTTACATGTACCATACAATCAAATCAGTGATAGTTATCTTGACTATAGTAGTTACATGTACCATACAATCAAATCAGTGATAGTTATCTTGACTATAGTAGTTACATGTACCATACAATCAAATCAGTGATAGTTATCTTGACTATAGCAATTACATGTACCATACAATCAAATCAGTGATAGCTACCTTGACTATAGTAGTTACATGTACCATACAATCAAATCAGTGATAGCTATCTTGACTATAGTAGTTACATGTACCATACAATCAAATCAGTGATAGTTATCTTGACTATAGCAATTACATGTACCATACAATCAAATCAGTGATAGCTACCTTGACTATAGTAGTTACATGTACCATACAATCAAATCAGTGATAGCTATCTTGACTATAGTAGTTACATGTACCATACAATCAAATCAGTGATAGTTATCTTGACTATAGCAATTACATGTACCATACAATCAAATCAGTGATGGCTACCTTGACTTACTTTCTTGTGTATATTAATATACATTTGTATTTTGAGATGAGCAAATGCAATCATCCAGGCCTCAAACTAAAGTGGGATTTTAATTTTGGTGGCCAATTGCCCCAACTCCAAAAATCTGGTGGCCAAGCTCAAATTTTAGTGACCAAAGTAAAAAAAATTGGTAGCCAATGATACAAGGTAAAAGAGTAAAAACATATTCTTTCAATAATTTAATCTTCTTAAGTCTTTAAGTCTTCAAGTTCAATGTCCTCTTCTGTGATCTGTAGGCCAGTTTTGATATTGAAAGTTCAATATTTTTCTCTCTGATGGAAAATTATCCAGAATTTCCGGTCGCCAACTTCAATTACGCTGGTGGTCACGCTGGCCACAAGATTTAAATTATGGTCGCCAAAAACGAAAGTTGGTCGCCCAGGCCACCATTTTAGTAGACAAAATTGAGCCCTGTCATCTGTTTAGTCATGAATCCGGTGAAATTTTATGAAACATTTATTTACACTGACTTTCTTTTTCAGAAAATATTTACCATGTACATCTAAATACATATACGAGAAGTTATTTTTGGATGGAGAAAATAGTGATATTACTATCACAGCTTTAGGCAAAGAATGGAAACTTCATAAGATATATCTGTCACAGGTAATCTTACTTTTCATATTGCTTGATGGATGTCAGAATGTAACAACTACACAATCATAAAGTATTGTATAATATAATGAAATCTAACAACTACACAATCATAAAGTATTGTATAATATAATGAAATCTAACAACTACACAATCATAAAGTATTGTATAATATAATGAAATCTAACAACTACACAATCATAAAGTATTGTATAATATAATGAAATCTAACAACTATACAATCATAAAGTATTGTATAATATAATGAAATCTAACAACTACACAATCATAAAGTATTGTATAATATAATGAAATCTAACAACTACACAATCATAAAGTATTGTATAATATAATGAAATCTAACAACTACACAATCATAAAGTATTGTATAATATAATGAAATCTAACAACTACACAATCATAAAGTATTGTATAATATAATGAAATCTAACAATTACACAATCATAAAGTATTGTATAATATAATGAAATCTAACAACTACACAATCATAAAGAAAATAACTTTATGAGTTTAATTCCTACCCAAGGACTTTAGTTGAAGTGTACATTATCTACGTCTGAAAAGTGTACAACATTACCAAAATAACTTTAAAAGTTTGATAAAATACACTGAATCAATGAATATTTGTCATAACAGGTATACTACTTCAGTATTGTTTGTATGGACCATTCACGGATCCATAAACTTACCCGATACAACTACAGTTATCAAAGTTAAAAACTTATTTTATATAATGAGGATTTTTTGTGGTAACTTTGAAATAAAAGGTACCTTTAATAACGACAAGTTGTAGACAACTATATATAAAATAAAGTTGAGTTGTAAATTACCTGTTACAAGTTTATGCTCTGTATGATATTTAATTGAACCATGTATTTTTTTTCAGTCACCTTACTTTTCCTGTATGATATTGAACCATGTAATTATTGTTTTTTCAATCGCCTTACTTTTCCTGTATGATATTGAACCATATAATTGTGGGTTTTTTCAGTCGCCTTACTTTTACTGTATGATATTGAACCATGTAAATATTATTTTTTCAGTCACCTTACTTTTCCTGTATGATATTGAACCATATAATTATTTTTTTTTCAGTCACCTTACTCTTCCTGTATGATACTGAACCATATAATTGTGGGTTTTTACTGAACCATATAATTGTGGGTTTTTTCAGTCGCCTTACTTTTACTGTATGATATTGAACCATGTAAATATTATTTTTTCAGTCACCTTACTAATACTTTTCCTGTATGATATTGAACCATGTAATTATTATTTTTTCAGAGCCCTTACTTTTCCTGTATGATATTGAACCATGTAATTATTGTTTTTTCAGTCACCTTACTTTACCTGTATGATATTGAACCATGTAATTTTTTTTTTTTTTCAGTCACCTTACTTTTCCTGTATGATATTGAACCATATAATTGTGGGTTTTTTCAGTCGCCTTACTTTTACTGTATGATATTGAACCATGTAATTATTATTTTTTCAGTCACCTTACTTTTCCTGTATGATATTGAACCATATAATTATAATTTTTTTCAGTCGCCTTACTTTTACTGTATGATATTGAACCATGTAATTATTATTTTTTCAGTCACCTTACTTTTCCTGTATGATATTGAACCATGTAATTATTATTTTTTCAGTCACCTTACTTTTCTTGAACCATGTAATAAATTTTTTTCAGTCACCTTACTTTTCCTGTATGATATTGAACCATATAATAATTTTTTTTCAGTCACCTTACTTTTCCTGTATGAGATTGAACCATGTAATTATTTTTTTTTCAGTCACCTTACTTTTACTGTATGATATTGAACCATGTAATAATTTTTTTCAGTCGCCTTACTTTTCTTGTATGATATTGAACCATGTAATAATTTTTTTTCAGTCACCTTTCTTTTCCTGTATGATATTGAACCATGTAATAATTTTTTTTCAGTCACCTTTCTTTTCCTGTATGATATTGAACGATATAATTATTTTTTTTCAGTCACCTTACTTTTCCTGTATGATATTGAACCATATAATTATTTTTTTTCAGTCACCTTACTTTTTCTGTATGATATTGAACCATGTAATTTTTTTCAGTCAACTTACTTTTCCTGTATGAGATTGAACCATGTAATTATTTTTTCAGTCACCTTACTCTTCCTGTATGATATTGAACCATGTAATTATTATTTTTTCAGTCACCTTACTTTTCTTGAACCATGTAATAAAAATTTTTCAGTCGCCTTACTTTTCCTGTATGATATGGAACCATATAATTATTTTTTTTCAGTCACCTTACTTTTCCTGTATGAGATTGAACCATGTAATTATTATTTTTTCAGTCACCTTACTTTTACTGTATGATATTGAACCATGTAATAATTTTTTTCAGTCGCCTTACTTTTCTTGTATGATATTGAACCATGTAATAATTTTTTAGCTCACCTGACCCAAAGGGTCAGGTGAGCTATTGCCATCACTTGGCGTCCGTCGTACGTCGTAAACTTTTTCAAAAATCTTCTCCTCTGAAAGTACTAGACCAATGGAAACCAAACTTGGTCTGAATCATTACTAGGGTGTCTAGTTTCAAAATTGTGTCCGGTGATGCCGTGCACCAACCAACATGGCCGCTGTTACTAAAAATAGAACATATGGTAAAATTGCAGGTTTTTGGTAATAACTCAAAAACCGTTAATAATATCAAAAATCTGACATGGGGTAAAAATGATCAGCACATCAAGATCTACCTACCCTGCAATTTTGAAATAAATCTGATTACCCATCTTGGAGTTATTGCCCTTTTTTCATCAAATTTGTAAAATTTTAATACTTTTCGTCTTATATTTCAAAAACTATAAGAGATAAAGGTTAACTTTAAATTGCACAAATGTGCGGCATATCAAGATCTACCTACCCTGCAATTTTGAAGTTAATCCCATTGCTCATTTTGGAGTTATTTCCCTTTTTTCATCAAATTTTCACAATTTTAATACTTTTCGTCCTTTATTTCAAAAACTATAAGAGACAGATGGTAAGTTGAAACTGCAAACATGTTCAGCATGTCAAGATCTACCTACCCTGCAATTTTGAAGTAAATTTGATTACCCATCTTGGAGTTATTGCCCTTTTTTCAACATTTTTTTTTTTCATTTTAATACTTTTCGTCTTATATTTCAGAAACTATTTAGAGATAGATGTTAAGTTTATTGCAAAAATGTGCAGCATGTCAAGATCTACCTACCCTGCAATTTTGAAGTAAATCCCATTACCCATTTTGACCGATTATGCAAATTAGAAAAAAGGGGGGATGAAATTTAAAAAAAATCTTCTCTGAAACTACTGAGCCAATCTCAACCAAACTTTGCTGAAATGATCCTTAGGTGGTCCCCTTTCAAAATTGTGTCCGTCAGCACCGTCCTGTATCCAAGATGGCTGCCATTACTAAAAATAGAAATTTCTTCAAATGGCCAAACCTGCTCTATTTTAAGCCAGAAAGTGCCCAAATTTGAACTGTATAAGCATAATGATGAGCTTTTTAACATATATTACGGGATTTTCTATGAACTTTGAACTTTTACCGATTTTGACCGATTATGCAAATTAGAAAAAAGGGGGGATGAAATTAAAAAAAAAATCTTCTCCTCTGAAACTACTGAGCCAATCTCAACCAAACTTTGCTGAAATGATCCTTAGGTGGTCCCCTTTAAAAATTGTGTCCGTCAGCGCCGCCCTGTGTCCAAGATGGCTGCCATTACTAAAATTAGAAATTTCTTCAAATGGCCAAAACTGCTCTATTTTAAGCCAGAAAGTGCCCAAATTTGAACTGTATAAGCATAATGATGAGCTTTTTAACATATATTACGGTTTTTTTATGAACATTGAACTTTTACCGATTTTGACAGATTATGCAAATTAGAAAAAAGGGGGGATGAAATTAAAAAAAAATCTTCTCCTCTGAAATTACTGAGCCAATCTCAACCAAACTTTGCTGAAATGATCCTTAGGTGGTCCCCTTTAAAAATTGTGTCCGTCAGCGCCGTCCTGTATCCAAGATGGCCGCCATTACTAAAAATAGAAATTTCTTCAAATGGCCAAAACTGCTCTATTTTAAGCCAGAAAGTGCCCAAATTTGAACTGTATAAGCATAATGATGAGCTTTTTAACATATATTACGGGATTTTTTATGAACTTTGAACTTCTACCGATTTTGACCGATTATGCAAATTAGAAAAAAGGGGGGATGAAATTAAAAAAAAATCTTCTCCTCTGAAACTACAGAGCCAATCTCAACCAAACTTTGCTGAAATGATCCTTAGGTGGTCCCCTTTAAAAATTGTGTCCGTCAGCGCCGTCCTGTATTCAAGATGGCCGCCATTACTAAAAATAGAAATTTCTTCAAATGGCCAAAACTGCTCTATTTTAAGCCAGAAAGTGCCCAAATTTGAACTATATAAGCATAATGATGAGCTTTTTAACATATATTACGGGATTTTTTATGAACTTTGAACTTTTACCGATTTTGACCGATTATGCAAATTAGAAAAAAGGGGGGATGAAATTAAAAAAAATCTTCTCCTCTGAAACTACTGAGCCAATCTCAACCAAACTTTGCTGAAATGATTCTTGAGTGGTCCTCTTCCAAAATTGTGTCAGGCATTTCAGAACACCGACCAAGATGGCTGCCACAGCCAAACATAATTTAACATAGGACCCTATGGGAAATTCCCATAAAAATATTTTTGTCTGAAACCATTTGCTCAATAAGAACAAAATTTGGATGAAATAGTCATTGGATGGTTCTCTTCCAAAAATGTGTCTGGCGGTTCGACCCTTCTATCCATTTTTTTTTTACCTGCAATTTTGAAGTAAATCTGATTACCCATCTTGGAGTTCTCGACCTTTTTTCATCAAATTTATAAAAAAAAATTAATACTTTTCGTCTTATATTTCAAAAACTATAAGAGATAAAGGTTAAGTTTAAATTTCAAAAATTTGCAGCATGTCAAGATCTTCCTACCCTGTAATTTTGAAGTAAATCCAATTACCCATTTTGGAGTTATTGCCCTTTTTTCATCAAAATGTTCTCAATTTTAATACTATCATCTTATATCTCAAAAACTATTAGAGATAGAGGGAAAGTTTAAACTGCAAAAATGTTCAGCATGTCAAGATCTACAAAAAATTTCCCACAGTTAAAAATGTGCGACAGCTGTGAAGAGTTATTCCTCTTGAAATGCATATTTTTGTCGACTCACTGCTTTTGGTTACTCAAATAATCAAAGGGAAGCAACTCTATTACAAAATGTGAAGTAGGAAAAGCTAAATTTTGAGAATCATTGACATATATGTTTTTTTACAGCAATTTTGATAACTTACATTAAAGGGGGAACCCCTGCCCACATTTTTTTGTAGAAGGGGTCTGCAATGACGAAGGCTACATTTGTTAATTTTTTTTACCGAAGTTATCAAGTTTTATTGACTGATGTTGTTATTATACCCAGGTGAGCTATACAGGCTCCTGGGAGCCTCTAGTTTTCAGTCACCTTTCTTTTCCTGTATGATATTGAACGATATAATTATTTTTTTTCAGTCACCTTACTTTTCCTGTATGATATTGAACCATATAATTATTTTTTTTCAGTCACCTTACTTTTTCTGTATGATATTGAACCATGTAATTTTTTTCAGTCAACTTTTTACTTTTCCTGTATGATATTGAACCATGTAATTTTTTTCAGTCACCTTTCTTTTCCTGTATGATATTGAACCATGTAATTATTATTTTTTTCAGTCACCTTACTTTTCCTGTATGATATTGAACCATGTAATAATTTGTTTTTCAGTCACCTTACTTTTCCTGAATGATATTGAACCATGTAATAAATTTTTTTTCAGTCACCTTACTTTTCCTGTATGTTTAATGGATCATGGACAGAGTCATCAAGTAACAATATACTAATTGATATTACAGATTCAAACATTGATGAAAGAGGTATTATACTTACCGGTATATGTATTTACACAAAAAGTGGATGAAAGAATTACAGTACTACTACATCTCAACTACTTAAATGTCAAATGTGTATGAAGTTAAACAAATATTACATATAAAAATAATAACTTTATACAGATATCATAATATAGGGATCACAATGGGCTTTGTTAATGTCAGATAATATAGGGATCACAATGGGCTTTGTGTAAGATAATATAGGGTTCACAATGAGCTTTGTTAATGGCAGATAATATAGGGTTCACAATGGACTTTGTTCATGTCAGATAATATAGGGTTCACAATGAGCTTTGTTAATGGCAGATGATATAGGGTTCACAATGGGCTTTGTTAATGTCAGATAATATAGGGATCACAATGGGCTTTGTGTAAGATAATATAGGGTTCACAATGAGCTTTGTTAATGGCAGATGATATAGGGTTCACAATGGGCTTTGTTAATGTCAGATAATATAGGGTTCACAATGAGCTTTGTTATTGTCAGATGATATAGGGTTCACAATGGGCTTTGTTTATGTCAGATAATATAGGGATCACAATGAGCTTTGTTAATGTCCGATAATATAGGGATCACAAAGAGCTTTGTTAATGTCAGATAATATAGGGTTCACAATGGGCTTTGTTAATGTCAGATAATATAGGGTTCACAATGAGCTTTGTTAATGTTAGATAATATAGGGATCACAATGAGCTTTGTTAATGTCAGATAATATAGGGTTCACAATGAGCTTTGTTAATGTCAGATAATATAGGGTTCACAATGGGCTTTGTTAATGTTAGATAATATAGTGATGACAATGGACTTTGTTCATGTCAGATAATATAGGGATCACAATGGGCTTTGTTAATGTCAGATAATATAGGGATCACAATAGGCTTTGTGTAAGATAATATAGGGTTCACAATGAGCTTTGTTAATGGCAGATGATATAGGGTTCACAATGGGCTTTGTTTATGTCAGATAATATAGGGATCACAATGAGCTTTGTTAATGTCCGATAATATAGGGATCACAATGGGCTTTGTTAATGTCAGATAATATAGGGTTCACAATGAGCTTTGTTAATGTCAGATAATATAGGGTTCACAATGGGCTTTGTTAATGTCAGATAATATAGGGTTCACAATGAGCTTTGTTAATGTTAGATAATATAGGGATCACAATGAGCTTTGTTAATGTCAGATAATATAGGGTTCACAATGAGCTTTGTTAATGTCAGATAATATAGGGTTCACAATGGGCTTTGTTAATGTTAGATAATATAGTGATGACAATGGACTTTGTTCATGTCAGATAATATAGGGATCACAATGGGCTTTGTTAATGTCAGATAATATAGGGATCACAATAGGCTTTGTGTAAGATAATATAGGGTTCACAATGAGCTTTGTTAATGGCAGATGATATAGGGTTCACAATGGGCTTTGTTTATGTCAGATAATATAGGGATCACAATGAGCTTTGTTAATGTCCGATAATATAGGGATCACAATGGGCTTTGTTAATGTCAGATGATATAGGGTACACAATGAGCTTTGTTAATGGCAGATGACATAGGGTTCACAGTGGGCTTTGTTAATGTCAGATAATATAGGGATCACAATGAGCTTTGTTAATGTCAGATGATATAGGGTTCTCAATGGGCTTTGTTTATGTCAGATAATATAGGGATCACAATGGGCTTTGTTAATGTCAGATAATATAGGGATCACAATGAGCTTTGTTAATGGCAGATGACATAGGGTTCACATTGGGCTTTGTTAATGTCAGATAATATAGGGATCACAATGGGCTTTGTTAATGGCAGATGACATAGGGTTCACAATGGGCTTTGTTAATGTCAGATAATATAGGGATCACAATGAGCTTTGTTAATGTCAGATGATATAGGGTTCTCAATGGGCTTTGTTTATGTCAGATAATATAGGGATCACAATGGGCTTTGTTAATGTCAGATGATATAGGGTACACAATGAGCTTTGTTAATGGCAGATGACATAGGGTTCACAATGGGCTTTGTTAATGTCAGATAATATAGGGATCACAATGAGCTTTGTTAATGGCAGATGACATAGGGTTCACAATGGGCTTTGTTAATGTCAGATAATATAGGGATCACAATGAGCTTTGTTAATGTCCGATAATATAGGGATCACAATGGGCTTTGTTAATGTTAGATGATATAGGGATCACAATGGGCTTTGTTAATGTCAGATAATATAGGGTTCGCAATGAGCTTTGTTAATGTCAGATGATATAGGGTTCACAATGGGCTTTGTTTATGTTAGATAATATAGGGATCACAATGAGCTTTGTTAATGTCAGATAATATAGGGATCACAATGGGCTTTGTTAATGTCAGATAATATAGGGTTCACAATGAGCTTTGTTTATGTTAGATAATATAGGGATCACAATGAGCTTTGTTAATGTCAGATAATATAGAGATCACAATGGGCTTTGTTAATGTCAGATAATATATAGGGATCACAATGAGCTTTGTTAATGTTAGATAATATAGGGATCACAATGGGCTTTGTAAAAGCCATCTCTGGTTGCATTGTAGATGTCATAATTACTGAACCCACCACCTGTAATAATTATTTAAGTTCATTTTCATTAACAAACTTTTATATGAGCAATAGAGCTTGGTTTGTATGGCATGTTAAGAAACTCATTGAAGTTTTGTCTTGAGATAGTTTTTCATTGTGATGTGCCTGCTGATTGTAATAGCGAACGAAAAAGATTTTTTTTGTTACTTTTTATAAGACGCTAATAATAATAAATATGCAAATAAGCACTGTCCTGGCACATTAAATAGATGAAGCATTACAGGAATCATGGGGGCTTCTTGGCTTTTGCTGGAGCTCTTTATTTTGACTTTAATGAAAACATTTAACTGAGAGAGAAAAACAGTTTATTTTTATAGGTATGTAGGAACTTCTGGAACATTCAGGCATGACCTCTCTCTATTTGTCCATATTAAAAACTCAAGGTCAAATATTAAAAACTTGTAAACAACTTTTTCTATTTTTGGTAACTTATTTTCACTGATGATGCAATCTTATCTTTATATTTGTTGACAATATACAATTATTGACTTTGGAATAGGTTGCTATCAACTGAAAAAAAATGAATATACGTTTTTAAATGTTGATAAACCAGGTATCAACCTATTCCAAAGTCAATAATTGTTTTATTTCATGAAAATGTTTTATTGTTATCTACTTACAAATTCATCGTCATACCAATAAAATATCACAATTTTTGAGCGTTTGCTTATGATTCAACCAAAAAACAAATGTTAAACACAGTCTCATTGGTAATTGAACAACGAAAGACCGAATTTGATAGGATAGCAAAAGTCTGGTTTTTCCCCATCTATTTTTATGCCTTGCGAGGGTGATATCACTTTCCGGACACCTGACAGGATCTATTTTTAGCCAAGAGGGTGATATTGCAAGTACTCAAAACCTCTTAATCAATTTTAAGCCAATCATATGCAAGCTAAATTACAGTCAAGTAATAACAAAAAAAATTCTCCATGAACAAATAATACATCAAATTTATTACATATTCATAAAAATATATTTGGGAAGTACATGTATGTAGAATTTTTATTTTTCATTCAATTTGTATATAGTTTTTACTTTGAATTGGTTAAAATCTGAGAGCTTCTGGTATTATGTCGACAGATTTCCTTTATCTCTAATGGTTTCTGAGTTACATGTACATGTAAGTCAACCAAAAGTGCAAAATTTTAACTTTTATATTTTTCATCCAATTTTAATGCATTTTTTTTTGCAAAATGAACATCTTTTAGAACAGTTTGCTATTTTATTTCAAATATGGATCTAAAAGGTGCCCAAATTTCAAAATTTGCATATTTGGAAGGTACATGTATTTAGAATTTTTATTTTTAATTCAATTTTGATGTATCATTTTCTTTGAATTGATTGATATATATATAAAATATGTCTTATCTGTTTGATGGAAGCTGTAAACAATGTCATCAAAGATTGTATTTGTTTGAGATTTTTTGACGGGAACAGTTTTAATATTGTCATTTTTTGTCATTTTTTCAAAAATTGAGAAAAGCAGGTGTTCTTTTCCTGACTAATAATTACAGTAATTACGGCACTTATATTTAATATTTAACGTAATATATTACAGGTCTGAAGATCGCCTTTGGTTCTTTGTATAAAGATTATTTACGTATTAAACCAGTAGAAGTAACCAGTGTTTTAGCAGCAGCTGTACTATTACAATTGGTATTATTATGCTTAACTTAAGTAACTTAAGTCTATTACAATACTACGTGCTCAGACATATTGCTATCTTTGAAATGTACAGACTGTCTATTACAATACTACGTGCTCAGAGATATTGCCATCTTTGAAATGTACAGACTGTCTATTACAATACTACGTGCTCAGAGATATTGCTATCTTTGAAATGTACAGTCTGTCTATTACAATACTACTTGCTCAGACATATTGCTATCTTTGAAATGTACAGACTGTCTATTACAATACTACTTGCTTAGACATATTGCCATCTTTGAAATGTACAGGCTGTCTATTACAATACTACGTGCTCAGAGATATTGCTATCTTTGAAATGTACAGTCTGTCTATTACAATACTACTTGCTCAGACATATTGCTATCTTTGAAATGTACAGGCTGTCTATTACAATACTACTTGCTCAGACATATTGCCATCTTTGAAATGTACAGACTGTCTATTACAATACTACTTGCTTAGACATATTGCTATCTTTGAAATGTACAGGCTGTCTATTACAATACTACTTGCTCAGACATATTGCCATCTTTGAAATGTACAGTCTGTCTATTACAATGCTACTTGCTTAGACATATTGCTATCTTTGAAATGTACAGGCTGTCTATTACAATACTACTTGCTCAGACATATTGCTATCTTTGAAATGTACAGTCTGTCTATTACAATACTACTTGCTCAGACATATTGCTATCTTTGAAATGTACAGTCTGTCTATTACAATACAACTTGCTCAGACATATTGCTATCTTTGAAATGTACAGTCTGTCTATTACAATACAACTTGCTCAGACATAATGCTATCTTTGAAATGTACAGTCTGTCTATTACATTGCTACTTGCTCAGACATATTGCCATCTTTGAAATGTACAGCTGTCTATTACAATACTACTTGCTCAGACATATTGCCATCTTTGAAATGTACAGGCTGTCTATTACAATACTACTTGCTCAGACATATTGCTATCTTTGAAATGTACAGGCTGTCTATTACAATACTACTTGCTTAGACATATTGCCATCTTTGAAATGTACAGTCTGTCTATTACAATACTACTTGCTCAGACATATTGCTATCTTTGAAATGTACAGTCTGTCTATTACAATACTACTTGCTCAGACATATTGCCATCTTTGAAATGTACAGTCTGTCTATTACAATACTACTTGCTTAGACATATTGCTATCTTTGAAATGTACAGGCTGTCTATTACAATACTACTTGCTCAGACATATTGCTATCTTTGAAATGTACAGTCTGTCTATTACAATACTACTTGCTCAGACATATTGCTATCTTTGAAATGTACAGTCTGTCTATTACAATACAACTTGCTCAGACATATTGCTATCTTTGAAATGTACAGTCTGTCTATTACAATACTACTTGCTCAGACATATTGCTATCTTTGAAATGTACAGTCTGTCTATTACAATACTACTTGCTCAGACATATTGCTATCTTTGAAATGTACAGGCTGTCTATTACAATACTACTTGCTCAGACATATTGCTATCTTTGAAATGTACAGTCTGTCTATTACAATACTACTTGCTCAGACATATTGCTATCTTTGAAATGTACAGGCTGTCTATTACAATACTACTTGCTCAGACATATTGCTATCTTTGAAATGTACAGTCTGTCTATTACAATACTACTTGCTCAGACATATTGCTATCTTTGAAATGTACAGTCTGTCTATTACAATACAACTTGCTCAGACATATTGCTATCTTTGAAATGTACAGTCTGTCTATTACAATACTACTTGCTCAGACATATTGCTATCTTTGAAATGTACAGTCTGTCTATTACAATACTACTTGCTCAGACATATTGCTATCTTTGAAATGTACAGGCTGTCTATTACAATACTACTTGCTCAGACATATTGCTATCTTTGAAATGTACAGTCTGTCTATTACAATACTACTTGCTCAGACATATTGCTATCTTTGAAATGTACAGTCTGTCTATTACAATACTACTTGCTCAGACATATTGCTATCTTTGAAATGTACAGACTGTCTATTACAATACTACTTGCTCAGACATATTGCCATCTTTGAAATGTACAGACTGTCTATTACAATACTACTTGCTCAGACATATTGCCATCTTTGAAATGTACAGACTGTCTATTACAATACTACTTGCTTAGACATATTGCCATCTTTGAAATGTACAGACTGTCTATTACAATACTACTTGCTCAGAGATATTGCCATCTTTGAAATGTACAGACTGTCTATTACAATACTACTTGCTCAGACATATTGCCATCTTTGAAATGTACAGACTGTCTATTACAATACTACTTGCTTAGACATATTGCCATCTTTGAAATGTACAGACTGTCTATTACAATACTACTTGCTCAGAGATATTGCCATCTTTGAAATGTACAGACTGTCTATTACAATACTACTTGCTTAGACATATTGCTATCTTTGAAATGTACAGGCTGTCTATTACAATACTACTTGCTCAGACATATTGCCATCTTTGAAATGTACAGACTGTCTATTACAATACTACTTGCTTAGACATATTGCTATCTTTGAAATGTACAGGCTGTCTATTACAATACTACTTGCTCAGACATATTGCCATCTTTGAAATGTACAGACTATCTATTACAATACTACTTGCTTAGACATATTGCTATCTTTGAAATGTACAGTCTGTCTATTACAATACTACTTGATCAGACATATTGCTATCTTTGAAATGTACAGGCTGTCTATTACAATACTACTTGCTCAGACATATTGCCATCTTTGAAATGTACAGTCTGTCTATTACAATACTACTTGCTTAGACATATTGCTATCTTTGAAATGTACAGGCTGTCTATTACAATACTACTTGCTCAGACATATTGCCATCTTTGAAATGTACAGTCTGTCTATTACAATACTACTTGCTTAGACATATTGCTATCTTTGAAATGTACAGGCTGTCTATTACAATACTACTTGCTCAGACATATTGCTATCTTTGAAATGTACAGTCTGTCTATTACAATACTACTTGCTCAGACATATTGCTATCTTTGAAATGTACAGTCTGTCTATTACAATACAACTTGCTCAGACATATTGCTATCTTTGAAATGTACAGTCTGTCTATTACAATACAGCTTGCTCAGACATAATGCTATCTTTGAAATGTACAGTCTGTCTATTACATTGCTACTTGCTCAGACATATTGCCATCTTTGAAATGTACAGCTGTCTATTACAATACTACTTGCTCAGAGATATTGCCATCTTTGAAATGTACAGACTGTCTATTACAATACTACTTGCTTAGACATATTGCTATCTTTGAAATGTACAGGCTGTCTATTACAATACTACTTGCTCAGACATATTGCCATCTTTGAAATGTACAGACTGTCTATTACAATACTACTTGCTTAGACATATTGCTATCTTTGAAATGTACAGGCTGTCTATTACAATACTACTTGCTCAGACATATTGCCATCTTTGAAATGTACAGTCTGTCTATTACAATGCTACTTGCTTAGACATATTGCTATCTTTGAAATGTACAGGCTGTCTATTACAATACTACTTGCTCAGACATATTGCTATCTTTGAAATGTACAGTCTGTCTATTACAATACTACTTGCTCAGACATATTGCTATCTTTGAAATGTACAGTCTGTCTATTACAATACAACTTGCTCAGACATATTGCTATCTTTGAAATGTACAGTCTGTCTATTACAATACAACTTGCTCAGACATATTGCTATCTTTGAAATGTACAGTCTGTCTATTACATTGCTACTTGCTCAGACATATTGCCATCTTTGAAATGTACAGCTGTCTATTACAATACTACTTGCTCAGACATATTGCCATCTTTGAAATGTACAGGCTGTCTATTACAATACTACTTGCTCAGACATATTGCTATCTTTGAAATGTACAGGCTGTCTATTACAATACTACTTGCTTAGACATATTGCCATCTTTGAAATGTACAGTCTGTCTATTACAATACTACTTGCTCAGACATATTGCTATCTTTGAAATGTACAGTCTGTCTATTACAATACTACTTGCTCAGACATATTGCCATCTTTGAAATGTACAGTCTGTCTATTACAATACTACTTGCTTAGACATATTGCTATCTTTGAAATGTACAGGCTGTCTATTACAATACTACTTGCTCAGACATATTGCTATCTTTGAAATGTACAGTCTGTCTATTACAATACTACTTGCTCAGACATATTGCTATCTTTGAAATGTAGTCTGTCTATTACAATACAACTTGCTCAGACATATTGCTATCTTTGAAATGTACAGTCTGTCTATTACAATACTACTTGCTCAGACATATTGCTATCTTTGAAATGTACAGTCTGTCTATTACAATACTACTTGCTCAGACATATTGCTATCTTTGAAATGTACAGGCTGTCTATTACAATACTACTTGCTCAGACATATTGCTATCTTTGAAATGTACAGTCTGTCTATTACAATACTACTTGCTCAGACATATTGCTATCTTTGAAATGTACAGGCTGTCTATTACAATACTACTTGCTCAGACATATTGCTATCTTTGAAATGAACAGGCTGTCTATTACAATACTACTTGCTGTCTTTGTACTGACTACTTATTATAATAATACTAGGTCATTCATTGACCCTGCTTTATATATTGTGCTGTCCATGTTTATGTTGTCATTCATTTTTTTGTGATATAATGTGGTCTTGTGGAGTGGAAGCATATCTGTGTAGGTTTTTTTCTGGTTCGTTTATATATGTATTGCTGTTGAAGATCATTATTAACCCTTGCACATGTTTGTGCCTGTCTCAAGTCAGAACCTACTTTTCCAAACTGTCATGGTCATGTTCTGTGAGTTGAGGTGAGATGTGATTGTTTGTTTTGCTGATATTGGTGGAATTGTTAACCATCACTGTTTAACTTTCTTTTCATAATCAGTGTTAGGGTTATGTTGTTTAATGCCACTTTCAACAAAGTTTCAGTTATATTGTAGTGTTCAGTTTTATTGATGGAGGAAACCGGAGTACATAGAGCACCCAACGACCTGCCGCATTGCTATCTTTGAATGGTAGAGACTGACTATTACAATAATACATTCTTAGATGTACAAGTATTAATTTCCATGAATTGTAAAGGCTGTATATTCTCCTCTTCTGTGGGAGATATACTGTTTTTGTCCTGTCTGACCGTTACAAAGTTTGTACGCTCATCTCCTACAATATTTTAATGGAAAGTCCGAAAAACGTTGCATGCTTGCTTATTTTATCAAATGAAGATTGTCAAATCGTTACACAGTTTGATCAGACCATTTTGAAGGAGTTGTTGCCCTATTTGAGTTAGAAAGTTTTAAGCACGACGCCTACATTTTAAATGGAAATTCCTCAGAACTTGCTTGCTTAATTACCATATAAATATTTGTATATCATTACGCCAGCTTGATTGATTTATTTTTGAAGGAGTACTTGCCCTCTTTGACTTCGAATATTTCATCAAAATGTTATTAATATGCAACTAACTCCCTGCTACATTTTCAATTAGAAGTCCTTAAAACATAGCATGCTTGCTTGCTTGGAACAATACTCAGGATTTACATATTGTTACTGCTAATTTATCGAATCATTTTTTAAAGAGTTATTGGTCTTTTTGACATTAAATAATTAATAAGTATTTCATCAAATAGAATTTGGAGAGAGGGTAGACATTTTTGTGTAAAAAAAACCTCTTACTTTGCATCTTTATTGTGTGTGTAAATCTGAAGTCGAGGATGACCACCACTACAGGACAATGTTCAACTGTCTTCTCAGAATTTTCAAAACTAATTGAATGTATAGATGATCATTAGACAATGATAATAAACTTATAATTTATGTGTTCAGTCATTATTATAAATGTCAGTGACATAGGCTCAGCTGAACCTCTAGTTTAGTCAGTGTGTCTTTTAATAATGTCTGTTGTCATGTTTTTACAGGAAGAACTGATACAACAGTGTAAGGACATAATGAAGGATACTCTCAGGTAGACATCATTGTTAAGTTTCATTCAACTTTTATTCATTTCCACATTATTGTGAAGAGTTTATGAAAGCTTTTTTTTTCATATGACCACACATTTTTGCATATGTATTATTTTATGTGTCTGTCACATTCATACACCTGTAGAAATAATGATTGTGCAAATTACTGTGTACAACACATTATTTTGTGCAGCAAATTACTGTGTACAGCACATTATTGTGTGCAGCAAATTACTGTGTACAACACATTAGTGTGTGCAGCAAATTACTGTGTACAACACATTATAGTGTGCAGCAAATTACTGTGTACAACACATTATTGTGTGCAGCAAATTACTGTGTACAACACATTATTGTGTGCAGCAAGTTACTGTGTACAACACATTATTGTGTGCAGCAAATTACTGTGTACAGCACATTATTGTGTACAGCAAATTACTGTGTACAACACATTATTTTGTACAGCAAATTACTGTGTACAACACATTATTGTGTACAGCAAATTATTGTGTACAACACATTATTGTGTACAGCAAATTACTGTGTACAACACATTATTGTGTGCAGCAAATCACTGTGTACAACACATTATTGTGTACAGCAAATCACTGTGTACAACACATTATTGTGTACAGCAAATTAATGTGTACAACACATTATTGTGTGCAGCAAATTACTGTGTACAACACATTATTGTGTACAGCAAATTACTGTGTACAACACATTATTGTGTACAACAAGTTACTGTGTACAACACATTATTGTGTACAACAAATTACTGTGTACAACACAGTATTGTGTACTGCAAGTTACTATGTACAACACATTATTGTGTACTGCAAGTTACTGCTGTGTACAACACATTATTGTGTACAACAAATTACTGTGTACAACACATTATTGTGTGCAGCAAATTACTGTGTACAACACATTATTGTGTACAGCAAATTACTGTGTACAACACACTATTGTGTACAACACATTATTGTGCACTGCAAGTTACTGTGTACAACACATTATTGTGTACTGCAAGTTACTGTGTACAACACATTATTGTGTACTGCAAGTTACTGTGTACAACATATTATTGTGTACAGCAAATTACTGTGTACAACACATTAATGTGTACAGCAAAACACTGTGTCCATCCTTGCTTTTAATATACATTTGTTCAACTTTCCCTTGTGCACATGCTGCGGTTGTAAAGTGCTTCACTCTGCGTTGTCCAATATGTTTAATATAATCTGATCAAATTAGACTATTTTATTCCACAACTAAAATTGATTACTATAAGATGGAAGATAATATTTGAAAAGTACAAACCACATCGGTATTGTAATGGTTAGTGTGCTCGCCTCGAATCTGGTAGATTGTTGGTTTGAACCCTGATCGGGTCAAACCAAAGACTATGAAATTGGTATTTGCTTCTCCAATAAGCATGCAGCAATCAGGAGAGAGAGCAAAGACTGGTTGGCTCGGAATAAGGATAATGTCTATCCACAGACTTGTTTCTGTGTGCTAGCACTATAAAAAATTCAACTACGCGTGTTGGTCTAGTACAAAGTGGACCTCATCATCATCTCATTGAAAATTAACTTGTTCTCACCATGATATAGCTGAATAATTGCTGAGTTGGTGTTAAACAACAATCGGTCACTTACTCGCTTGAATAGTACATGTCGCATTGAACTGAATTAAACTAGCAATAACAAAGTTTACAATATTATTATTTTAGTTCAAAGATGGTCCATTTATATCACCATGCTTGTCAAATGTATGGATTACAAGAACTAGAAAATGACTGTTTTAATTGGTTGTTGACAAACTTCTTGACAAACAAACAAGACCAAGAGTTTCTTAAGAATATAAGGTAGGTTTTTGCTACATAGTACCATTTCATGAGGTACTCATAAACCTTAGATCTTTAACAAACTCACTGGAGTTAGTTATATGTAAATCCTATAGGCTTTATAAAAACTATTCCCAGTCCTTAATTATGGTGTTTTGCTTTCACATCAATTTCAGATAGACTGTTGACATCATGAAAAGATAAACTGTGATTAAGATTCCTATTATGCTACTTCAAACCACATAATTCTTCAGTATAATTTTTCAATGTAGATCTTTTCTGTTTATATTGGTTGTGATATTTGTGTATGTTTCAGTATAGAATTGATGACTAAGATGGTCGTTTCACCAGATTTACATGTGATATTTGTGTATGTTTTAGTATAGAATTGATGACTAAGATGGTCGTTTCACCAGATTTACATGTGATATTTGTGTATGTTTTAGTATAGAATTGATGACTAAGATGGTCGTTTCACCAGATTTACATGTGATATTTGTGTATGTTTTAGTATAGAATTGATGACTGAGATGGTCATTTCACCAGATTTACATGTGATATTTGTGTATGTTTCAGTATAGAATTGATGACTAAGATGGTCGTTTCACCAGATTTACATGTGATATTTGTGTATGTTTTAGTATAGAATTGATGACTGAGATGGTCATTTCACCAGATTTACATGTGATATTTGTGTATGTTTCAGTATAGAATTGATGACTAAGATGGTCGTTTCACCAGATTTACATGTGATATTTGTGTATGTTTTAGTATAGAATTGATGACTGAGATGGTCATTTCACCAGATTTACATGTGATATTTGTGTATGTTTCAGTATAGAATTGATGACTAAGATGGTCGTTTCACCAGATTTACATGTGATATTTGTGTATGTTTCAGTATAGAATTGATGACTAAGATGGTCGTTTCACCAGATTTACATGTGATATTTGTGTATGTTTCAGTATAGAATTGATGACTAAGATGGTCGTTTCACCAGATTTACATGTGATATTTGTGTATGTTTCAGTATAGAATTGATGACTAAGATGGTCATTTCACCAGATTTACATGTGATATTTGTGTATGTTTCAGTATAGAATTGATGACTGAGATGGTCGTTTCACCAGATTTACATGTGATATTTGTGTATGTTTTAGTATAGAATTGATGACTGAGATGGTCGTTTCACCAGATTTACATGTGATATTTGTGTATGTTTCAGTATAGAATTGATGACTCAGATGGTCGTTTCACCAGATTTACATGTGATATTTGTGTATGTTTTAGTATAGAATTGATGACTAAGATGGTCATTTCACCAGATTTACATGTGATATTTGTGTATGTTTCAGTATAGAATTGATGACTGAGATGGTCGTTTCACCAAATTTACATGTGATATTTGTGTATGTTTCAGTATAGAATTGATGACTAAGATGGTCGTTTCACCAGATTTACATGTGATATTTGTGTATGTTTCAGTATAGAATTGATGACTAAGATGGTCGTTTCACCAGATTTACATGTGATATTTGTGTATGTTTCAGTATAGAATTGATGACTAAGATGGTCATTTCACCAGATTTACATGTGATATTTGTGTATGTTTCAGTATAGAATTGATGACTGAGATGGTCGTTTCACCAGATTTACATGTGATATTTGTGTATGTTTTAGTATAGAATTGATGACTGAGATGGTCGTTTCACCAGATTTACATGTGATATTTGTGTATGTTTCAGTATAGAATTGATGACTGAGATGGTCGTTTCACCAGATTTACATGTGATATTTGTGTATGTTTTAGTATAGAATTGATGACTAAGATGGTCATTTCACCAGATTTACATGTGATATTTGTGTATGTTTCAGTATAGAATTGATGACTGAGATGGTCGTTTCACCAGATTTACATGTGATATTTGTGTATGTTTCAGTATAGAATTGATGACTGAGATGGTCATTTCACCAGATTTACATGTGATATTTGTGTATGTTTTAGTATAGAATTGATGACTAAGATGGTCGTTTCACCAGATTTACATGTGATATTTGTGTATGTTTTAGTATAGAATTGATGACTAAGATGGTCGTTTCACCAGATTTACATGTGATATTTGTGTATGTTTTAGTATAGAATTGATGACTAAGATGGTCGTTTCACCAGATTTACATGTGATATTTGTGTATGTTTTAGTATAGAATTGATCACTAAGATGGTCGTTTCACCAGATTTACATGTGATATTTGTGTATGTTTTAGTATAGAATTGATGACTAAGATGGTCGTTTCACCAGATTTACATGTGATATTTGTGTATGTTTCAGTATAGAATTGATGACTGAGATGGTCGTTTCACCAGATTTACATGTGATATTTGTGTATGTTTCAGTATAGAATTGATGACTGAGATGGTCGTTTCACCAGATTTACATGTGATATTTGTGTATGTTTCAGTATATAATTGATGACTGAGATGGTCGTTTCACCAGATTTACATGTGATATTTGTGTATGTTTTAGTATAGAATTGATGACTAAGATGGTCGTTTCACCAGATTTACATGTGATATTTGTGTATGTTTTAGTATAGAATTGATGACTAAGATGGTCGTTTCACCAGATTTACATGTGATATTTGTGTATGTTTCAGTATAGAATTGATGACTAAGATGGTCGTTTCACCAGATTTACATGTGATATTTGTGTATGTTTTAGTATAGAATTGATGACTGAGATGGTCGTTTCACCAGATTTACATGTGATATTTGTGTATGTTTCAGTATAGAATTGATGACTTAGATGGTCGTTTCACCAGATTTACATGTGATATTTGTGTATGTTTCAGTATAGAATTGATGACTAAGATGGTCGTTTCACCAGATTTACATGTGATATTTGTGTATGTTTTAGTATAGAATTGATGACTAAGATGGTCGTTTCACCAGATTTACATGTGATATTTGTGTATGTTTTAGTATAGAATTGATGACTGAGATGGTCGTTTCACCAGATTTACATGTGATATTTGTGTATGTTTCAGTATAGAATTGATGACTGAGATGGTCGTTTCACCAGATTTACATGTGATATTTGTGTATGTTTCAGTATAGAATTGATGACTGAGATGGTCGTTTCACCAGATTTACATGTGATATTTGTGTATGTTTCAGTATAGAATTGATGACTGAGATGGTCGTTTCACCAGATTTACATGTGATATTTGTGTATGTTTCAGTATATAATTGATGACTGAGATGGTCGTTTCACCAGATTTACATGTGATATTTGTGTATGTTTTAGTATAGAATTGATGACTAAGATGGTCGTTTCACCAGATTTACATGTGATATTTGTGTATGTTTTAGTATAGAATTGATGACTAAGATGGTCGTTTCACCAGATTTACATGTGATATTTGTGTATGTTTTAGTATAGAATTGATGACTAAGATGGTCGTTTCACCAGATTTACATGTGATATTTGTGTATGTTTTAGTATAGAATTGATGACTGAGATGGTCGTTTCACCAGATTTACATGTGATATTTGTGTATGTTTCAGTATAGAATTGATGACTTAGATGGTCGTTTCACCAGATTTACATGTGATATTTGTGTATGTTTCAGTATAGAATTGATGACTAAGATGGTCGTTTCACCAGATTTACATGTGATATTTGTGTATGTTTTAGTATAGAATTGATGACTAAGATGGTCGTTTCACCAGATTTACATGTGATATTTGTGTATGTTTTAGTATAGAATTGATGACTGAGATGGTCGTTTCACCAGATTTACATGTGATATTTGTGTATGTTTCAGTATAGAATTGATGACTGAGATGGTCGTTTCACCAGATTTACATGTGATATTTGTGTATGTTTCAGTATAGAATTGATGACTAAGATGGTCGTTTCACCAGATTTACATGTGATATTTGTGTATGTTTCAGTATAGAATTGATGACTGAGATGGTCGTTTCACCAGATTTACATGTGATATTTGTGTATGTTTCAGTATAGAATTGATGACTAAGATGGTCGTTTCACCAGATTTACATGTGATATTTGTGTATGTTTCAGTATAGAATTGATGACTGAGATGGTCGTTTCACCAGATTTACATGTGATATTTGTGTATGTTTTAGTATAGAATTGATCACTCGGAGATGGTCGTTTCACCAGATTTACATGTGAAATTTGTGTATGTTTTAGTATAGAATTGATGACTGAGATGGTCGTTTCACCAGATTTACATGTGATATTTGTGTATGTTTCAATATAGAATTGATGACTAAGATGGTCGTTTCACCAAATTTACATGTGATATTTGTGTATGTTTCAGTATAGAATTGATGACTAAGATGGTCATTTCACCAGATTTACATGTGATATTTGTGTATGTTTCAGTATAGAATTGATGACTGAGATGGTCGTTTCACCAGATTTACATGTGATATTTGTGTATGTTTCAGTATAGAATTGATGACTGAGATGGTCGTTTCACCAGATTTACATGTGATATTTGTGTATGTTTCAGTATAGAATTGATGACTGAGATGGTCGTTTCACCAGATTTACATGTGATATTTGTGTATGTTTCAGTATAGAATTGATGACTGAGATGGTCGTTTCACCAGATTTACATGTGATATTTGTGTATGTTTCAGTATAGAATTGATGACTAAGATGGTCATTTCACCAGATTTACATGTGATATTTGTGTATGTTTCAGTATAGAATTGATGACTAAGATGGTCGTTTCACCAGATTTACATGTGATATTTGTGTATGTTTCAGTATAGAATTGATGACTAAGATGGTCGTTTCACCAGATTTACATGTGATATTTGTGTATGTTTCAGTATAGAATTGATGACTCAGATGGTCGTTTCACCAGATTTACATGTGATATTTGTGTATGTTTTAGTATAGAATTGATGACTAAGATGGTCGTTTCACCAGATTTACATGTGATATTTGTGTATGTTTCAGTATAGAATTGATCACTAAGATGGTCGTTTCATCAGATTTACATATGATATTTGTGTATGTTTCAGTATAGAATTGATGACTGAGATGGTCGTTTCACCAGATTTACATGTGATATTTGTGTATGTTTCAGTATAGAATTGATGACTGAGATGGTCGTTTCACCAGATTTACATGTGATATTTGTGTATGTTTCAGTATAGAATTGATGACTGAGATGGTCGTTTCACCAGATTTACATGTGATATTTGTGTATGTTTCAGTATAGAATTGATGACTAAGATGGTCGTTTCACCAAATTTACATGTGATATTTGTGTATGTTTTAGTATAGAATTGATCATTCGGAGATGGTCGTTTCACCAGATTTACATGTGATATTTGTGTATGTTTCAGTATAGAATTGATGACTAAGATAGTCGTTTCACCAGATTTACATGTGATATTTGTGTATGTTTCAGTATAGAATTGATGACTGAGATGGTCGTTTCACCAGATTTACATGTGATATTTGTGTATGTTTCAGTATAGAATTGATGACTGAGATGGTCGTTTCACCAGATTTACATGTAATATTTGTGTATGTTTCAGTATAGAATTGATGACTAAGGTGGTCGTTTCACCAAATTTACATGTGATATTTGTGTATGTTTTAGTATAGAATTGATCACTCGGAGATGGTCGTTTCACCAGATTTACATGTGATATTTGTGTATGTTTCAGTATAGAATTGATGACTAAGATGGTCGTTTCACCAGATTTACATGTGATATTTGTGTATGTTTCAGTATAGAATTGATGACTGAGATGGTCGTTTCACCAGATTTACATGTGATATTTGTGTATGTTTCAGTATAGAATTGATGACTAAGATGGTCGTTTCACCAGATTTACATGTGATATTTGTGTATGTTTTAGTATAGAATTGATGACTAAGATGGTCGTTTCACCAGATTTACATGTGATATTTGTGTATGTTTCAGTATAGAATTGATCACTAAGATGGTCGTTTCACCAGATTTACATGTGATATTTGTGTATGTTTCAGTATAGAATTGATCACTAAGATGGTCGTTTCACCAGATTTACATGTGATATTTGTGTATGTTTTAGTATAGAATTGATGACTAAGATGGTCGTTTCACCAGATTTACATGTGATATTTGTGTATGTTTCAGTATAGAATTGATGACTGAGATGGTCGTTTCACCAGATTTACATGTGATATTTGTGTATGTTTCAGTATAGAATTGATGACTGAGATGGTCGTTTCACCAGATTTACATGTGATATTTGTGTATGTTTCAGTATAGAATTGATGACTGAGATGGTCGTTTCACCAGATTTACATGTGATATTTGTGTATGTTTCAGTATAGAATTGATGACTGAGATGGTCGTTTCACCAGATTTACATGTGATATTTGTGTATGTTTCAGTATAGAATTGATGACTGAGATGGTCGTTTCACCAGATTTACATGTGATATTTGTGTATGTTTCAGTATAGAATTGATGACTGAGATGGTCGTTTCACCAAATTTACATGTGATATTTGTGTATGTTTCAGTATAGAATTGATGACTAAGATGGTCGTTTCACCAGATTTACATGTGATATTTGTGTATGTTTCAGTATAGAATTGATGACTAAGATGGTCGTTTCACCAGATTTACATGTGATATTTGTGTATGTTTCAGTATAGAATTGATGACTGAGATGGTCGTTTCACCAGATTTACATGTGATATTTGTGTATGTTTCAGTATAGAATTGATGACTGAGATGGTCGTTTCACCAGATTTACATGTGATATTTGTGTATGTTTCAGTATAGAATTGATGACTGAGATGGTCGTTTCACCAGATTTACATGTGATATTTGTGTATGTTTCAGTATAGAATTGATGACTGAGATGGTCGTTTCACCAGATTTACATGTGATATTTGTGTATGTTTCAGTATAGAATTGATGACTGAGATGGTCGTTTCACCAGATTTACATGTGATATTTGTGTATGTTTCAGTATAGAATTGATGACTGAGATGGTCGTTTCACCAGATTTACATGTGATATTTGTGTATGTTTCAGTATAGAATTGATGACTGAGATGGTCGTTTCACCAGATTTACATGTGATATTTGTGTATGTTTCAGTATAGAATTGATGACTGAGATGGTCGTTTCACCAGATTTACATGTGATATTTGTGTATGTTTCAGTATAGAATTGATGACTAAGATGGTCGTTTCACCAGATTTAAATGTGATATTTGTGTATGTTTCAGTATAGAATTGATGACTAAGATGGTCGTTTCACCAGATTTACATGTGATATTTGTGTATGTTTCAGTATAGAATTGATGACTAAGATGGTCGTTTCACCAGATTTACATGTGATATTTGTGTATGTTTCAGTATAGAATTGATGACTGAGATGGTCGTTTCACCAGATTTACATGTGATATTTGTGTATGTTTCAGTATAGAATTGATGACTGAGATGGTCGTTTCACCAAATTTACATGTGATGTTTGTGTATGTTTCAGTATAGAATTGATGACTGAGATGGTCGTTTCACCAGATTTACATGTGATATTTGTGTATGTTTCAGTATAGAATTGATGACTGAGATGGTCGTTTCACCAGATTTACATGTGATATTTGTGTATGTTTCAGTATAGAATTGATGACTGAGATGGTCTTTTCACCAGATTTACATGTGATATTTGTGTATGTTTCAGTATAGAATTGATGACTGAGATGGTCGTTTCACCAGATTTACATGTGATATTTGTGTATGTTTCAGTATAGAATTGATGACTGAGATGGTCGTTTCACCAAATTTACATGTGATATTTGTGTATGTTTCAGTATAGAATTGATGACTGAGATGGTCGTTTCACCAGATTTACATGTGATATTTGTGTATGTTTCAGTATAGAATTGATGACTAAGATGGTCGTTTCACCAGATTTACATGTGATATTTGTGTATGTTTCAGTATAGAATTGATGACTAAGATGGTCGTTTCACCAGATTTACATGTGATATTTGTGTATGTTTCAGTATAGAATTGATGACTAAGATGGTCGTTTCACCAGATTTACATGTGATATTTGTGTATGTTTCAGTATAGAATTGATGACTAAGATGGTCGTTTCACCAGATTTACATGTGATATTTGTGTATGTTTCAGTATAGAATTGATGACTAAGATGGTCGTTTCACCAGATTTACATGTGATATTTGTGTATGTTTCAGTATAGAATTGATGACTGAGATGGTCGTTTCACCAGATTTACATGTGATGCAAGTAGAAGTTGATGTTTATTCTCAGCTGAAGAAGGTAAACAAATTTATACAATACAGAGATGTTAGTATTTTGCTGTTCTTTTTATTTGGTTAGCGTGCTCGCCTCGAGTGCGGTAGATCGTGGGTTCGAGCACCCGGTCGGTTCCAACCAAAGACTATGAAATTGGTATTTGTTGCTATGCACGCAGCATTAATAGTGAGGCCCATGTATCTTATCAGCTTATCGATGACTGGCAATCCAGAGATGTTGGTTCAGTTGCCAACTTCTACTCATCATAATTTTTTTTTAGCTGTATAGTTATTATTGAAACTTTATATATGGCTTTATGTTATTCCTTTCATTTGATTCACAAAATATTGTGAAATTAGGTGTAGAAATAAAAAAGTTATGACAGTTTAAAGTTACCAAGGAAATCATGTTGTCAGTGTAATCAGTAGACAGTCTAATTATCTCTTAATAATCTATTAATAATATCGATCTAGGTTTAGCCTTTGTTATAAAAACGATTTTTTTCATTTGTTATGTGCAGCCGCACTTTGAATTTTTAACTAATGAAAGCGGGTTAACAGAAAGATCTCTGTAAGAGCATTAATAAGTTGGGTCATCGCACCAAGAAAATTGATGGTGAATAAACAAATGGGTAAGTTTTTATTAATTTATGAAGTTATTTTAAGTAATCACATGGAGTGCGTATATCTATGGATTCAGCATTTTATTCTGCGTTTAATGATATATATTTCATCTACGTACGTGGAAAATTCAGGTCGCACCAAACGAAAATCAGTTGTAAATTTTCCGATGTCTAAACAAAAATGGCGACGCCATTTTATTTGTTTACACTTTTTACAGTGCATGTATTGATATAATCTTGCATATTTGTCTGGTTGATTGATAAGAGATCGATTATTTCCTCCTTTTTTTTTTTTCATTAGAAAACGTTCCTAAACTAGTAAAATGTACAGTATGCTTTGTGTTTTAATTCCATAAAGTAACACGTTGAACCTTTATTATTATTGTTGAGACATTGAATTAAAGAAAAAAATGCATTTTTACATAAACAACCAGTCAAAGACTTAAATTATTTCACCTCTAGAAATATCAGTATTATTATTGTACAGAGATCATAGCAAGATGTATTTTGAAGACTAATATTAATAAGAAGAATTGTGGTAAGGGTGTTTTCTGTGTGGCATTTTTTTTTGGGGGGGGGTGAAGAGGGGGGGCTGGGCTTTCTAAATTTGTGTTACTATTGAATATATTTATGTACATTTTGTATATTGATAAGTATTGTACGCCTGAACACCAATTTTGGTTTGCTTCCGTTTCAAATGTAAACATGGTATGTACAATTTTTCCATTTGTTTTATTAGTTATTGTTCTTGTTATTTTAATTTTTTGTTTGACAATGATGAAAAGAAGAATGATTTATTTTTCTTTTGATACCAAATTTTTATATAGAGAAACATTATTTCACAATGAAGTTTCCCACGGAAATGCACAGACTTCCACTTCGGCATTATATTCATTTGTAAAATTTAAGATATGCAAATGTATGGATAGTGTGTGTGTGGGAGGGGGGGGGGGGGGACGCTGGGGTAGTAACTGAGGTTACAGCTGCCCACCACTACAAATACAGTATGGAAGTAAGTCCCTTCCCTTTCCTGCTAAATTATGTGGTTGCAATGTTAAAACTGCATTTCACTTGTATTATTATTATTTTACAGCATATGCACATTTTGTATTTACTGATTTCGGCATATAGTATTGCTTGAGGATTGTGATGAACCGATTCCAAATTGGCCACATAAATATCATGAAAATTTGTTAATACACCTGTATCTGATGCAACAAGGGAGTACTTTTCTAAATAAACTACTGGTCAATTGCTTAATTCTTGTGCTTAGTACATACATTAAAGTTGTTTGAGACGTATGGAATTACAATGAAGGGTGTGGATACGTCTTCTACAAAATGGCATGAAATTGTAACATTTTGGATTTCACACTTTAAATACTGGAAATGCCAGTGATTCAAATGCAATATGGGCATTATACATGTATAAAGGAATATTTAAATGATTCAAATAATTACAGAAATGGTTCAACACTTGAAGAGAATTAACGAGTCCTTGATTACTTGATTACTTGATTACTTTTTTGAATTCTTCCTTGGGTTTACCAAAGTCAAAGAGAGGTGTAGGAATCGTATGAAAAAATGACAAAAGCCAATTTAACTACAGTATTGAAAGAAAATAAACAATTGATGAAAATTAATGCAAAACAGTTGAGTATCCTGAGATCTCTAAGTGTTATTGTGAATGACGTTTAGAAAGAAAATAAGAAACTGAATAATAATAAAACCTTAAAGTCAGTTGGAAATGATGCTGCTGATGAAATAAAGAAACTGAAAAAGAAATCCGCTGATGTACACATGGAAATTACATTTTTGCTAAATTTACTGTGATATTAATTGATACTATTAACTAGTTTGCTTTATATTAATAAAAACAACATATCTAATGTTTAGGCATTGGTCAGATAATTTAACATTGTCATTTAAAGACGAATTACTTTCCTTTTTTGATAATTTCATGTTGTAATATAATTAAATTTATTGTATAATCTCACTACAGAAAGTGTAATTTTTTGTTAGTACTTGTTGAAGACTTATTCTAATTTATGTTTATCTTAATTAAAATACTTAGTATAAACAAATGGGACAACTTTTACTTTCATCATTGTTTATCGTTTGTGAATGATGTACTGATGATACATGATTTTTTGCAAAATTCATTAAATTTATTGATTTACTGTACATATACAAAGCTGTATGTAAAGAACAACTAATCTAATATTAAGATATTGTCAATATTCTTTGAAATTGTAATTACTTAATAATATATGCAAAATTATCAAATTTTGAATTTTTAAAAAAAAAATGTACAATGTACCTTTAAAGTACGTACCCTTCCTGATAATTTTTAGCAATAATAAAAATGAATTTATGGTATATTCTGACTCCAAAATAATAATTTTTTCATCTTTTTATTTTGAAATAATCATAATTTACTCGATTTTTACAATATTTTAATCTAAGTTTATGATTTTAAAGAAATTGGTGTTGGACACTTGCACTTTACCATTTTGTCTTGGTGAAAATCTAATTTTTCTGAAAGTTTTAAAAACAATAATTACTATTATATATCTCTTATTGGTTTCATTTTTTTGTATTGCAGAGATTGTATATAGGCCTTTAAAGAAATAATTTAGAAAATAGTCTTCTATGTGATTTTTATAGTAAAATAATTCATTCAAAATGCTGTTTTAGCCCATTCTTATACAACTATTTTGGCTTTAATCCCATTTTCATAGTAATTTTTAAAATATTTCTTTAAAGTAAAACAAACTGATTTTCTATATTCTCATAGAAAAGATAACAGTTAGTAGGTATATTTAGAAATACAGCTTTAATTGTTTATTGAAAATAATATTACAGTCTCATATAATATGCCAGTAAATGTCTTTTGTCTACAAATTTACTGCAAAAAATGACTGATCGAAACTTTGGTCAAACATATCTCGAAAACTGCATAATCAATCATTTTGAAATTTTGTATGCTTGTTTACTGTATTTATTTGTATCCATTGATGAAAGAGAAGAATTGATGTCTAAGTAATAAAGTTTTTATTGATCTCTGAAATATGGTTTCCATTCATTATGCACAAAATGAATGTGGGCCTCACTAGCATTAAGGAGAAAGAGCAAAGACTGGTTGGCTCGAAATCAGAATAATGTGTTAAGAGTGGAGTGACATGTCCACAGCGGACTGTTGTTTCAGTAAGCTAGCACTATGAAAATCCAACTCGGCGTGTTGGTCTAATATAAAGCGGACCTCATCATCATTTTATTAAAAATTAACTTGTTCTCGCCATGATATAGCTGAAAAATTGCTGAATTGGCATTAAACAACAATCACTCACTCACTCAAATAGACAGCTACACGTTTTAGCAGTGTTTAATTGTTGCATAGCACGAAAACATAGTGTTGACTGTGAGTCCTGGTTCATGTAATACTGTACTTTTTAATTAGAATATTGAAGTCAGAAAAAGTATGCCTATATGTTTGGAAGGTGAGATGAATTCCTCTAAAGTACACATAAAACACAAAACAATATATTGGCACATTGGATGACACCCCCATTATGCTTATCTTTTGGCTAATATTATGTTATTCCCATTTTATTTTATTTCTGTTTTTAGTGGCTATTTCTACAAGAAAACCTATCGTGGGACAGTAGTGCTAAGAATTTGACTACAGATACTAGTGAATTCTTTAAGCAAATGAGAAAAGGTGAGTGACTACTATTGTGTAAACATAGATTTTATGAGTTAGAACATAGATAAATGTTTCATTCTTTTGAATTTTATTTTCCAAGTAGTTTTAGCGCACCTGAGTTTTTTTTTATCGAAAAGTGTCTGGCCTCTGTCTATCCGTCTGTATGTCATAAAAAAGTTCAACATCTTCAGAACCAATGAATGCCCAGCCATCAAACTTACCAAAATTGTTCCCTAGGGGATCTGAAGAATTGTATCATTTTGAAGCCATTAGAAATCCAAGGTGGCTGTCCTAGCCTCTGATTGGCAGAGACATTTTTGACTTCTTCTCTAGAACTACTGCATGTGAAGTCAGCTGATTTGGCAGAAATGTTCATCTAAAGGTCCTCATGTAGTCTTCTTGTTTTTAAAGCAATTCAAAATCCAACATGGGCTCTCCGGCCTCTGATTGGCTGAGACATTTTAAACTTTTTTCCAAAATATTTAGTTGTATTTATGTTTTAGAAAAAATCCAACATTGTATTACATATAGAAAAATAAATTACAAAACAAAGCAATCACCTCTCATCTAAACTGAACTCACCGTATTTATGTTTTTGATGATTTAACAGTATGTTACCTGCAGACTGAGAGAGGACAACAATATTTACCTTTATTTATGTTTTAGATAATACAACAGTATGTTACCTGCAGACTGAGAGAGGTCAACAATATTTACCTGTATTTTGTAAAGTTAGATGGCAGCATGTACTAAATGATCTAGCATCTCTTAAACTTGTAGAGGAGGACAAATTATTTAATCTAGGTCTGTTAATTATACAAGTATAATCGTTTATATATTTTTTAATAAATGTAAAACTGGAAAGATTTGATCATTAGAATTAACGTTCTTAGTAAGTGAGTGATCAGAACCAGAAATGAAAGTTAGAAATACTTTATCTGCCATTTTGATGGTGTGCAAGAAAAATTAGAATTGCTTCTAAAAAAGTAATAGAAATAGCAAATACATACCTGTTAACCTCTGGGAACTGCTAGGGGGGAGATCTTCCCCCTACCAACTCTTCTAAGGGGGAGATTTTGTGTGTCGCCTTTAACGCACAAAATTGTACCTTGTAGTTGAATGATTATAAAGCAATGTTGTAAAATGGTATATAAAGACACATTCATTGTATACAAATTTATTGTTGACTCTTCTATTAATAGCTTGACAATCTAGTTACATGAACTTATGTTACTCTGGTATGTTAGAACACCTTTCTTTGCTCACTTGGTCATCAACTGATTTTGTTGGCATAAACTGGCGCAATTGGGGGGTTTTGTTAGTAGCAATGACTGCTTTCCTGTGTAAACTGGTCTCTGAGTGTCTCTTAATATCACACAGTCCCCCTGAAGCAACACTGAAGTTTGAACTACAGCATGTGGACAAAAGTAATTCCGTTTCCGCCATCTTCCCTATATATTTCATATAAAACCACTTATTTTCATAACATTCTCATGAAGTCATTGTTTAGCCGATTTTCATGAAATTTTCACCTTTAAAAACAGAATTAATTAGAGTTTATCTTAATATCTTCATGTAATTTATTCGAACTTTTATTTGCAAGTATTTATGATTTAAACACAAATGTAAATTCTTGACGTCACAATTTTATATGATAATATATTAAGATTTGGTGAAAAAATTAAACTTTGTTTTTAAATCAATTCTTAAGAGAAAGTAGAAATAAAATTATTTGCAAATTATACGAAGAAACTATATTTAATTCTGCATTTAAGGCTGAAAATTTCATGAAAATCAGATAAGGAATGACTTCATGAGAATGTTATGAAAATAAATGGTTTTATATGAAATATATAGGGAAGATGGCGGAAACGGAATCACTTTTGTCCACATGCTGTACACAGAGTGCAAAACGCCAGATCATTTCCCAACGAACTTGACTGTAACCAGTGGTGTGATTTTTTTCCACTCATCCTGGAATTTACAATTGTATTTCTTTTTCTTTGATGTCGAAGAAGGAGTACTAGGTCCCGAATTCCACCTTCTCTTTGTTGATTGAGACATCATTATAAAATGCCAGAAACAAATTTTATTTAAAGCTAAATCTGAATATAGTACTCCCCGAGAATATACATTTCTAATTGGTGTCCGTTCGATTACGTAAACAACAATCAGTTTCGTATTCCTGAACGAAAAGTCTAGAGAAACTCGATAAAAATTGATACGAAATATCTCGACGATTGACGAAAATAACCGATCGATTGTAAACAAATATGGCGACTGAGAAAGTAAAAAAAATTTTGTTGGGGGGAGATCGTGCGGGAGGAAAAGGTGTGTGCGGGAGATTTATGTCTCCCGCACAGGAGACCCATTCCATGCGGGAGATAAGGCTCATACGCGGGAGACTCCGCACAAAGGGGGAGGGTTAACAGGTATGCAAATAGATTATTTTCTAAATAAATGTTTGGAGTATTCTGAAGTATCTTGACATTTTTGAGAAATCAATGTGTCATGTCTTTACTATTTACCTTTAAACAGTGAAGATATTGTATACATTTCACAGATTATAAGATTATGCTTGTTCTAGAGCAATCAAGTCATTATCACAATAGAAAAAAAATATTTTTTAACACTTACAGTTTTTTATGATTCAGATTTTGCTTCAAATTGAAAACTCCAAAATCTGGTTGTCTCAAATTCAGGATAATATGTGTGAGTGGAGCGACATGTCTACCCGTGGACTGTTGTTTCAGTGAGCTAGTAGTACTTTAAAGATACAGTTAAGCGTGTTGGTCTAGTACAAACTGAATGTAACTTGATCTCGCCATGATATAGCCTAAAAATTGTTTATTTGGTGTTAAACAACAATCACTTACTGACTCACTCTTCAACAGTAACATGACTGGTGCCACTTGTTGAGTTGTAACTGTATACCCTACTAGAGCACCAGAGTGTGCCCCTTGTTTTTACTGTGATTTATGTTGCTCAATCTTTTCTGTGTTATGTTTTGTAGATCAGTGTTTGCCTTTTTGTATGCTTTCTTTTGGCAATTATTTTGTCTGTCCTTCCTCGATTTACAGATTCTGATTACCTCTTTGATATCATCAAACTTATCTAACCCATATATGAAATCAATTTTTTTTATTATTTTATACAGCATGGATCCAACCATATTTTGAAAAACAGTGGAAGAAAATGTTGAATATAGAACAAGGTCGAGATGAAGGGTAATTTACTTAGAAATGATACACATTGGTTTCACATTTTATGACATAAAATTGTTTATTCTGTAAAATGGGAAGCATATACCTGACCTGACCGTAATTGTATGATAATGGGGAAAGATCGCTGATGATTATCTCCACTTATATAATTACAGATAGCGCTGTGGTAGATCAGGTCTAGCATCTGTTATCATGATTAGCCAGCATGCAGTCACTGTGTGTGTTGTTTATCAATAAAATTAATAAGAAAAAATACCACATTGATGAAGCAATTCCAAAATCAAATATAAAAATCCTAGAAAGAGGCAAAATTGATACCCCTTAAACACACCGTTCAATAAATTCTTTGATTAGGAAATAATTTATGGAAGGCATAGTGCATTGTCAGTTTTAACATAGGTTGGTAGGATATTAGTATTTTATCCTTAGTGGCAGGACCCTGGTACATAAGCACAGTAAAATGTACTTTTTTTTTAGCCCACATTAGCAAAATAGTCATGTGAGGTATTGTAATCACTTTGTGTATACCGTTATCTGTAAATTTTTAACATTTCAATCCATTTCTCACAAACTGCTGGCCCAATTAGAACAATTCCTGGTATAAATTCTACTTAGTCCTCACCATTTTACATGATTATGTTTCATTAAAATTTTTTATATTTCTGCTAGGGCCAATTAAGCTTTCTGATTGGATTAAATTTTAAAAGTCTTCTTGACCGAAACAGCAAGTGTGAAGGAATTCCTCCTTAGGAGAAATGTTCGTCGTTTGGCCCTCTAAAACTATTATTATTTTTTTTATCTGAAATCCAAGATGGTCGCCATCTCATGATAAAGTTTTAACATAGGATTAGATGGGAAAATGTTTTATAAATACTCATTACATACATAGTGTGGTGGTACAAGAATTTTTATCAGGTCGAGCCTGTTGTTTGGACCAGTATCACTATGAGTCACGGTAGCGACGAGTTGTGATGCGGTTTGTTCACACAACAGGCAAGACCTGATACAAATTCTTGTACCAACACACTATGTATGTAATAAGTTTATCTAACATTTCATTAAAAGCAAATTTTAAGCAAATAACAAGGGTCGAAATAAGATTAACAAATTTGTGCAATACTCTGAGGAAGACTACATTTTGTGCATGACGTCACGTTTCTTGCCGTTCATTCTATTGCTTTGTTAACGTTGCTCACATTGACGTGTTTTACACTGCATTCCAATGTTATGACGTCATGACAAAATAGTTCTGCAGAGAAGATCTCGTGCAACGTCGCACCATTCTTTTATCACGACAGTGTGGTGATACAACATCTTGTATCAAACACCTTGTATCAACATCTTGTATCAAACACCTTGTATCAGACAGGCGACTTTTTTTAAATTCAAAGGAAAACGAACAAAATGTTAGATAATTATTTTTATCTGAAACCATAGAACTATTTGACAGGAACCTTGCTGGAATATTTCTCGGATGGTCCTTTACAAAATGAGTGTTTTTGTGTTCATTGGCAATCTAAATAGTTTTAACATAGGACCCTATAGGAAAACCAAAAAAAATCAGAAACTATTTAATTGATTGAACTAAAACTGTACATGAATAATCATGGGATGGTCCCATGCAAAATTTTTTTT
Source organism: Bathymodiolus brooksi (assembly GCA_963680875.1). Classification (NCBI taxonomy): domain Eukaryota; kingdom Metazoa; phylum Mollusca; class Bivalvia; order Mytilida; family Modiolidae; genus Bathymodiolus; species Bathymodiolus brooksi. The sequence goes on from OY804579.1 coordinate 64,288,020, forward strand.
CTTTTCGTATTCATCAGAAATCCAAGATGTCCGCCAACCCTAATGGAAAAATATTTTAAAATTATTCATATCTGAAATCACTAATCCATTTGACAGCAAATTTTGCAGGAATGTACCTGGATGTTTCTGAACAAAATGTGTGTTTTTGTGTCGATTGGAAATCTAAGATGTCTACCACTGCAGTGCATAGTTAATTTTAACATATTGGAAAATGGAGAGAGAAAAAATTACTCAGAAACAATAAATTTGATTTCAAACCTAAACTGTTCATGAATAAACATTGTATGGTCCCTTAAAATGTTATTTAATTTGTTTGTGTCAATCAGAAATTCAAGGTGGCTGCAATTACAGAGGAAATCTAACATAGGACCCTATTGCAAATATATTTCAAAATTATTATTATCTTAAATCTCAATGGCTTGACTGTTCTTGGATGGTTCTTTACAAAATGTGTGTCTTTTGTGGCGATCAGATTCCAAGATGGCTGCCAAAGCAGGACAACCAGTCAAATTCTTGTTGTTACATTGATGGTATACTTTACCAGACAGGTTTAGATAACCCATGTGATACAGTATCTTGTCTTGTTGTATCATTTATGGTATTCTTTACCAGACAGATTTAGATAACCATGTGATACAGTATCTTGTCTTGTTGTATCATTTATGGTATGCTTTACCAGACAGGTTTAGATAACCCATGTGATACAGTATCTTGTCTTGTTATATCATTTATGGTATGCTTTACCAGACAGGTTTAGATAACCCATGTGCTACAGTATCTTGTCTTGTATCATTTATGGTATACTTTACCAGACAGATTTAGATAACCCATGTGATACAGTATCTTGTCTTGTTGTATCATTTATGGTATGCTTTACCAGACAGGTTTAGATAACCCATGTGATACAGTATCTTGTCATGTTGTTACATTTATGGTATTCTTTACCAGACAGGTTTAGATAACCCATGTGATACAGTATCTTGTCTTGTTGTATCATTTATGGTATGCTTTACCAGACAGGTTTAGATAACCCATGTGATACAGTATCTTGTCTTGTTGTATCATTTATGGTATGCTTTACCAGACAGGTTTAGATAACCCATGTGATACAGTATCTTGTCTTGTTGTATCATTTATGGTATGCTTTACCAGACAGGTTTAGATAACCCATGTGATACAGTATCTTGTCATGTATCATTTATGGTATGCTTTACCAGACAGGTTTAGATAACCCATGTGATACAGTATCTTGTCTTGTTGTATCATTTATGGTATGCTTTACCATACAGGTTTAGATAACCCATGTGATACAGTATCTTGTCTTGTTGTATCATTTATGTATGCTTTACCAGACAGATTTAGATAACCCATGTGATACAGTATCTTGTCTTGTTGTATCATTTATGGTATGCTTTACCAGACAGGTTTAGATAACCCATGTGATACAGTATCTTGTCATGTTGTATCATTTATGGTATTCTTTACCAGACAGGTTTATATAACCTATGTGATACAGTATCTTGTCTTGTTGTATCATTTATGGTATGCTTTACCAGACAGGTTTAGATAACCATGTGATACAGTATCTTGTCTTGTTGTATCATTTATGGTATTCTTTACCAGACAGGTTAGATAACCCATGTGATACAATATCTTATGTTGTTGTATCATTTATGTATGCTTTACCAGACAGGTTTAGATAACCCATGTGATACAGTATCTTGTCTTGTTGTATCATTTATGGTATGCTTTACCAGACAGGTTTAGATAACCCATGTGATACAGTATCTTGTCATGTTGTATCATTTATGGTATTCTTTACCAGACAGGGTTATATAACCTATGTGATACAGTATCTTGTCTTGTTGTATCATTTATGGTATTCTTTACCAGACAGGTTTAGATAACCATGTGATACAGTATCTTGTCTTGTTGTATCATTTATGGTATTCTTTACCAGACAGGTTTAGATAACCCATGTGATACAGTATCTTGTCATGTTGTATCATTTATGGTATACTTTACCAGACAGGTTTAGATAACCATGTGATACAATGTTGTTACATTTATGATGTGTCACAGTTGTACATACATGATTTATATTAAACTTGTTGAAATCCTGTTGACTTTAAACAATGATTAATACTCTGATTCACTATTCAGGCCAGAAGAAGTTCCAGATGAAGACATGTTTAAGAAGAATTGTTTTAGATGTGGGCGAGTTTTGCCAGTAGATGGAGATGTAAGATGTTTATTACTAGCTTGCACAATGTAATTAAAATAGCATCTCTCACTTGCTCCCCTTAACTGATATGTCGTGGCATGGAAGATCTGAAGAAACCCCATTACAGCCCACATGTGAGTGATTCTGTGCAGTCACTTGAAGTTAAAAAAAAAAAAAATCTTATTGTTTTTTATTTTTGAAACTTCAAGTGACTGTGTTCTGTGTTACTGTCCAATGAAAATGTTGCTTAGGTGACTGTAAGAAATTGAAATTAATCTGCTTTGTTGAGCACTACAAGAATTTGAATTGGTCAAAAAAAGGTCATAACCTATATTTATCATGTCATTAAATATTCATGACATGTGGTCCGTAATGTGGTTTCTTCAGATCTCGCACGTTGTGACATATCAATTAAAGGGCACGAGTGAGAGATGTGATTATTGATGGCACAAAGTGTTTCTTTAATACTGCTGCATTAATTAATGATGCAAACATATTTTAATTTAGCAGTATTAATAAACAACCCAACAATATTTTAATATAGCAGTATTAATAAACAATCCAACAATATTTTACTATAGCAGTATTAATAAACAATCCATCAATATTTTAATATAGCAGTATTAATAAACAACCCAAAAATATTTTAATATAGCAGTATTAATAAACAACCCAACAATATTTTAATATAGCAGTATTAATAAACAATCCAGCAATATTTTAATATAGCAGTATTAATAAACAATCCAACAATATTTTACTATAGCAGTATTAATAAACAATCCAACAATATTTTAATATAGCAGTATTAATAAACAATCCAACAATATTTTAATATAGCAGTATTAATAAACAATCCATCAATATTTTACTATAGCAGTATTAATAAACAATCCAACAATATTTTAATATAGCAGTATTAATAAACAACCCAAAAATATTTTAATATAGCAGTATTAATAAACAACCCAACAATATTTTAATATAGCAGTATTAATAAACAATCCAGCAATATTTTAATATAGCAGTATTAATAAACAATCCAACAATATTTTACTATAGCAGTATTAATAAACAATCCAACAATATTTTAATATAGCAGTATTAATAAACAATCCAACAATATTTTAATATAGCAGTATTAATAAACAATCCATCAATATTTTACTATAGCAGTATTAATAAACAATCCAGCAATATTTTAATATAGCAGTATTAATAAACAATCCAGCAATATTTTAATATAGCAGTATTAATAAACAATCCAACAATATTTTGATATAGCAGTATTAATAAACAATCCATCAATATTTTACTATAGCAGTATTAATAAACAATCCAGCAATATTTTAATATAGCAGTATTAATAAACAATCCATCAATATTTTAATATAGCAGTATTAATAAACAATCCAACAATATTTTAATATAGCAGTATTAATAAACAATCCAACAATATTTTAATATAGCAGTATTAATAAACAATCCAACAATATTTTAATATAGCAGTATTAATAAACAATCCAACAATATTTTACTATAGCAGTATTAATAAACAATCCAACAATATTTTACTATAGCAGTATTAATAAACAATCCAACAATATTTTAATATAGCAGTATTAATAAACAATCCAACAATATTTTAATATAGCAGTATTAATAAACAATCCAACAATATTTTACTATAGCAGTATTAATAAACAATCCAACAATATTTTACTATAGCAGTATTAATAAACAATCCAACAATATTTTAATATAGCAGTATTAATAAACAATCCAACAATATTTTACTATAGCAGTATTAATAAACAATCTAACAATATTTATATAATAATGTTGTGTTAGCAATGACTATGCCAATATAGTGGTCAGGGTTGAATAGATAGTGCACGACCTGAAGGGGAGTGCACTATGTCTTCAACCCTGACCACTATATGGCATAGTCATTGCTAACATAACATTATTATTATGCTGACTGTTATATGTAGACAAAATATATTGAGAACTATTACAATAAAGGAGGTCCTGATATTGGTGACTAATATATTGGATCAGATAGTCTTGAAAGTGTGAGAATATTCTTTGTTTCATTTAAGGCTTTAAAAATACAAAGATTTTTGAAGTTTGAAATTTAATTAACAACAATAACAAGTATTAAAAAACAGTAACATGAATAATAGACGACTATGATAGATTGACAGATTGGATCCGCCCCCTTGCACGTGGACTAGCTATATATAACTTGACAGACAGCTGAAAACCCAATCTTCCCCACGTGAAACTGGCATAGTAGATGTACTATTTTTGCATAGTATATCAACGCTATATAATTCTTTGTGATATATGGCAAAATATCGTATGAACTTATATTACAGATGAAATTTACAGAAAGCATAATAATTTAATATAGCAGTATTAATAAACAATCCAGCAATATTTTAATATAGCAGTATTAATAAACTATCGAGCAATATTTTAATATAGCAGTATTAATAAACAATCCAGCAATATTTTAATATAGCAGTATTAATAAACAATCCAACAATATTTTAATATAGCAGTATTAATAAACAATACAACAATATTTTAATATAGCAGTATTAATAAACAATCCAACAATATTTTAATATAGCAGTATTAATAAACAATCCAACAATATTTTAATATAGCAGTATTAATAAACAATCCAACAATATTTTACTATAGCAGTATTAATAAACAATCTAACAATATTTATATAATAATGTTGTGTTAGCAATGACTATGCCAATATAGTGGTCAGGGTTGAATAGATAGTGCACGACCTGAAGGGGAGTGCACTATGTCTTCAACCCTGACCACTATATGGCATAGTCATTGCTAACATAACATTATTATTATGCTGACTGTTATATGTAGACAAAATATATTGAGAACTATTACAATAAAGGAGGTCCTGATATTGGTGACTAATATATTGGATCAGATAGTCTTGAAAGTGTGAGAATATTCTTTGTTTCATTTAAGGCTTTAAAAATATAAAGATTTTTGAAGTTTGAAATTTAATTAACAACAATAACAAGTATTAAAAAACAGTAACATTAATAATAGACGACTATGATAGATTGACAGATTGGATCCGCCCCCTTGCACGTGGACTAGCTATATATAACTTGACAGACAGCTGAAAACCCAATCTTCCCCACGTGAAACTGGCATAGTAGATGTACTATTTTTGCATAGTATATCAACGCTATATAATTCTTTGTGATATATGGCAAAATATCGTATGAACTTATATTACAGAAGAAATTTACAGAAAGCATAATAATTTAATATAGCAGTATTAATAAACAATCCAGCAATATTTTAATATAGCAGTATTGATAAACTATCGAGCAATATTTTAATATAGCAGTATTAATAAACAATCCAGCAATATTTTAATATAGCAGTATTAATAAACAATCCAACAATATTTTAATATAGCAGTATTAATAAACAATCCAACAATATTTTAATATAGCAGTATTAATAAACAATACAACAATATTTTAATATAGCAGTATTAATAAACAATACAACAATATTTTAATATAGCAGTATTAATAAACAATACAACAATATTTTAATATAGCAGTATTATTAAACAATCCAACAATATTTTAGTTTATTACTCTTGATGTAAGAAACTTTCATTATAATTGACATGATATTATCGAAACATAATTTTACAAAGAATAAATAGCGTCGTTGTACTATGTCTATGTACTCGCATAGTACTATTGTTGGAGTCATTACTATGCTGATGGGCGGAGTTTAGAACAATGTTATGTCATTTAAATAGGCGGGGTCTAAACGGGATCACCTGAGTGCTTTTAACAGTGTACAATTTACAATGTATAATTTATACGTTTTTCTTTCACGTTGATGCTGTCGTCTGTCAAAACAATGGCCAGTTCCAGGTTTGGGAATTAAATATTTGACAGCTCATTGTTATTGTTGAATATTGTTAAATATTTCTTGAATTTAAATGAATATTATTTGCCAATTTTTATACTATCAATACATTTTAGACAAATTTCATTTTTTTAAATCACCAAAGACATTCAGAGTAATAATGAAAATAATATTGTGTTGTCCATGTTATATGCCGAAATATGTCCCAAGGTTAGAAGGCATAATGCATTCCCCTTTGGGTCGTGGATTATGCCTTCTAACCTTGGGACATATTTCGGCATATAACATGGACAACACAATATTATTGTATAAATAGCAGTATTAATAAACAATCCAACAATATTTTAACATATGGGAAAGCCAAAAAATATCTTTCAATTTTGAGTGTACCTGATGAAGATTATTTCAGTAATGTGTTGTGTGCAGTAAATTTGATGTCTACAGGTTTTTTTTACTCAGAGACTAGAAACTTGATTGAAGCTAAATTGAACATGAATAATTGTAAGATGCAGTTTTGATATAAGACCCTATGGGAAAATTAATAAATTATCTTTTTAGGATACTAGAACATAGATTTAATCTAAATGTTACATGAAGTCATTGGATTTTTTTAGTTGTTGATCAGAAATCCAAGTTGACAAAGACTCTAAGAACGTTGTAGTTTTATATGTCTATAGCAATTATATACATTTATATAGGATATTGTGATAATTCTGTGATAGAGGATATTTAGATTTCGGTGCTTCTGCAGAAAAAGATTGGACCTGATTTTATTTGCTCTATTGTATCATTCTTCAGTCTAATTAATATTAGAGCTCCTCACTTACTCCTACATGTTACTTTGTGGCTGAGTGAAAGATCTAATAACATCCCATTAAGGGGGACCTTTTAAATAAAATTAGAGTTGACCAAGTGGATGGTATTTTTCATCGACAGAATATGCATCCTTGGTTACTTTAAAACAGTTTTTCTATTGAATAAGCATTAAGATTTAACGTTGTCTCTATTTATCATCGCTGTGTAATTCCATTTGTCTCACATTGAATTTTTGAATTAATTTTTGAAAATCAAAGATATTTTGCCACACAAGATTCTATTATTTAGTTCACTGTCAGTATGTATTTCTGAATAATGCATTTCTTTTGGATCCAGAAAGTTTGCTCCACATCTGCAAATGTATCAAGATATATAGGATCTAACACCGGGAGTGGTGCAAGATCATAAAATCTGTGACACCTGAGGGTGTCTCAGATTTAACGATCTTACACCTTCCACGGTGTTTGACTCTTTTTCTTTCCCTTTTCTACCATGTCGACGTTTGTTTACATTGAGTAAATAATAGAGTGCTCTCCCTTGTTAGTAACTAATGTAAATAAGCAAATTACCCCCCATTTGACCAAACGAAAATAAATTTTTTAGGTAGTTATCGCTGTTGAAGGAGCATTAATATAATGTATTTATGTACTACATTGTATTTTATAATGAAATACATTAAAAATACTGCTAAGACATAGGTGATTAATTGACAATTTACTTCAGCAATGGAAAACAATTTTTGGAAAAAACGATCGTGTTGCCTGTCTTACACAGGAGCCTTGGTAAGATAGAAAAATCTTTTTCACCTAAATTACCAGACTACTTTATCCAAGGGGTGAAAAAAATTATAGGTGCTAAATCAGTACAGTTGTACTGCTAAGATTTTTGTAGAGGCGCTATGATTGGATGAGACAAGGTTACCTGAATGTACCCCTGATTATATTTTGTAAGATCTCCAACATAGCTACAAAGACAAAGGAGTGAAGAAATCTAATTTTACTCAGATTTATCTTTTTCAGCAGTTTCACACAATGATTATATACATGTTAAATTTTCTCCTTTTTCTCTCAAATGAGACTTGATAAATGGTGATCTGTAAGGCCATTCTTTTATCAGTGAATCATTTTAACTTTTGCCACTACTAGATTTTAACTGGAATGCTAGATGTAATATGTTGATTTTGTTCTGAAGTTTGGGCTGATTCAACATTTTTATTTCTGAAACACTTCTTAAAATGCTTTCAGTATTGCTGGAGATGGGTTGGTTACAGTTATGGTATGGATCTATTAGTGTCTTACTCCAACAACTTAATAACTTTTAGACGTAATACATATCATCGGCCATGTCCTGGTGCAGTCAGTTTACATCCAGACCGTAGTATAGCTTATAGGTAAGATTTGGTATGATTTAGTATAGCTTATAGGTAAGATTTGGTATGACGTAGTATAAGTTATAGGTAAGATTTGGTATGACGTAGTATAGCTTATAGGTAAGATTTGGTGTGACGTAGTATAGCTTATAGGTAAGATTTGGTATGACGTAGTATAACTTATAGGTAAGATATGGTATGACGTAGTATAACTTATAGGTAAGATTTGGTATGAATTAATAAGTAAGGAGATCTAACTAACAATGAAATAGCTAGATAATAATCATATTGTTTGAAACAATCAAATATTTTCATATCATCACACTATTTTTATAGCATCATGATATTTAGGAGATACCAGTATTGTATTTGAAAATTTCACGGCATCAATTGGAGATTTGATGGTCGCAAATTGAGTTTACTGGCAACACGATAGTGGAGCCAGTATACGGATATTTGCAACCATCAAATTGAAAATTGATGCTGTGAAATTTTCAAATACAATACAGTTATCTCCATTCTAATGTAATCATGTGTATTTAGATGTGTATTGCCACATTATTGACAAGATAACGTAAGCAGTATTCAGCTAAAATTCTAAAAATATCTCATGCTATTTCAACGGTGGCTTTATACCGTGAAAATTACAACATTAAATCGACAATTAATGCAGTGAAATTTTCAAATACAATAGTTCTCTCCATTCTAATGTAATCATGTGTATTGCCACATTATTGACAAGATGACGTAAGCGGTAATGGGCTAAAATTCTCATGATATTTCAACCGTGGAATTGATACCTTGAAAATTACAGCATTGTCCAATCACAAACCAGGAATATTAAACAACTACATTAGAATTTTGTATCATCACACTATTTTTATATCATTAGACTATATTCATATCATAATGCTGGGGCCGTCGTGATTGTGATCGTATGGTAGTTAGATTTACAACTACCTATGCAATCAGTGCCTATCACCACTAACGTTCAAATCCCGCTCAGGCGAGGTGTACTCGATACAATATTATGTGATAAAGTTTATCAGTGACTTGCAGCAGGTTGATGGTTTCCTCCACCAATAAAACTGACAGCCACGATATACCTGAACCATTGTTGAAAGTGACATTAAACACCATAACTCTATCATACTATTTTCATAATCATATCATCATACTATTTTAATATCATAGCCCTATTTGTATAGCATCACACTGTTTTTATATCATTACACTATTTTAATATCATAGCCCTATTTGTATAGCATCACACTGTTTTTATATCATAGCCCTATTTGTATAGCATCACACTGTTTTTATATCATTACACTATTTTAATATCATAGCCCTATTTGTATAGCATCACACTGTTTTTATATCATAGCCCTATTTGTATAGCATCACACTGTTTTTATATCATAGCCCTATTTGTATAGCATCACACTATTTTTATATCATAGCCCTATTTGTATAGCATCACACTGTTTTTATATCATAGCCCTATTTGTATAGCATCACACTGTTTTTATATCATTACACTATTTTTATATCATAGCCCTATTTGTATAGCATCACACTGTTTTTATATCATTACACTATTTTAATATCATAGCCCTATTTGTATAGCATCACACTGTTTTTATATCATTACACTATTTTAATATCATAGCCCTATTTGTATAGCATCACACTGTTTTTATATCATTACACTATTTTAATATCATAGCCCTATTTGTATAGCATCACACTGTTTTTATATCATTACACTATTTTTATATCATAGCCCTATTTGTATAGCATCACACTGTTTTTATATCATTACACTATTTTTATACCATAGCCCTATTTGTATAGCATCACACTGTTTTTATATCATTACACTATTTTTATATCATAGCCCTATTTGTATAGCATCACACTGTTTTTATATCATTACACTATTTTAATATCATAGCCCTATTTGTATAGCATCACACTGTTTTTATATCATTACACTATTTTAATATCATAGCCCTATTTGTATAGCATCACACTGTTTTTATATCATTACACTATTTTTATATCATAGCCCTATTTGTATAGCATCACACTGTTTTTATATCATTACACTATTTTAATATCATAGCCCTATTTGTATAGCATCACACTGTTTTTATATCATTACACTATTTTTATATCATAGCCCTATTTGTATAGCATCACACTGTTTTTATATCATAGCCCTATTTGTATAGCATCACACTGTTTTTATATCATTACACTATTTTTATATCATAGCCCTATTTGTATAGCATTACACTGTTTTTATATCATTACACTATTTTTATATCATAGCCCTATTTGTATAGCATCACACTGTTTTTATATCATTACACTATTTTAATATCATAGCCCTGTTTGTATAGCATCACACTGTTTTTATATCATTACACTATTTTAATATCATAGCCCTATTTGTATAGCATCACACTGTTTTTATATCATTACACTATTTTAATATCATAGCCCTATTTGTATAGCATCACACTGTTTTTATATCATTACACTATTTTAATATCATAGCCCTATTTGTATAGCATCACACTGTTTTTATATCATTACACTATTTTAATATCATAGCCCTATTTGTATAGCATCACACTGTTTTTATATCATTACACTATTTTTATATCATAGCCCTATTTGTATAGCATCACACTGTTTTTATATCATTACACTATTTTTATATCATAGCCCTATTTGTATAGCATCACACTGTTTTTATATCATTACACTATTTTAATATCATAGCCCTATTTGTATAGCATCACACTATTTTTATATCATAGCCCTATTTGTATAGCATTACACTATTTTTATATCATAGCCCTATTTGTATAGCATTACACTATTTTTATATCATAGCCCTATTTGTATAGCATCACACTATTTTAATATCGTAGCCCTATTTGTATAGCATTACACTATTTTTATATCATAGCCCTATTTGTATAGCATCACACTATTTTTATATCATAGCCCTATTTGTATAGCATCACACTGTTTTTATATCAATACACTATTTTTATATCATAGCCCTATTTGTATAGCATCACACTGTTTTTATATCATTACACTATTTTTATATCATAGCCCTATTTGTATAGCATCACACTGTTTTTATATCATTACACTATTTTTATATCATAGCCCTATTTGTATAGCATCACACTGTTTTTATATCATTACACTATTTTTATATCATAGCCCTATTTGTATAGCATCACACTGTTTTTATATCATTACACTATTTTAATATCATAGCCCTATTTGTATAGCATCACACTATTTTTATATCATAGCCCTATTTGTATAGCATTACACTATTTTTATATCATAGCCCTATTTGTATAGCATTACACTGTTTTTATATCATAGCCCTATTTGTATAGCATCACACTATTTTTATATCATAGCCCTATTTGTATAGCATCACACTGTTTTTATATCATTACACTATTTTAATATCATAGCCCTATTTGTATAGCATCACACTATTTTTATATCATAGCCCTATTTGTATAGCATTACACTATTTTTATATCATAGCCCTATTTGTATAGCATTACACTGTTTTTATATCATAGCCCTATTTGTATAGCATCACACTATTTTTATATCATAGCCCTATTTGTATAGCATCACACTATTTTTATATCATAGCCCTATTTGTATAGCATTACACTATTATTATATCATAGCCCTATTTGTATAGCATTACACTGTTTTTATATCATAGCCCTATTTGTATAGCATCACACTATTTTTATATCATAGCCCTATTTGTATAGCATCACACTGTTTTTATATCATAGCCCTATTTGTATAGCATTACACTATTTTTATATCATAGCCCTATTTGTATAGCATCACACTATTTTTATATCATAGCCCTATTTGTATAGCATCACACTGTTTTTATATCATTACACTATTTTTGTATCATTACACTACATGTATATTTTTTATTTTCTAGCTCATCTGACCCAAAGGGTCATATGAGCATTTGTCCTCACTTGACATCTGTCCATTTGTCTGTCGTCTTTTAACTTTTCATATTTCAGTCTCTTCTGAAACTATATGGTCAATTGGAATCAGACTTTGTAGGAATGATTTTAAGAAGGTCCTCTACAAAAATTCCTCATTTCGTTTTGAACTGACAAAAAAAAATCCTCATTTTATTGCGATTGAACATTCAATGTAGGAGTTATGGGGCAAAGCAATTTCTGTATGGCTGAAATATAAAAACCTCTTCTCCACTGAAATCATTGGTGGTTGTTCAGGGAACACAACATTGTTTAGGGGGCTTATCAAAATGAAAACGGAGATTGATTGTGGTGTTTTAACCCCACCCATTCGTGAAGAAAGAGACCAAATTGTAACATGTCAGTTCGCAATCCTTAATACGCCTTTCCCTTCGACAATTCTCGAACAGTTCTTTTCATATTTAAATACAATGTTAATTAGCAGAAAATTGAAACAAAGTTCGATTTGGGGGTCTTATCTCAATCCATTGTTTGAATAGAGGCCCAAAATTGCAAAAGGAATAAAACTATCAACTTGATATATGTAATGGAGAAATCAATTATATTAATTAAAAGCACATTGGGTCCTATTTTGAAAAACAAATACCTATTAGTATACTAGACAAGTGTTACAGACTACTGGGGTCTCTGTTTTTTTTTCAATAGTAGGAATTAACATAAGAAACTCCTAATTTACCACCTGACATAGATGTACATGGGTTTACAACATACAAACATACAAATATTATTTGACTTTCTTTCTTTAAATGTTCGTGATCGTATGGTAGTTGGCTTTACAATTACCTATATAATCAGTGCCTATCACCACTAATGTTGTGAGTTTGAATCCCGCTCAGACGAGGTGTACTCGATACAGCATTATGTGATAAAGTTTGTGAGTGACTTGCGGCAGGTCAGTATGTTTATCTGGGTAATTCGGTTTCCTCCACCAAGAAAACTGACCGCCACGATATAACTGAAATATTGTCGAAAGTGATTTCCCAGTTGGTTGTTTGGTGAAAACCAATGTGATTTCAGTTCATGATTTGGTGACAACCAATATAATTTGTTAGTTGATAATTTGGTGACAACCAATAGAATTTGTTAGTTGATAATTTGGTGACAACCAATAGAATTTGTTAGTTGATGATTTGGTGACAGCCAATAGAATTTGTTAGTTGATAATTTGGTGACAACCAATAGAATTTGTTAGTTGATGATTTGGTGACAACCAATAGAATTTGTTAGTTGATAATTTGGTGACAACCAATAGAATTTGTTAGTTGATGATTTGGTGACAACCAATATAATTTGTTAGTTGATGATTTGGTGACAGCCAATAGGATTTATTAGTTGATGATTTGGTGACAACCAATATAATTTGTTAGTTGATGATTTGGTGACAGCCAATAGGATTTCTTAGTTTATTGTGGCTTCTTATAGCAACTGTTACACCTTTAAGTTTATTTTCATTTGTATCTAGTATGACATGAATTTCAAGCAAAGGAAATTTTAGTTTGAATCTTGAAAATGGAAATGAAAAATATCAATTAAGTGGTATTTGAATAAATCAGTAGGATTTTTAAATTTGTATATAATCTTTTTTTTTTTTCAGAATAAAAATATCATCAGTTGATGATAAAGGAAGAACAATAGCTGACAAATCAACTGACATTACAAGAATTAGTTTACATCTAGACACAGTAAGTTATACAAATCAACTGACATTACAAGAATAAGTTTACTTTAATACACAGTAAGTTATGCAAATCAACTTACAAATACAAGAATAAGTTTACTTTAACACATAGTAAGTTATACAAATCAACTGACATTACAAGAATTAGTTTACATCTAGACACAGTAAGTTATACAAATCAACTGACATTACAAGAATAAGTTTACTTTAATACACAGTAAGTTATGCAAATCAACTTACAAATACAAGAATAAGTTTACTTTAACACATAGTAAGTTATACAAATCAACTGACATTACAAGAATTAGTTTACATCTAGACATAGTAAATTATACAAATCAACTGACATTACAAAAATAAGTTTACTTTAATATACAGTTAGTTATACAAGTCAACTGACATTACAAGAATAAGTTTACTTTAACACATAGTAAGTTATACAAATTAACTGACATTACAAGAATAAGTTTACTTTAAGACACAGTAAGTTATACAAATCAACTGACATTACAAGAATAAGTTTACTTTAATACACAGTTAGTTATACAAATCAACTGACATTACAAGAATAAGTTTACATCTAGACACAGTAAGTTATACAAATCAACTGACATTACAAGAATAAGTTTACTTTAACACATAGTAAGTTATGCAAATCAACTGACATTACAAGAATTAGTTTACATCTAGACATGTAGTAAGTTATACAAATCAATTGACATTACAAGAATTAGTTTACATCTAGACATAGTAAATTATACAAAGCAACAGACATTACAAGAATAAGTTTACTTTAATACACAGTTAGTTATACAAAACAACTGACATTACAAGAATAAGTTTACATCTAGACACAGTAAGTTATACAAATCAACTGACATTACAAGAATAAGTTTACTTTAATACACAGTTAGTTATACAAATCAACTGACATTACAAGAATAAGTTTACATCTAGACACAGTAAGTTATACAAATCAACTGACATTACAAGAATACGTTTACTTTAACACATAGTAAGTTATGCAAATCAACTGACATTACAAGAATTAGTTTACATCTAGACATGTAGTAAGTTATACAAATCAATTGACATTACAAGAATTAGTTTACATCTAGACATAGTAAATTATACAAAGCAACAGACATTACAAGAATAAGTTTACTTTATGACACAGTTAGTTATACAAAACAACTGACATTACAAGAATAAGTTTACTTTATGACACAGTTAGTTGTACAAAACAACTGACATTACAAGAATAAGTTTACTTTAATACACAGTTAGTTATACAAATCAACTGACATTACAAGAATAAGTTTACTTTATGACACAGTTAGTTATACAAAACAACTGACATTACAAGAATAAGTTTACTTTATGACACAGTTAGTTGTACAAAACAACTGACATTACAAGAATAAATTTACATCTAGACACAGTAAGTTATACAAAACAACTGACATTACAAGAATAAGTTTACTTTATGACACAGTAAGTTATACAAAACAACTGACATTACAAGAATTAGTTTACATCTAGACATGTAGTAAGTTATACAAATCAATTGACATTACAAGAATTAGTTTACATCTAGACATAGTAAATTATACAAAGCAACAGACATTACAAGAATAAGTTTACTTTATGACACAGTTAGTTATACAAAACAACTGACATTACAAGAATAAGTTTACATCTAGACATGTAGTAAGTTATACAAATCAATTGACATTACAAGAATTAGTTTACATCTAGACATAGTAAATTATACAAAGCAACAGACATTACAAGAATAAGTTTACTTTATGACACAGTTAGTTATACAAAACAACTGACATTACAAGAATAAGTTTACTTTATGACACAGTTAGTTGTACAAAACAACTGACATTACAAGAATAAATTTACATCTAGACACAGTAAGTTATACAAAACAACTGACATTACAAGAATAAGTTTACTTTAATACACAGTTAGTTATACAAATCAACTGACATTACAAGAATAAGTTTACTTTATGACACAGTTAGTTATACAAAACAACTGACATTACAAGAATAAGTTTACTTTATGACACAGTTAGTTGTACAAAACAACTGACATTACAAGAATAAATTTACATCTAGACACAGTAAGTTATACAAAACAACTGACATTACAAGAATAAGTTTACTTTATGACACAGTAAGTTATACAAAACAACTGACATTACAAGAATAAGTTTACTTTATGACACAGTTAGTTGTACAAAACAACTGACATTACAAGAATAAATTTACATCTAGACACAGTAAGTTATACAAAACAACTGACATTACAAGAATAAGTTTACTTTATGACACAGTTAGTTGTACAAAACAACTGACATTACAAGAATAAATTTACATCTGGACACAGTAAGTTATACAAATCAACTGACATCACAAGAATAAGTTTACTTTATGACACAGTTAGTTATACAAAACAACTGACATCACAAGAATAAGTTTACTTTATGACACAGTTAGTTGTACAAAACAACTGACATTACAAGAATAAATTTACATCTGGACACAGTAAGTTATACAAATCAACTGACATCACAAGAATAAGTTTACTTTATGACACAGTAAGTTATACAAATCAATTGACATTACAAGAATAAGTTTACATCTAGACATAGTAAATTATACAAAGCAACTGACTTTACAAGAATAAGTTTACTTTAAGACACAGTTAGTTATACAAAACAATTGACATTACAAGAATAAATTTACATCTGGACACAGTAAGTTATACAAATCAACTGACATCACAAGAATAAGTTTACTTTATGACACAGTTAGTTATACAAAACAACTGACATTACAAGAATAAATTTACATCTAGACACAGTAAGTTATACAAATCAACTGACATTACAAGAATAAGTTTACTTTAGCACATAGTAAGTTATGTAAATCAACTGACATTACAAGAATTAGTTTACATCTAGAGTAAGTTATGTAAATCAACTGACATTACAAGAATTAGTTTACATCTAGACACAGTAAGTTATACAAATCAAATGACATTACAAGAATAAGTCTAGTTTAAGACATTGTAAGTTATACAAATCAACTTACGTTACAAGAATAAGTTTACTTTAAGACATTGTAAGTTATACAAATCAACTGACATTGCAAGAATAAGTTTACATTTAGACATAGTAAGTTATACAAATCAACTTACATTACAAGAATAAGTTTATTTTAACACATAGTACATTATACAAATCAACTGACATTGCAAGAATAAGTTTACATCTAGACACAGTAAGTTAATACAAATCAACTGACATTACAGGAATTAGTTTACTTTAATACACAGGAAGTTATACAAATCAACTGACATTACAAGAATAAGTTTACTTTAAGACACAGTAAGTTATGCAAATCAACTGACATTACAAGAATAAGCTTGCTTTAAGACATAGTAAGTTATACAAATCAACTGACATTACAAGAATAAGCTTGCTTTAAGACACGGTAAGTTATACAAATCAACTGACATTACAAGAATAAGTTTACTTTAACACATAGTACATTATACAAATCAACTGACATTACAAGAATAAGTTTACTTTAACACATAGTACATTATACAAATCAACTGACATTACAAGAATAAGTTTACTTTAACACATAGTACATTATACAAATCAACTGACATTACAAGAATATTTTTACTTTAAGACATAGTAAGTTATACAAATCAACTGACATTACAAGAATAAGTTTACTTTAAGGCACAGTAAGTTATACAAATCAACTGACATTGAAAGAATAAGTTTACATCTAGACACAGTATGCTATACAAATCAAATGACATTAGACCATCTAAAAAAATGTTCGGGTTCTCAGACAATGGTTTTCAAAAAAAGGGCAAGGTAGGTAGGGTTTTTATTTTTTGTTTTTATTTCCAATCCAACATGGGAAAGGTTTTTATATTTTGTTTTTATTTTCAGCGGTTTGAAAACATAACGCAAACCAGTTCAATTCTACTATTTTGGCGAACAAACGACACAATAATGTTTACTCTGTCAACAGGCAGGATAGTCCACGGAACTATTTGTTTGGAACGTAACTGTACATTAAAACTGATGAGGACAGTGTTTTCACTCGTAGCCATGCTGAATTTTTACTTTCGTTTTCGATTGATCAGTCATTCAAACGTTTGTCAAAACTCGTCCGCGTCACTGGCACGCTTGAAAACTTAAATTTGGCGGTAAATTTGAAAAAAAAATTCTCTCAAAAATATGGCGCTGCGGCCTTTTTTTTTCTGTACAGCAATAAAAACGTCCCATCGGCCGCAATTTTGAGGGGGCGGCGTTGTCTGAGAACCAGAACTTTTATTTTATTTGGTCTTGCAAGAATAAGTTTACATCTAGACACAGTAAGTTATACAAATCAAATGACATTACAAGAATAAGTTTACTTTAAGACACAGTGAGTTATACAAATCAACTGACATTACAAGAATAAGTTTACTTTAAGACACAGTAAGTTATACAAATCAACTGACATTACAAGAATAAGTTTACATCTAGACACAGTAAGTTATACAAATCAACTGACATTACAAGAATAAGTTTACTTTAAGACACAGTAAGTTATACAAATCAAATGACGTTACCAGAATAATTCAAGACATTGATATTATCAATGAATAACTTATATTACGAATTTAGTTTGTTACACATATTTTCATTGGTTATTCAACCCTGAATGTCAGCATATATTCGGAAAACAGATGGGGTATATATGTACGTTTTCGGTCTCCCTCATTTGGGCCCCAAAAAACAATAACAAAGTGGTTGACAAAAACAGAAATATTTACGCTTCACTGAATCAATATCATAATACGGAATAATAAATGTATTTTTACCAAATTAAATGCTGTTTTTAAACTCAAAACGGTTGTATGAACAAAAAAGATATCTACACCAACCACTCAATTCGTGCAACGGGTGCAACTATCCTCGGAAGAAACTGTTCAATGGCACAAATTATGGCAGTTACCGGACACAAATCTGCCTCGTCAGTTGCAGTATATCAACGTGTTTCATCAAAAGAAAAACAAGTTATGGGAGACATTATCACAAGTTCTGTTCGTGGAGAGCAACCATCTCAACTATCCTCAATAATGCCACCGCACAGTACTTCCCGGTTGCAACTCATGCCGCCGACACAAAACAGTTCAAGTTCAACATCACTTATTCAAATGAGAGCCAATACACATGTTTCATCGTCGGTTACGGACGTCGTTGACATTTTGGATGTAAATTATGATGATTTATTTTGTGATTATAACACTCTTACAACAGTTAATTCCGTCACAAACACCAGAACAATTCAGCAAACTCCCATGTTCCACGGCTGTACCATTACAAATTTGAACATAACAATCAACAAGTGAAAGTGCGTTAAAGTTTCCGCCTTTAAAACTTTCGAGGTCACGGGGCCACACCAAGTTTTTGCTTATTGTTAACATTTTAATTATTGAAATTGTTTCACAAACCCGTTGTTTTGTTATGTAATATATTAATGTTATAATTATAAAGTTTATTAAATTTACTGCATATGAAATTGTGTTGATTTAGAAATATTGAACAGGATTTTCCTTTATGAGACACCTCAGTACATAAAATATCACGTGACAAATATTTGACGTCATTGAACAAAGAATGTCAGAGGTACGAAAAGGGACATCTAAAAATACGGAAAATGAAAATAAAAGACGCAAAATATTTAATAAGGTTTTAAATATGAATTGAGACTATCTATGTACGTGGTAAAAAATACCAAAAGGAAAATAAAAATAAACAAACAAAAAGGAAACAAACAAACAAAAATAAATTAAAAAAAATTAAAAAAAAATTTATACGACAGTTTGGTTCTGTATTTAACAAAAAAAAAGGTTAAATCTGTAATATATTTGTTATTCAGCTATCAGACAGGGTATATAATGTGACATTCCCGGCTTATGCTCTATATTCCCTTCGGCTGCGCCTCAGGGAATATAGATTATAAGCCGGGAATGTCACATTATATACCCTGTCTGATAGCTGAATAACATATAATATTTCCTTTTCTTTTTGAATGTATAAACAGCCTTAATTATTTTCAGTAAACACTTTTGAGTCTGAGGTCTTAAATTTAGACCATTCAGCATTCCAGTTCTCTATCTTGTAGTTGATCATATATAATCATGCTGTTTGGAAAGACTTTATTTAGATCATTTCATATGTCCGAAAGTTTTTCTAGTCCATTCTTGCTAAATGGTTGGGGGAAATAATGGTTTCATTTTGAAAAGGAGGCGAGCATTTACAAATATTCTTTGCATTATTTAAGTCAAAAATTACAAGATCTAATCAGTTTTTAAGAATTTAGTAGGAAGGCACAAGATCCACCCCCCATTCAACTATAAAAAGAAGCAGAGTTGTTTTATATAGTGAACAATTGTTACAAACTCATCACCCTTGTAGTATATATATAAAGTGCATTCAAAAGAATATGGAAACATTAAATTGGAAAGTTTTAAAATTTTTAGTTTTGAAACTTTTTTCTCCAAACAGTATGAAACTTCACAGAAAGATTCCCTGTGATGCTTCACAGTTTTAAATATTCAAAAATGGCTGCCATTGTCTTGGAAACAACAAAAGATCCCTTTGATTTTTTTTAACCAAATTTATATTTTTTTCTCTGAAGCTTCATAGAAATATCTCCTGTGTGGTTTTTTTACCTGAAGCTTCATAGAAATATCTCCTGTGTGTTTTTTTCCAGAGTTTTAAGATTTTCAAAATGGTTATTTCTACCATGGAAATTAAAGAATGAAACATGTAAATATGATATTTTAGCTACTCATCTAATGATTTTGTAACTCACTTTATAATTTCCTGATGTATTAGGAATTGGACGAGTTATTTTATTTACTTTTATCTCCATTTTGTTTTAGCTGTGTCTTAAAGTTAAAATGTAAGGGGAATCCCTGTTTAATTTTTTTTTAAATAGGGTCCCAAAAATTATTAATATGAAGTTTTTGGAGTTCATTAAAAAAAAAGGAGATACATGAGCTTAGAATTCAAAGTTATGCAATTGAACTCAGGAAATATGATTTCAACTAAATTCAGGAAATATGATTTCAATTAAACTCAGGAAATATGATTTCAACTAAATTCAGGAAATATGATTTCAGTTAAACTCAGGAAATATGATTTCAACTAAACTCAGGAAATATGATTCCAACTGAACTGAGGAAATATGATTTCAATTAAGCTTGGGAAATGTGATTTCAACTAATCTCAAGAAATATGATTTCAACTGAATTCAGGAAATATGATTTCAATTAAACTCAGGAAATATGATTTCAACTAAACACAGGAAATATGATTTCAACTAAACTTGGGAAATATAATTTCAACTAAACTCAGGAAATATGATTTCAATTAAACTCGGTAAATATGATTTCAACTAAACACAGGTAATAAGATTTTAATTGAACTCGGGATATATGATTTTAATTGAACTCAGGAAATATAATTTCAATTGAACTCAGGAAATATGATTTTAATTGAACTCAGGAAATAGGATTTCAGTTGCACTCAGGAAATATGATGTTGATTGAACTCAGGAAATATGATATCAGTTGCACTCAGGAAAGAAGATTTTAATTGAACTCAGGAAATAGGATTTCAGTTGCACTCAGGAAAGAAGATTTTAATTGAACTCGGGAAATATGATTTCAGTTGCACTCAGGAAATAAGATTTTAATTGAACTCAGGAAATATGATTTCAGTTGCACTCAGTAAATATGATTTTACTATATCTCAAATTTGCAGATTGATCTTGGAAGTTGTTTAGGAGACTTTGTAACTGTTTACTGTTACAGTTTTCTATAGTTTCATTTTTTTATATTTTTGTTATGTCAATCATTTCAATATCGTAACCCAGTTGGGAATTAAGTAAATTTTAACTATCAAAGTTTTCACTAAATTCTTGTACAAATATAGGTCTTATATGATAAACCTTCATTGCAGTACTATTTTTGTTCTTTTTGCAGGAACATGTGGTGTTAATGTTAGACCAGCAATTCAAGTTTCCACTTTATATTAGTATGAACATTATGTTTTCATCAAGTAATGATCTTCAATTTGACCTTGAGCCAACAAAACTTCTGAAACGTGATATATCAGTTCAAACTATACCTGCAGCATCTTCACGATATAAAGAAATTGTAGATCTGTAATTACATGTCTTCCACATGATATAAAATAATTATAGATCTGTTATCACATACTATGAAATAATTGTAGATCTGTAATCACATGTCTTCCACATGCTATAAAATAATTGTAGATCTGTAATCACATGTCTATCACATGCTATAAAATAATTATAGATCTGTTATCACATACTATGAAATAATTGTAGATCTGTAATCGCATGTCTTCCACATGATATTAAATAATTGTAGATCTGTTATCACATACTATAAAATAATTGTAGATCTGTTATCACATGCTATAAAATAATTGTAGATCTGTAATCACATGATATAAAATAATTGTAGATCTGTAATCACATGTCTATCACATGCTATAAAATAATTGTATATCTGTTATCACATGCTATAAAATAATTGTAGATCTTTCATCACATGATATAAAATAATTGTAGATCTGTAATCACATGTCTATCACATGCTATAAAATAATTGTAGATCTGACTGTAATCAAATGTCTTCTAAACCAGCTCTATCAATTTATTCTGTATTATTATGATTTTCACTGTGCTGTGTTTGATAAAAGAAGTACTCCCCCCCCCCCCCCCCCCCCTCCATTAGTAAAAATAATTTTGCTTCTTGATTTAAAAATAAAGTTATTTTTAATGGTTTGACTTGATGAATTGTTTGGATTTTAATATGCGAAAATTCTAAAAAAAATAATAATCATTCCTGGGTAACAGTAAGCATTACATTTAATGGAATGTCTGATATTTGGTATCCATAGTCTGTTGTCCATTAATAACTTTTTCACATTTTAATCTTCTGCAGAACTATACAACCTTTGAGTTGAATCAGATTTTAAAGCGCCAAACCTCCCGCTTTCATTACGGCTCAAAGGTTCCGGCTGTCACTATAACAGTATTTATAACAATACTGGAACAAGATAGGTAAAATAGTTGTCAAAGCAGTACCAATTTCAGTGAAGTAAATGTCAAAATGTCTAAACTTATTTGAAAAATAAATTCTGAAGTTGGTCCTCCTGGTTATCTCCCATCTCTAAGTTTATGGTCTCTTTCTTTATTTTTATATGTGTACCATCTTGTGATGTGTATAATTGTGTATACATTATTAATTGTGATATATGTTATTTATACCATGTAACTTGGTTTTTAAAGAAATATTAAAGAATCTGAATCTAAGTTTCTACAAATTCGGTTAATGTGTTCAGATTTTTTTATACGGCTGCAAAAAACATTTTGACTTTGTATTATGTTATAGCGCTGTCCTAGTCATCATCTGTCTGTTCCTTGATTAGAAAGATCCTCGGCACTGAATAAAGGTTGTTAATGATTCGAGGCATAGTAACCCTACCCGTGTCCAAACAAGGTGCGAAAATGGCAGTTTCTATAATTTTTTTCATGAAGAATTAAATTTTTCATCTGATTTTGATCTGTTTTTTTTTTTATTGAATTCCTTTGGGAAATCCCTTTCAGAAAAATTCATAGAGTTATTGTGTAGCTATTATGTTATTGACATAAAAGGGTGAAGTATCATATTTTTAACCGTTTTTTCATCTCATTTTAATGCAGTTTTTTTTTTTTGCACAATGGATTATTAATTGGCCATCAAAAAAATTTGGTATTTTATTTCTAAAAGGTGATTAAAAGGGGCCCAAGTTGTGAAATTTCACATACATGTAAATGGAAGGCATATACAATTCTTATTTTTCGTCCAGACTTATTGGATTGAGAAATTTCGTAGTATGTCTACAGATTTCCTTGATCTCTTATGGTTTCAGAGGTAAATTCAACTGAAAGTGGCCAACAAAAGCCAAATTACTAAATTTGTACTTTCATATTTTTCATCCAATTTTAATGCATTTTGTGTTTGTTTACAAAATGATCATCATTTTGGGTTATTTGATGGACCATATAAAAAAAAATTGCTATTTATTTCAGAAAGGGATCTAAAAGGGACACAATATCTGAATTTTCCATATTTGAAAGGCAATTTAATACTTGAAATAGTAAAACAAGACAAATGTCCAAAATAAAATGAGTGAGGAATACTACTGTAACACATTATTATTGTGTCCAGCAATTTACTGTGCCAAGCAAAATACTGTGTCCACACTTGCTTTTAATATACACTTTCCCTTGTCAACATGCTGCAGTCATATCTTGTTTCACTCTATATGGTCCTTTATTATTATCTAATGATATAAAATCATTAATAAAAAAGATATCATTATCACATAATTGCCTACGAAAGCACATTTCCCATTTATTTTTATGAAAGTGTTGAGGGTATGGACTGACACAGCATTTCTATCATGAATATCAATACATCTTCCCAGAATGGATTTAATTCCTTGCCAGTACTATCAAACCATATTTATCATTTAAATATAGAATATTATCCCCTCCCCATCTTTGTACAGAACTAAGAAGTAAAGTCTTCCAGGGTGAACAACTTAGTGGGTCTAATAGTTTATTGATCCCAAACATTTCCAATGCACAACAAAAAGATTTAATATACAACACTTTTAAGTCTCCTTTTTCATATCCAATAATCATAACTGTGGTTTAACTTTATGATTCTTCCCATGCTTCTGAAAATCATAAAAATGTCTTTTATTCCTTTTATAACCCATTCAAGAGGATTTGGAAGTTCTGTAAGGCTTTGTATTCAATTTGGAAGCATCAATGTTATTATAACAGTAATCTTTCAGAAAGAAGAGAGTTCTCTATAGTACCATGTGTTTAGTAAGCCCTTTATACTGTCAAATTTATAAGAGTTTGTTCTTTTGTCACAAGTAGAAAAGTCAATGTAAAATGTAAATGTAAAATTTCCCAAAAAGTTCCAGGATATATTGTATTTTGGCAGCAATAGACAAAAGAAATTTCTATTTTTAGTAGTGTGTGCCATCTTGAAAGTAGGGTGGGGCTGTCGGACACAATTTTGAAAGGGGACCACTAGTCCAAGGACCGTCCCAGCAAAATTTGGTTTACATTGATTCAGTGGTTTCAGAAGCGAAGATTTAAAAGTGATATTTTATGAAGAAAAGTTTGAAGATACCAAAGAGGTTATCAGAAAATGTAAATCAAAGGACAGACAATAAAATACGGTAGTCAAAAGAAAAAGCACAAACAATGATCTACAAAACACTACATATAAAAGATTGGGCAACACGAACCGCACTAAAAACCGGAGTTCAGTAGTTCCTGCTCAACTAGTGGTATTCTTATATTACTCTTATTAATTGCAAATCTGGTGATAAGTCGTCATTGAGGAAAGATCCCGAATTGTGAATATGACAAATGGACATATCCGTGGTGATTTGTGACACCGATATTCTGTAGCAGTTATCTGAGTCATGCTGGTGACCGTAAAACTTTTGGTGGTGACTTCTACTTACCACTGTTACCTGTTACCTTCTCTGTAAATTCCACCTTCATTGGGCAAACCACTTCTTCATAGGCTGGCACAGCACTAACATATGCTTCCATCCTCCAGAAGTGTATACAGGGTATATACCAGAACGGCCTTGATTCGGTAGCTTCCTAGTAGTATGGTGTGAGGGAGTAGAAAGATCCGATGGGAGCCGATTGCATAACCACGTGATCAAGATCTAACCCTATGTAAATAAAAAGTATTTATAATTAACCCTAACCCTAGGTAAAAAAGTATTTTCCGGGGTGACGTCACTTCCTTTAACGACAACGAGTCAGCCATCTTAGGCGGTGAAGCGATCACATGGATACGCATGGCTTCAGTGGAGAATAAGTGAGTTATCTATAAATTGAGTGGTAATTAACACCTTATCATTACTTTACAATAAACAAACGTGAAATATATATGTGTACTAATGATAATCATGTCCTACTGTACAGCTATCAAGAGACATTAAATGGTGAATCGTTATCTCGATATAAATCAAAATTAAATGTAATTAACTGTAAAGATTGCCCTTACAAGTTACCAGCAGGTGTTTTCGAAAAAAATATGTGCAAGTGGCCTGATCTTCAGTATGGGGATGTGTATTCATACCTGATAGAAAGTCCTTGTACATTACCCTTTTATGTATCAATAATTTATGACTCGATATCTTTATCATAAATGATTATTAATAAATAAGTAATGTATATATCGTATTGTAATTTGTATATGGTACATGAAGTGGTATAATAATGATCACAAGAATAGTGTTTTATATTATAAAATGGACATTTTGGGTTCAATTTTAATTTCTCTCTTTTGAGGTAAATTTTTAAATCTTATAATACTTCAATGTTATAACTATGGTTGTGTAGGGAACATAACATATGTCATAGTGGAAAAACAGCAGAGTTAATGTTTGAAAGGCAATTTTTAATTACTACAAATGTATTACATTTAAAATTTTATGTTGTATTTTAATGTCTTGGTAAAACTAATGAAAATTGGAAAGACAATTTATAATTACTAATATATTTGAATTATTTTAATATCCTGGTAAAAGATAATTCCTATTGATTACTGATTATGACTGGGTCCTGTATTTAGAATATTTAAGGTAAAAAAATGAATATACATGTACAGTACATGTGTTGTACAATGTACAGTGTATTGTATTCTAGTTTATATACAGGTTATCTCCCTTTACACACTGACTGCTATTTTTCTATGATGGAGAAGTAATATTATTATTATTTGTGTATTCTCCTAACATTATAATTCTGTTATTCACAGGAACTGCTTTATTTTGTTTTGTTATTTTCACTTGATATGTGCTTAGATAAGGTGAACAAGAATAATTTACATATTGGGTGCTGGAATATAAATGGGCACAAACACAAAGGTTTTGACAAGTATAGTGATCAAAGATTCATAAATGAAATAAAGGAAAAAGATATTATATGTCTTATGGAAACCCATTGTTCTTTAGAAAACTCGCTGATGCTAGAGGGGTTTAGATCAGTCCATTTAATTAGACCAAAATCTAAAGGTACCAACAAACGTTCAGGGGTATATCTGTCTTGGTTAAAACACAACTAAGAACTGGTGTTAAATTTCTGGAAAACCAAAATAATAACTATATTTGGCTTAAACTTTGTAAATCCTTTTTTGGACTGAAGGATGATATCTATATATGCTTTATTTATAACCCCCCTGAGTACTCCTCATACTCAAGAAAACTTCAAGATGATATTCTTGAGCTTATTGAGAAAGATATATCTAAATACTCAAATGATGGGAAAATAATATTAGCAGGTGATTTGAATGCTAGAACTGGTACCCACGCGTTAGATTTTATACCAGCTGATAACACAATAAATAATATTCCTATTTTTGAAAATTTTTCACCAGATATTAATTTATATACCAGACATAGTGAGGATAGTGTGTTATCCACAAGAGGTAGAACTTTAAATGAATTGTGCATTCATACTGGCTTAAGAATATTAAATGGACGTATTTCAGGTGATTTCATGGGTGAATTTACTTGCTTCACACCTAATGGTAGCAGTGTTGTGGACTTTCATATCATCTGAAAGTTTAATTAAAAATATTTTATTTTTTAAAGTAAATAAATTCTTAGGTGAGTTGTCTGATCACTGCCAAATCTATATAATGCTGAGAACTGGTCATCAAATCTATAATACTTCTGATAGTAGATCACACCCTTCTCCATCCACCTACAAATGGGATGAAAATTCAACTCAACTTTTCCAAAATGCTATGTAATGTCATCAACTAGAATAGATGAACTAATAATTAATTTTAATGAAAATAATTATAATAATATTGACTCAATGGTAAATGATCTAAACTGTATTATTACGGAAGCTGCTAATATGTCTTTGAAACTAAAGAGTCCAAGGAAAACAAGAAACAGTAAGATTTTGAATAAAAAAAGACAACCCAAGTGGTTTGATTCATCTCTTTTCAATTTACGACGACGGTTAGATGACAAGGAGAAATTGCTAAAACAATACAGTAAGGATCCTCTAGTTAGAGGATCTTATTTCTCACTACTTAAAATATATAGGAAAACTAGAAAAAAAATTTGAAAGATTTCAGAAAAAATATAATAGATGAACTTGATAACCTTAAGGAAAACAAGTAAATATTGGACCTTATTAAATGACTTATCTAGAGACAATAAGACAACTTCTCCTGACATTGCAAATATTACCTGGTTTAATTACTTTCAAGAGCTCAATGATAACAAATTGAATGCTCCCAATTCCGATATTGAAAAGGATCTTAGGGAACGACCATTTAACTTGAAGGGGGGGTTATGGTTTTTTTTCTAGAAAAATATTCTGATTCCCAATGTTGCTGAAAAAAATATTCTGATTTTGGTGGAGGAAAAAAAAAAAAATCTGATTCAGAGTTTTTGTCATATAACCTAATGTTAAATTCTGGAAAAAAAAATTTGTGCTTTGCACGACAAAAAAAATAAATATTCTAACTCTTGTGTTGTCCGAAAAAAAAATTCTGAACGAAACAAAAAACCATAACCCCCCCCCTCCCCCCTTCAAGTTAAATGGTCGGTCCCTTAAAAGGTTAGAAGAGGAACAAATTTTTTCAGAACTTGATTTTAAAATTACAGATAAAGAAATAATAGAAGGAATATTTTCATTAAAAAATAAGAAGTCCAGCGGCATGGACATGATATTAAATGAAATGTTGAAAAGTAGCCAGTCATTCCTATTGAAAAGTTTCAATAAAACATTTAAGTTTGTTTTGTCGACAAGCTCTTTTCCTTCATCTTGGGCAAATGGGTTCATTGTTCCTATTTATAAAAGTGGCCCTAAAGATGATCCCACAAATTATAGAGGTATTACAATTGGTAGTGCATTGGGAAAATTATTTGCTAAAATACTTAATACAAGATTAGAGAATTTTTTATTTAAAAGAAATATTATTAGACCAGAACAGATTGGTTTCTGTAAAAATAAAAGAACAAGTGATCATATGTTTGTTCTGAAGACTCTTATCGAAAAATATACCCAGACTAATCCAAAAGTCCTTTTTAGTTCACCTGGACCAAAGGTCCATGTGAACTATTGCCATCACTTGGCGTCCGTCGTCTGTTGTCTGTCGTCTGTAAACTTTTCACATTTCAAGCTTCTTCTCCGAAACCACTGGGCCGATTGGAACCAAACTTAGCAGGAATGTTCCTTGGATGGTCCTCTACAAAGTTACTGTTTTTCGTTCCAGTCGTATATTCAATATGGCTGCCAAGGCCAATAATATGCTCTGATTGGCTGAAATTTCAAAGATCTTCTTCTCTGAAACTAATGAACTGACTGAACCTAAACTGTACATGAATGATCATTGGAATGTCCTTTACAAAGTTACTGTTTTTTATGCCGATCGGAAATCCAAGATGGCTGCCACCGCAGGACATAGATTAACATTGGACCCTATGGGAAAATATTCAAATGCCTTCTTCTCAGAAACTACAAATATGATTAAAGCCAAACTGTACATGAATGTTCATTAGATGGTCCTCTACAAATTTTAGGTTTTTTGTTCCGGTATGAAATTCAAAATGGCGGCTACCGCAGGACTTAGTTTAACATTGGACCCTATGGGAAAAATGTTTCAAAATGCTTTTTCTCTGAAACCACTTGGACAGTTGAAACCAAACTGCCCAGGAATGATCATTGGAAGGTCCTCTACACATTTTCTGTTTTTTATGCCGATCGGAAATACAAGATGGCCGCCACCGCAGGACATAGATTAACATTGGACCCTATGGGAAAATATTAAAATGCCTTCTTCTCAGAAACTACAAATATAATTAAAGCCAAACTGTACATGAATGTTCATTGGATGGTCCTCTACAATCTTAAGGTTTTTTGTTCCGATATGAAATTCAAAATGGTGGCTACGGCAGGACTTAGTTTAACATTGGACCCTATGGGAAAAATGTTTCAAAATGCTTCTTCTCTGAAACCACTTGGACAGTTGAAACCAAACTGCCCAGGAATGATCATTGGAAGGTCCTCTACAAAGTTTCTATTTTTTATGCCGATCGGAAATCCAAGATGGCCGCCACCGCAGGACATAGATTAACATTGGACCCTATGGGAAAATATTCAAATGCCTTCTTCTCAGAAACTACAAATATGATTAAAGCCAAACTGTACATGAATGTTCATTAGATGGCCCTCTACAAACTATAGGTTTTTTGTTCCGATATGAAATTCAAAATGGCGGCTACGGCAGGACTTAGTTTAACATTGGACCCTATGGAAAAAATGTTTCAAAATGCTTCTTCTCTGAAACCACTTGGACAGTTGAAACCAAACTGCCCAGGAATGATCATTGGAAGGTCCTCTACAAAGTTTCTGTTTTTTATGCCGATCGGAAATCCAAGATGGCCGCCACCGCAGGACATAGATTAACATTGGACCCTATGGGAAAATATTCAAATGCCTTCTTCTCAGAAACTACAAATATGATTAAAGCCAAACTGTACATGAATGTTCATTGGATGGTCCTCTACAATCTTAAGGTTTTTTGT
This sequence comes from Bathymodiolus brooksi, assembly GCA_963680875.1. Taxonomy (NCBI): domain Eukaryota; kingdom Metazoa; phylum Mollusca; class Bivalvia; order Mytilida; family Modiolidae; genus Bathymodiolus; species Bathymodiolus brooksi. The sequence continues at coordinate 64,318,905 of OY804579.1, forward strand.
TCCGATATGAAATTCAAAATGGTGGCTACGGCAGGACTTAGTTTAACATTGGACCCTATGGGAAACATGTTTCAAAATGCTTCTTCTCTGAAACCACTTGGACAGTTGAAACCAAACTGCCCAGGAATGATCATTGGAAGATCCTCTACAAACTCTCTGTTTTTTATGCCGATCTTAAATCCAAGATGGCTGCCACCGCAGGACATAGATTAACATTGGACCCTATGGGAAAATATTCAAATGCCTTCTTCTCAGAAACTACAAATATGATTAAAGCCAAACTGTACATGAATGTTCATTGGATGGTCCTCTACAATCTTAAGGTTTTTTGTTCCGATATGAAATTCAAAATGGCGGCTACGGCAGGACTTAGTTTAACATTGGACCCTATGGGAAAAATGTTTCAAAATGCTTCTTCTCTGAAACCACTTGGACAGTTGAAACCAAACTGCCCAGGAATTATCATTAGAAGGTCCTCTACAAAGTTTCTGTTTTTTATGCCGATCGGAAATCCAAGATGGCTGCCACCGCAGGACATAGATTAACATTGGACCCTATGGGAAAATATTCAAATGCCTTCTTCTCAGAAACTACAAATATGATTAAAGCCAAACTGTACATGAATGTTCATTAGATGGTCCTCTACAAACTTTAGGTTTTTTGTTCCGGTATGAAATTCAAATTGACGGCTACCGCAGGACTTAGTTTAACATTGGACCCTATGGGAAAAATGTTTCAAAATGCTTTTTCTCTGAAACCACTTGGACAGTTGAAACCAAACTGCCCAGGAATGATCATTGGAAGGTCCTCTACAAAGTTTCTATTTTTTATGCCGATCGGAAATCCAAGATGGCCGCCACCGCAGGACATAGATTAACATTGGACCCTATGGGAAAATATTAAAATGCCTTCTTCTCAGAAACTACAAATATGATTAAAGCCAAACAGTACATGAATGTTCATTGGATGGTCCTCTACAATCTGAAGGTTTTTTGTTCCGATATGAAATTCAAAATGGCGGCTACGGCAGGACTTAGTTTAACATTGGACCCTATGGGAAAAATGTTTCAAAATGCTTCTTCTCTGAAACCACTTGGACAGTTGAAACCAAACTGCCCAGGAATGATCATTGGAAGATCCTCTACAAACTCTCTGTTTTTTATGCCGATCTGAAATCCAAGATGGCTGCCACCGCAGGACATAGATTAACATTGGACCCTATGGGAAAATATTCAAATGCCTTCTTCTCAGAAACTACAAATATGATTAAAGCCAAACTGTACATGAATGTTCATTGGATGGTCATCTACAATCTTAAGGTTTTTTGTTCCGATATGAAATTCAAAATGGTGGCTACGGCAGGACTTAGTTTAACATTGGACCCTATGGGAAAAATGTTTCAAAATGCTTCTTCTCTGAAACCACTTGGACAGTTGAAACCAAACTGCCCAGGAATTATCATTAGAAGGTCCTCTACAAAGTTTCTGTTTTTTATGCCGATCGGAAATCTAAGATGGCTGCCACCGCAGGACATAGATTAACATTGGACCCTATGGGAAAATATTCAAATGCCTTCTTCTCAGAAACTACAAATATGATTAAAGCCAAACAGTACATGAATGTTCATTGGATGGTCATCTACAATCTTAAGGTTTTTTGTTCCGATATGAAATTCAAAATGGTGGCTACGGCAGGACTTAGTTTAACATTGGACCCTATGGGAAAAATGTTTCAAAATGCTTCTTCTCTGAAACCACTTGGACAGTTGAAACCAAACTGCCCAGGAATGATCATTGGAAGGTCCTCTACAAAGTTTCTGTTTTTTATGTCGATCGGAAATCCAAGATGGCCGCCACCGCAGGACATAGATTAACATTGGACCCTATGGGAAAATATTCAAATGCCTTCTTCTCAGAAACTACAAATATGATTAAAGCCAAACTGTACATGAATGTTCATTAGATGGCCCTCTACAAACTATAGGTTTTTTGTTCCGATATGAAATTCAAAATGGCGGCTACGGCAGGACTTAGTTTAACATTGGACCCTATGGGAAAAATGTTTCAAAATGCTTCTTCTCTGAAACCACTTGGACAGTTGAAACCAAACTGCCCAGGAATGATCATTGGAAGGTCCTCTACAAAGTTTCTGTTTTTTATGCCGATCGGAAATCCAAGATGGCCGCCACCGCAGGACATAGATTAACATTGAACCCTATGGGAAAATATTAAAATGCCTTCTTCTCAGAAACTACAAATATGATTAAAGCCAAACTGTACATGAATGTTCATTGGATGGTCCTCTACAATCTTAAGGTTTTTTGTTCCGATATGAAATTCAAAATGGCGGCTACGGCAGGACTTAGTTTAACATTGGACCCTATGGGAAAAATGTTTCAAAATGCTTCTTCTCTGAAACCACTTGGACAGTTGAAACCAAACTGCCCAGGAATGATCATTGGAAGGTCCTCTACAAAGTTTCTGTTTTTTATGCCGATCGGAAATCCAAGATGGCCGCCACCGCAGGATATAGATTAACATTGGCCCCTATGGGAAAATATTAAAATGCCTTCTTCTCAGAAACTACAAATATGATTAAAGCCAAAATGTACATGAATGTTCATTGGATGGTCCTCTACAATCTTAAGGTTTTTTGTTCCGATATGAAATTCAAAATGGTGGCTACGGCAGGACTTAGTTTAACATTGGACCCTATGGGAAAAATGTTTCAAAATGCTTCTTCTCTGAAACCACTTGGACAGTTGAAACCAAACTGCCCAGGAATGATCATTGGAAGATCCTCTACAAACTCTCTGTTTTTTATGCCGATCTGAAATCCAAGATGGCTGCCACCGCAGGACATAGATTAACATTGGACCCTATGGGAAAATATTCAAATGCCTTCTTCTCAGAAACTACAAATATGATTAAAGCCAAACTGTACATGAATGTTCATTGGATGGTCCTCTACAATCTTAAGGTTTTTTGTTCCGATATGAAATTCAAAATGGCGGCTACGGCAGGACTTAGTTTAACATTGGACCCTATGGGAAAAATGTTTCAAAATGCTTCTTCTCTGAAACCACTTGGACAGTTGAAACCAAACTGCCCAGGAATTATCATTGGAAGGTCCTCTACAAAGTTTCTGTTTTTTATGCCGATCGGAAATCCAAGATGACTGCCACCGCAGGACATAGATTAACATTGGACCCTATGGGAAAATATTAAAATGCCTTCTTCTCAGAAACTACAAATATGATTAAAGCCAAACTGTACATGAATGTTCATTGGATGGTCCTCTACAATCTTAAGGTTTTTTGTTCCGATATGAAATTCAAAATGGTGGCTACGGCAGGACTTAGTTTAACATTGGACCCTATGGGAAAAATGTTTCAAAATGCTTCTTCTCTGAAACCACTTGGACAGTTGAAACCAAACTGCCCAGGAATTATCATTAGAAGGTCCTCTACAAAGTTTCTGTTTTTTATGCCGATCGGAAATCCAAGATGGCTGCCACCGCAGGACATAGATTAACATTGGACCCTATGGGAAAATATTCAAATGCCTTCTTCTCAGAAACTACAAATATGATTAAAGCCAAACAGTACATGAATGTTCATTGGATGGTCCTCTACAATCTTAAGGTTTTTTGTTCCGATATGAAATTCAAAATGGCGGCTACGGCAGGACCTAGTTTAACATTGGACCCTATGGGGAAAATGTTTCAAAACGCTTCTTCTCTGAAACCACTAGGACAGTTGAAACCAAACTGCCCAGGAATGATCATTGGAAGGTCCTCTACAAATTTTCTGTTTTTTATGCCGATCGGAAATCCAAGATGGCTGCCACCGCAATACATAGATTAACATTGGACTCTATGGGAAAATGTTCAAATGCCTTCTTCTCAGAATCTACAAATATTATTAAAGCCAAACTGTACATGAATGTTCATTGGATGGTCCTCTACAAACTTTACGTTTTTTGTTCCGATATGAAATTCAAAATGGCGGCTACGGCAGGACTTAGTTTAACATTGGACCCTATGGGAAAAATGTTTCAAAATGCTTCTTCTCTGAAACCACTTGGACAGTTGAAACCAAACTGCCCAGGAATGATCATTGGAAGGTCCTCTACAAAGTTTCTGTTTTTTATGCCGATCGGAAATCCAAGATGGCCGCCACCGCAGGATATAGATTAACATTGGCCCCTATGGGAAAATATTAAAATGCCTTCTTCTCAGAAACTACAAATATGATTAAAGCCAAAATGTACATGAATGTTCATTGGATGGTCCTCTACAATCTTAAGGTTTTTTGTTCCGATATGAAATTCAAAATGGTGGCTACGGCAGGACTTAGTTTAACATTGGACCCTATGGGAAAAATGTTTCAAAATGCTTCTTCTCTGAAACCACTTGGACAGTTGAAACCAAACTGCCCAGGAATGATCATTGGAAGATCCTCTACAAACTCTCTGTTTTTTATGCCGATCTGAAATCCAAGATGGCTGCCACCGCAGGACATAGATTAACATTGGACCCTATGGGAAAATATTCAAATGCCTTCTTCTCAGAAACTACAAATATGATTAAAGCCAAACTGTACATGAATGTTCATTGGATGGTCCTCTACAATCTTAAGGTTTTTTGTTCCGATATGAAATTCAAAATGGCGGCTACGGCAGGACTTAGTTTAACATTGGACCCTATGGGAAAAATGTTTCAAAATGCTTCTTCTCTGAAACCACTTGGACAGTTGAAACCAAACTGCTCAGGAATTATCATTGGAAGGTCCTCTACAAAGTTTCTGTTTTTTATGCCGATCGGAAATCCAAGATGACTGCCACCGCAGGACATAGATTAACATTGGACCCTATGGGAAAATATTAAAATGCCTTCTTCTCAGAAACTACAAATATGATTAAAGCCAAACTGTACATGAATGTTCATTGGATGGTCCTCTACAATCTTAAGGTTTTTTGTTCCGATATGAAATTCAAAATGGTGGCTACGGCAGGACTTAGTTTAACATTGGACCCTATGGGAAAAATGTTTCAAAATGCTTCTTCTCTGAAACCACTTGGACAGTTGAAACCAAACTGCCCAGGAATTATCATTAGAAGGTCCTCTACAAAGTTTCTGTTTTTTATGCCGATCGGAAATCCAAGATGGCTGCCACCGCAGGACATAGATTAACATTGGACCCTATGGGAAAATATTCAAATGCCTTCTTCTCAGAAACTACAAATATGATTAAAGCCAAACAGTACATGAATGTTCATTGGATGGTCCTCTACAATCTTAAGGTTTTTTGTTCCGATATGAAATTCAAAATGGCGGCTACGGCAGGACCTAGTTTAACATTGGACCCTATGGGGAAAATGTTTCAAAACGCTTCTTCTCTGAAACCACTAGGACAGTTGAAACCAAACTGCCCAGGAATGATCATTGGAAGGTCCTCTACAAATTTTCTGTTTTTTATGCCGATCGGAAATTCAAGATGGCTGCCACCGCAATACATAGATTAACATTGGACTCTATGGGAAAATGTTCAAATGCCTTCTTCTCAGAATCTACAAATATTATTAAAGCCAAACTGTACATGAATGTTCATTGGATGGTCCTCTACAAACTTTACGTTTTTTGTTCCGATATGAAATTCAAAATGGCGGCTACGGCAGGACTTAGTTTGACATTGGACCCTATGGGAAAAATGTTTCAAAACGCTTCTTCTCTGAAACCACTTGGATAATTGAAACCAAACTGCCCATGAATGATCATTGGAAGGTCCTCTACAAAGTTTCTGTTTTTTTATGCCGATCGAAAATTCAAGATGGCCGCCACCGCAGGACATAGATTAACATTGGACCCTATGGGAAAATGTTCAAATGCCTTCTTCTCAGAAACTACAAATATGATTAAAGCAAAACTGTACATGAATGTTCATTGAATGGTTCTCTACAAACTTTACGTTTTTTATTCCGATATGAAATTCAAAATGGCGGCTACGGCAGGACTTAGTTTAACATTGGACCCTATGGGAAAAATGTTTCAAAACGCTTCTTCTCTGAAACCACTTGGATAATTGAAACCAAACTGCCCATGAATGATCATTGGAAGGTCCTCTACAAAGTTTCTGTTTTTTTATGCCGATCGAAAATTCAAGATGGCCGCCACCGCAGGACATAGATTAACATTGGACCCTATGGGAAAATGTTCAAATGCCTTCTTCTCAGAAACTACAAATATGATTAAAGCAAAACTGTACATGAATGTTCATTGAATGGTCCTCTACAAACTTTACGTTTTTTATTCCGATATGAAATTCAAAATGGCGGCTACGGCAGGACTTAGTTTAACATTGGACCCTATGGGAAAAATGTTTCAAAACGCTTCTTCTCTGAAACCACTTGGATAATTGAAACCAAACTGCCCAGGAATGATCATTGGAAGGTCCTCTACAAGGTGTGTGTTTTTTATGCTGATCGGAAATCCAAGATGGTCACCACCGCAATACATAGATTAACATTGGACCCTATTGGAAAATGTTCAAATGCCTTCTACTCAGAAACTACAAATATGATTAAAGCCAAACTGTACATGAATGTTCATTGGATGGTCCTCTACAAACTTTACGTTTTTTGTTCTGATATGAAATTCAAAATGGCGGCTACGGCAGGACTTAATTTAACATTGGACCCTATGAGAAAAATGTTTCAAAACGCTTCTTCTCTGAAACCACTTGGACAGTTGAAACCAAACTGCCCAGGAATGATCATTGGAAGGTCCTCTACAAAGTTTCTGTTTTTTATGCGGATCGGAAATCCAAGATGGCTGCCACCACAGGTCATAGTATTAACACAGGACCATATGGGGAAAATACAGAAATATATTCTTTTCTGAAGCTATTGCACTGATTGAACCTATTGTGCATCAATCATTGGAAGGTCCTTTACAAACTTTGTGTTTTTTATGTTGATCGTAATTCCAAGATGACTACCACTACAGGACATAGTTTTTACATAGGACCAATTGGTTTTTTTTTATAACCAGGTGAACGATACAGGCTCTTGAGAGCCTCTGGTTTCATGTTTTATTGACTTGAGAAAGGCTTCTGATAAAGTGAGGCATGATGGCCTTTTATATAAATTAAGGAAGAACGGGATAAGTGACTTATTCTATAACATTATTAAAAATATGTATCAAAAAACAGAATTATGTGTAAAAACCGACAGATCAAATGTAACTGATTCGTTTTCTTCCAACATTGGTGTTTGCCAAGGGGATAATCTAAGACCCAACCTGTTTAAATTGTTTATTAATGATCTCCCAGAAATTTTTGACCAAACTTGTAATCCTGTTACCCTCAATTCTCTAAAATTAAACTGTTTATTATATGCTGATGACATTGTTCTCCTCTCTGAAACTGCAGAAGGACTACAAAACAGTCTGGATAAAGTATCTCAGTACTGTAAAAAATGGGGTATGAAAATTAATACTGATAAGACTAAATCACTAGTATTTAATAGTACTGGAAGACTGTTCCCAGTTACTTTTATGATTGATAATCAGTTGATTGAAAAAGCTAAACAATACAGATATTTAGGGGTAAAGTTTAATGCCTCTGTGAGCTTCTCAGATGCTAAAGAAGAACTATATAAAAGAGGCTTAAAAGCCTTATTTAAAATGTATAAATGTTTTGAAGGGCATAAGCCGAAAATTAAAACCCTATTACATGTATTTGACCATACTGTTAAGCCTATTTTAACATATGGTAGTGAAGTGTGGGGTACATTTGATCCCCAGAAATTATTAGACAAGGGAGATATAACTTTAAACATTTAGATATTAGAGAGCAATTTATATGGTTAATGTCCAATAAAGACAATTTCATCATAAATCAACTTTCTGATATGATACTAAAGTTACATTCATCTAGAAATGATATAATTCAAAATTAATAATAGTAATATTTTATGTTATACAATATTAATAATAATAATTATATATCTGTGTTAGATATACAACTGTGGATGATGCACTGTCTCTTAATCTATTACAGGGTCACTATACTTGTCAAAATTATTGATTACAAAATTGTATATTTACATGTATTTGTATGTCTTGTATGTTAAATCCAATCAATCTAATCATACCAATTAATGTAAATATTGTGATTTTCATGTAATTATACTGCCTATCATGGGCGTCTTTAATTGACAAATAAACATATTCTATTCTATTCTATATCACTCAGAATGTGAAATGTACCTACAAATGTTACTATATCGTAATAAGGATTAATGTCTCAAATATATACATTAATGAAAAGATAGAAATTATTACATATCATGAAACCTAGAATATTTTTTTTTATTGGAAACAAACTCCTTCCATAAAAAAACAAATAGTCAACTATCTGAGACCATCATGGCATGAATATAAACATGGAATTGTGTAGAAAAACAAGGTTATCATAATTATTAAATATTAAATCAGATCATTGATGAAATAAAACTTAAATGAATGATTACTATTTTTTTTAAATATTAAAACGTATTAATTTTTATTTCAAAGTTGTAAAGTAAATAAAAACTAAAAGCTTGAATTGACTTCACTCTTATAATGAGTTTTTAATTTCATTTAAAATAAAATAATTTAAATAAAAAAGTTGTAAAGAAATCATCAAGTGACCATCCCATTTGTATAGATCCAGTCTTCTTTCGAATTAGTACCAGATTGCCGAATCCCAGATTGCCGAATACCAGATTGCCGAGTCCATTTTGCCGAATCCCATATTGCCGACTTTTGTTAAAAATGACAAAGTTTCATAATATTATTTTTTATTTAAAAAAAAATATTGATGATGTGTACATATTTTATTGAAAGCAGTAATTTTTCGCGCAATTTTAATTAGAAAAACCATAATCAAATGCACTGATGAATAGGAGATGCCATTCCTCATTACTCAAATAATTGAAGAACAATAGAAATAAACTACAAATAAGTAAATGTTTATTTAGAGTTTTACTAAGTCTCGCTCAAGTGCAAAATTTGGGACCTATTTACAAAACAAAAAATGTGTATTCTCTCATGTTTATGCTAGTTATTATTCACAGAGCATATGTTTTGAAATTATTTCTTGGCATCCTTCATCTTGACAAAAATCATGGTTGTCTGCAGGACTAATCCACCGTATATCCTTTTGACTTTGAGCTCGAATGCTGTAATCTAAACTCCCTTGTATGTCGGACCATTTCAAAAGAAATATTTATTTAATTATTTACAATATTCCTTCATAAATTAGAAGCTTTATTCTACTTGCAATAACAATATTTTTCATATGTCGGCAATTTGGGAATCGGCTAATTGGACTCGGCAATTTGGGATTCGGAAAACTGGGAATCGGCAATTTGGGATGCTACCCTTCTTTCACTGGGATGCTAATTATTGCACATATCACACATTTTTCTCACATGTTAAAGCTCGCATAGATGTTGATATAAAGACCTTTGATATCCGGTTTGGTAGCGACGACGACGAGGGCGGGCTTACAAAAGCCCTCGATAGTGTTTTCCCGAACTCTTCGAGATTACTTTGCACAAAGCACATGTGACTGATCATTCGAAAAACAAACTGCCGATGACAAAAGATGAACGCAATGACGTAATAGAAGACATTTTTGGTGTTGATGGCTTAGTTTCTGCAAATGACACCGTCGATTTTAACACGAAGTCAGATAATCTATGTAACACTCATCCAGTCTTTTCTGACTACTACAACAAACATTTAAAAAATAGACTTCTACAACACGTCAATAGACCAAGTAGGAATAACTCCCGACTAAGGTTATGGACAAACAACATGTGAAAGTATGAATCATCGGTTCAAGCTGGCAACTGACTGGAAACCTCAACATCTTCCAGAGCTAATAAACACTAGTCATGGTATAGTAAAAGTTCACTTCGCAGACTTGCAAAGAGCGCTGTATGGTATGGGCAACTTTGAGCTTCACGAACATTTCAAGCGTCACTATATGCAATACTACTTGTACAGCTCTAAGACATCCGACGAAAAAGGTCAACTTTTTAACAGACTTCTGGCAGACAGACATAAATCCGTTCACAAAGTGATTTCTTCCGACATTTATCAATGATTCAAAAGTCAATACAATAAAAATATATAATTTGAAAACTGTTTTTTATTTTTAAATTATTATTATTTTTAGATAATAATAATAATAATATTATTATTATTTAAATATTATTGTTTATGATCTGACAGAAGACACGGTCACTGATGAAACCCTATACACATTTCATGTTTATTGGTTCCACTTGAATGCACACGTTACACAAGTTAAACTGAATACTGGCACGTGTCGTTAAATTATTAAATAACTTCTGAACCGGTGCAGATATGTATTTAAAAATTTGGAATTAAGTATTTAAAAACATTTTCTTTTATTTGCAAGGTTCTTTGTTGTCATTTGACCCGTCTATCATGTCCTTAGTGCACTTTTATGGCTCTTAGTGCACTAAGGAGGTCCTTTGTGGTATTTCTACGGACCCATCAATGATGGCTGATTCTAATATGACTTCTATAAAACGGCTCACACGATAATACTCAACAACTCTATATTTAGCGCAAGTGAAGTACATAACAAATCTGGCAGTTCCATTGTGACTCCCGCTGTGAAATTACCGTGACGACCGAGTGTAAACAAACAAAACACCGGCCAACTTTAAACAAACACAGCGTAAACATATAATATACTTTCATGTAAATTGGTATATAATTTGGATTTGCCAGCGCTTTGTCAAACAAAATAAAGTCCTAAGATTCCCCGTTCACATGAAGACGTCTCATCAATCTACAAAAAAATGTAAGTTAAAGGTATTGCCCGGGTCTTTAACTGACTTAAGTGCCTAGGTGGGATAATGCACCTCAAGCCCACAGCAGGGTGTCAATATCAATTCTGATATTTGAAAAAAAATTGTGGAGGGGGGTCTCTATAAATATCCCATGAAAAATATATCAAGGACGGCAAAGTTCTTGCCCACTTTTAGCTAGTTTAAAGGTATTGTCCGGGTCTTTAACTGACTTAAGTGCCTAGGTGGGATAATGCACCTCAAGCCCACAGCAGAGTGTCAAATATCAACTTTGATATTTGAAAAAAAAAATGTGGAGGGGGGGTCTTTATAAATATCCCATGAAAAATATATCAAGGACGGCAAAGTTCTTGCCCACTTTTGGCTAAGTTAAAGGTATTGCCCGGGTCTTTAACTGACTTAAGTGCTTAGGTGGGATAATGCACCTCACGACCACAGCAGGGTTTCAAATATCAACTTTGATATTTGAAAACAAATTGTGGAGGGGGGTCTCTATAAATATCTCATAAAAAATATATCAAGGACGGCAAAGTTCTTGCCCACCTTTGGCTAAGTTAAAGATATTGCCCGGATCTTTAACTGAGTTAAGTGCTTAGGTGGGATAATGCACCTCAAGCCCACAGCAGAGTGTCAAATATCAATTCTGATATTTGAAAACAAATTGTGGAGGGGGGTCTCTATAAATATCCCATAAAAAATATATCAAGGACGGCAAAGTTCTTGCCCACTTTTGGCTAAGTTAAAGGTATTGCCCGGGTCTTTAACTGACTTAAGGGCCTAGGTGGGATAATGCACCTCACGCCCACAGCAGGGTTTCAAAATATCAATTTTGATATTTGAAAACAAATTGTGGAGGGGGGGGGGGTCTCTATAAATATCCCATAAAAAATATATCAAGGACGGCAAAGTTCTTGCCCACCTTTGGCTAAGTTAAAGATATTGCCCGGATCTTTAACTGAGTTAAGTGCTTAGGTGGGATAATGCACATCAAGCCCACAGCAGAGTGTCAAATATCAATTCTGATATTTGAAAACAAATTGTGGAGGGGGTCTCTATAAATATCCCATAAAAAATATATCAAGGACGGCAAAGTTCTTGCCCACTTTTGGCTAAGTTAAAGGTATTGCCCAGGTCTTTAACTGACTTAAGTGCCTAGGTGGGATAATGCACCTCACGACCACAGTAGGGTTTCAAAATATCAATTTTGATATTTGAAAACAAATTGTGGAGGGGGGGGTCTCTATAAATATCCCATAAAAAATATATCAAGGACGGCAAAGTTCTTGCCCACCTTTGGCTAAGTTAAAGTTATTGCCCGGGTATTTAACTGACTTAATTGCCTAGGTGGGATAATGCACCTCAAGCCCACAGCAAGGTGTCAAATATCAATACTGATATTTGAAAAAAAATTGTGGAGGGGGGGGGTCTCTATAAATATCCCATGAAAAAAATATATCAAGGACGGCAAAGTTCTTGCCCACCTTTGGCCAAGTTAAAGGTATTGCCCGGGTCTTTAACTGACCTAAGTGCCTAGGTGGGATAATGCACCTCAAGCCCACAGCAGGGTGTCAAATATCAATTCTGATATTTGAAAACAAATTGTGGAGGGGGTCTCTATAAATATCCCATGAAAAATATATCAAGGACGGCAAAGTTCTTGCCCACTTTTAGCTAGTTTAAAGGTATTGTCCGGGTCTTTAACTGACTTAAGTGCCTAGGTGGGATAATGCACCTCAAGCCCACAGCAGGGTTTCAAATATCAACTTTGATATTTGAAAACAAATTGTGGAGGGGGGGTCTCTATAAATATCTCATAAAAAATATATCAAGGACGGCAAAGTTCTTGCCCACCTTTGGCTAAGTTAAAGATATTGCCCGGATCTTTAACTGAGTTAAGTGCTTAGGTGGGATAATGCACCTCAATCTCACAGCAGAGTGTCAAATATCAATTCTGATATTTGAAAACAAATTGTGGAGGGGGTCTCTATAAATATCCCATAAAAAATATATCAAGGACGGCAAAGTTCTTGCCCACTTTTGGCTAAGTTAAAGGTATTGCCCGGGTCTTTAACTGACTTAAGTGCCTAGGTGGGATAATGCACCTCACGCCCACAGCAGGGTTTCAAAATATCAACTTTGATATTTGAAAACAAATTGTGGAAGGGGAGTCTCTATAAATATCCCATAAAAAATATATCAAGGACGGCAAAGTTCTTGCCCACCTTTGGCTAAGTTAAAGATATTGCCAGGATCTTTAACTGAGTTAAGTGCTTAGGTGGGATAATGCACCTCAAGCCCACAGCAGAGTGTCAAATATCAATTCTGATATTTGAAAACAAATTGTGGAGGGGGTCTCTATAAATATCCCATAAAAAATATATCAAGGACGGCAAAGTTCTTGCCCACTTTTGGCTAAGTTAAAGGTATTGCCCGGGTCTTTAACTGACTTAAGTGCCTAGGTGGGATAATGCACCTCAAGCCCACAGCAGAGTGTCAAATATCAATTCTGATATTTGAAAAAAAATTGTGGAGAGGGGTCTCTATAAATATCCCATAAAAAATATATCAAGGACGGCAAAGTTCTTGCCCACCTTTGGCTAAATTAATGGTATTGCCCGGGTATTTAACTGACTTAAGTGCCTAGGTGGGATAATGCACCTCAAGCCCACAGCAGGGTGTCAAATATCAATTCTGATATTTGAAAAAAATTTGTGGAGGGGGGTCTCTATAAATATCCCATTAAAAATATATCAAGAACGGCAAAGTTCTTGCCCACCTTTGGCCAAGTTAAAGGTATTGCCCGGGTCTTTAACTGACTTAAGTGCCTAGGTGGGATAATGCACCTCAAGCCCACAGCAGGGTGTCAAATATCAATTCTGATATTTGAAAAAAAATTGTAGAGGGGGGTCTCTATAAATATCCCATGAAAAATATATCAAGGACGGCAAAGTTCTTGCCCACTTTTAGCTAGTTTAAAGGTATTGCCCGGGTCTTTAACTGACTTAAGTGCCTAGGTGGGATAATGGACCTCACGCCCACAGCAGGGTTTCAAATATCAACTTTGATATTTGAAAACAAATTGTGGAGGGGGTCTCTATAAATATCCCATAAAAAATATACCAAGGACGGCAAAGTTCTTGCCCACTTTTGGCTACGTTAAAGGTATTGCCCGGGTCTTTAACTGACTTAAGTGCCTAGGTGGGATAATGCACCTCAAGCCCACAGCAGGGTTTCAAATATCAACTTTGATATTTGAAAACAAATTGTGGAGGGGGGGTCTCTATAAATATCTCATAAAAAATATATCAAGGACGGCAAAGTTCTTGCCCACCTTTGGCTAAGTTAAAGATATTGCCCGGATCTTTAACTGAGTTAAGTGCTTAGGTGGGATAATGCACCTCAATCCCACAGCAGAGTGTCAAATATCAATTCTGATATTTGAAAACAAATTGTGGAGGGGGTCTCTATAAATATCCCATAAAAAATATATCAAGGACGGCAAAGTTCTTGCCCACTTTTGGCTAAGTTAAAGGTATTGCCCGGGTCTTTAACTGACTTAAGTGCCTAGGTGGGATAATGCACCTCACGCCCACAGCAGGGTTTCAAAATATCAACTTTGATATTTGAAAACAAATTGTGGAAGGGGAGTCTCTATAAATATCCCATAAAAAATATATCAAGGACGGCAAAGTTCTTGCCCACCTTTGGCTAAGTTAAAGATATTGCCAGGATCTTTAACTGAGTTAAGTGCTTAGGTGGGATAATGCACCTCAAGCCCACAGCAGAGTGTCAAATATCAATTCTGATATTTGAAAACAAATTGTGGAGGGGGTCTCTATAAATATCCCATAAAAAATATATCAAGAACGGCAAAGTTCTTGCCCACTTTTGGCTAAGTTAAAGGTATTGCCCGGGTCTTTAACTGACTTAAGTGCCTAGGTGGGATAATGCACCTCAAGCCCACAGCAGAGTGTCAAATATCAATTCTGATATTTGAAAAAAATTTGTGGAGAGGGGTCTCTATAAATATCCCATAAAAAATATATCAAGGACGGCAAAGTTCTTGCCCACCTTTGGCTAAATTAATGGTATTGCCCGGGTATTTAACTGACTTAAGTGCCTAGGTGGGATAATGCACCTCAAGCCCACAGCAGGGTGTCAAATATCAATTCTGATATTTGAAAAAAATTTGTGGAGGGGGGTCTCTATAAATATCCCATTAAAAATATATCAAGAACGGCAAAGTTCTTGCCCACCTTTGGCCAAGTTAAAGGTATTGCCCAGGTCTTTAACTGACTTAAGTGCCTAGGTGGGATAATGCACCTCAAGCCCACAGCAGGGTGTCAAATATCAATTCTGATATTTGAAAAAAAATTGTAGAGGGGGGTCTCTATAAATATACCATGAAAAATATATCAAGGACGGCAAAGTTCTTGCCCACTTTTAGCTAGTTTAAAGGTATTGCCCGGGTCTTTAACTGACTTAAGTGCCTAGGTGGGATAATGGACCTCACGCCCACAGCAGGGTTTCAAATATCAACTTTGATATTTGAAAACAAATTGTGGAGGGGGTCTCTATAAATATCCCATAAAAAATATACCAAGGACGGCAAAGTTCTTGCCCACTTTTGGCTACGTTAAAGGTATTGCCCGGGTCTTTAACTGACTTAAGTGCCTAGGTGGGATAATGCACCTCACGCCCACAGCAGGGTGTCAAATATCAATTCTGATATTTGAAAAAAAATTGTGGAGGAGGGGTCTCTATAAATATCCCATAAAAAATATATCAAGGACGGCAAAGTTCTTGCCCACCTTTGGCTAAGTTAAAGGTATTGCCCGGGTATTTAACTGACTTAAGTGCCTAGGTGGGATAATGCACCTCAAGCCCACAGCAGGGTGTCAAATATCAATTCTGATATTTGAAAAAAAATTGTTGAGGGGGGGGTCTCTATAAATATCCCATAAAAAATATATCAAGGACGGCAATGTTCTTTCCCACCTTTGGCCAAGTTAAAGGTATTGCCCGGGTTTTTAACTGAGTTAAGTGCCTAGGTGGGATAATGCACCTCAAGCCCACAGCAGGGTGTCAAATATCAATTTTGATATTTGAAAAAAAATGGGGAGGGGGGTCTCTATAAATATCCCATGAAAAATATATCAAGGACGGCAAAGTTCTTGCCCACCTTTGGCTAAGTTAAAGGTATTGCCCGGGTCTTTAACTGACTTAAGTGCCTAGGTGGGATAATGCACCTCAAGCCCACAGCAGAGTGTCAAATATCAATTCTGATATTTGAAAACAAATTGTGGAGGGCGTCTCTATAAATATCCCATAAACAATATATCAAGGACGGCAAAGTTCTTGCCCACCTTTGGCTAAGTTAAAGGTATTGCCCGGGTATTTAACTGACTTAAGTGCCTAGGTGGGATAATGCACCTCACGCCCACAGCAGGGTGTCAAATATCAATTCTGATATTTGAAAACAAATTGTGGAGGAGGGGTCTCTATAAATATCCCATAAAAAATATATCAAGGACGGCAAAGTTCTTGCCCACCTTTGGCCAAGTTAAAGGTATTGCCCGGGTCTTTAACTGACTTAAGTGCCTAGGTGGGATAATGCACCTCAAGCCCACAGCAGGGTGTCAAATATTAATTCTGATATTTGAAAAAAAATTGTGGAGGGGGGTCTCTATAAATATCCCATGAAAAATATATCAAGGACGGCAAAGTTCTTGCCCACTTTTAGCTAGTTTAAAGGTATTGTCCGGGTCTTTAACTGACCTAAGTGCCTAGGTGGGATAATGCACCTCACGCCCACAGCAGGGTTTCAAATATCAACTTTCATATTTGAAAACAAATTGTGGAGGGGGGGTCTCTATAAATATCTCATAAAAAATATATCAAGGACGGCAAAGTTCTTGCCCACCTTTGGCTAAGTTAAAGATATTGCCCGGATCTTTAACTGAGTTAAGTGCTTAGGTGGGATAATGCACCTCAAGCCCACAGCAGAGTTTCAAATATCAATTCTGATATTTGAAAACAAATTGTGGAGGGGGTCTCTATAAATATCCCATAAAAAATATACCAAGGACGGCAAAGTTCTTGCCCACTTTTGGCTACGTTAAAGGTATTGCCCGGGTCTTTAACTGACTTAAGTGCCTAGGTGGGATAATGCACCTCACGCCCACAGCAGGGTTTCAAAATATTAATTTTGATATTTGAAAACAAATTGTGGAGGGGGGGGGGTCTCTATAAATATCCCATAAAAATATATCAAGGACGGCAAAGTTCTTGCCCACCTTTGGCTAAGTTAAAGGTATTGCTCGGATCTTTAACTGACTTAAGTGCCTAGGTGGGATAATGCACCTCAAGCCCACAGCAGAGTGTCAAATATCAATTTTGATATTTGAAAAAAAATTGTGGAGGGGGGTCTCTATAAATATCCCATAAAAAATATATCAAGGACGGCAAAGTTCTTGCCCACCTTTGGCTAAGTTAAAGGTATTGCCCGGGTATTTAACTGACTTAAGTGCCTAGGTGGGATAATGCACCTCAAACCCACAGCAGGGTGTCAAATATCAATTCTGATATTTGAAAAAAAATTGTGGAAGGGGGGGGGTCTCTATAAATATCCCATAAAAAATATATCAAAGACGGCAAAGTTCTTGCCCACCTTTGGCCAAGTTAAAGGTATTGCCCGGGTCATTAACTGACTTAAGTGCCTAGGTGGGATAATGCACCTCACGCCCACAGCAGAGTGTCAAATATCAATTCTGATATTTGAAAACAAATTGTGGAGGGGCTCTCTATAAATATCCCATAAAAAATATATCAAGGACGGCAAAGTTCTTGCCCACCTTTGGCTAAGTTAAAGGTATTGCCCGGGTATTTAACTGACTTAAGTGCCTAGGTGGGATAATGCACCTCACGCCCACAGCAGGGTGTCAAATATTAATTCTGATATTTGAAAAAAAATTGTGGAGGGGGGTCTCTATAAATATCCCATGAAAAATATATCAAGGACGGCAAAGTTCTTGCCCACTTTTAGCTAGTTTAAAGGTATTGTCCGGGTCTTTAACTGACTTAAGTGCCTAGGTGGGATAATGCACCTCACGTCCACAGCTGGGTTTCAAATATCAACTTTGATATTTGAAAACAAATTGTGGAGGGGGGGTCTCTATAAATATCTCATAAAAAATATATCAAGGACGGCAAAGTTCTTGCCCACCTTTGGCTAAGTTAAAGATATTGCCCGGATCTTTAACTGAGTTAAGTGCTTAGGTGGGATAATGCACCTCAATCCCACAGCAGAGTGTCAAATATCAATTCTGATATTTGAAAACAAATTGTGGAGGGGGTCTCTATAAATATCCCATAAAAAATATATCAAGGACGGCAAAGTTCTTGCCCACCTTTGGCTAAGTTAAAGATATTGCCCGGATCTTTAACTGAGTTAAGTGCTTAGGTGGGATAATGCACCTCAATCCCACAGCAGAGTGTCAAATATCAATTCTGATATTTGAAAACAAATTGTGGAGGGGGTCTCTATAAATATCCCATAAAAAATATATCAAGGACGGCAAAGTTCTTGCCCACTTTTGGATAAGTTAAAGGTATTGCCCGGGTCTTTAACTGACTTAAATGCCTAGGTGGGATAATGCACCTCACGCCCACAGCAGGGTTTCAAAATATCAACTTTGATATTTGAAAACAAATTGTGGAGGGGGAGTCTCTATAAATATCCCATAAAAATATATCAAGGACGGCAAAGTTCTTGCCCACCTTTGGCTAAGTTAAAGGTATTGCCCGGGTCTTTAACTGACTTAAATGCCTAGGTGGGATAATGCACCTCAAGCCCACAGCAGAGTGTCAAATATCAATTCTGATATTTGAAAAAAAATTGTGGAGGGGGTCTCTATAAATATCCCATGAAAAATATATCAAGGACGGCAAAGTTCTTGCCCACTTTTGGCTAGTTTAAAGGTATTGTCCGGGTCTTTAACTGACTGAAGTGCCTAGGTGGGATAATGCACCTCAAGCCCACAGCAGAGTGTCAAATATCAACTTTGATATTTGAAAAATAAAATGTGGAGGGAGGGGTCTTTATAAATATCCCATGAAAAATATATCAAGGACGGCAAAGTTCTTGCCCACTTTTGGCTAAGTTAAAGGTATTGCCCGGGTCTTTACCTGACTTAAGTGCCTAGGTGGGATAATGCACCTCAAGCCCACAGCAGGGTATCAAATATCAATTTTTATATTTGAAAACAAATTGTGGAGGGGGGTTTCTATTAATATCCCATGAAAAAAATATCAAGGACGGCAAAGTTCTTGCCCACTTTTGGCTAAGTTAAAGGTATTGCCCGGGTCTTTAACTGACTTAAGTGCCTAGGTGGGATAATGCACCTCAAGCCCACAGCAGAGTGTCAAATATCAATTCTGATATTTGAAAACAAATTGTGGAGGGCGTCTCTATAAATATCCCATAAACAATATATCAAGGACGGCAAAGTTCTTGCCCACCTTTGGCTAAGTTAAAGGTATTGCCCGGGTATTTAACTGACTTAAGTGCCTAGGTGGGATAATGCACCTCAAGCCCACAGCAGGGTGTCAAATATCAATTCTGATATTTGAAAAAAAATTGTGGAGGGGGGTCTCTATAAATATCCCATGAAAAATATATCAAGGACGGCAAAGTTCTTGCCCACCTTTGACCAAGTTAAAGGTATTGCCCGGGTCTTTAACTGACTTAAGTGCCTAGGTGGGATAATGCACCTCAAGCTCACAGCAGGGTGTCAAATATCAATTCTGATATTTGAAAAAGAATTGTGGAGGGGGGTCTCTATGAATATCCCATGAAAAATATATCAAGGACGGCAAAGTTCTTGTCCACTTTTAGCTAGTTTAAAGGTATTGTCCGGGTCTTTAACTGACTTAAGTGCCTAGGTGGGATAATGCACCTCAAGCCCACAGCAGGGTGTCAATATCAATTCTGATATTTGAAAAAGAATTGTGGAGGGGGGTCTCTATGAATATCCCATGAAAAATATATCAAGGACGGTAAAGTTCTTGTCCACTTTTAGCTAGTTTAAAGGTATTGTCCGGGTCTTTAACTGACTTAAGTGCCTAGGTGGGATAATGCACCTCAAGCCCACAGCAGAGTGTCAAATATCAACTTTGATATTTGAAAAAAAAAATGTGGAGGGGGTTCTTTATAAATATCCCATGAAAAATATATCAAGGACGGCAAAGTTCTTGCCCACTTTTGGGTAAGTTAAAGGTATTGCCCGGGTCTTTAACTGACTTAAGTGCCTAGGTGGGATAATGCACCTCACGCCCACAGCAGGGTTTCAAATATCAACTTTCATATTTGAAAACAAATTATGGATGGGGGGTCTCTATAAATATCTCATAAAAAAATATATCAAGGACGGCAAAGTTCTTGCCCACCTTTGGCCAAGTTAAAGATATTGCCAGGATCTTTAACTGAGTTAAGTGCTTAGGTGGGATAATGCACCTCAAGCCCACAGCAGAGTGTCAAATATCAACTTTGATATTTGAAAAAAAAAATGTGGAGGGGGTTCTTTATAAATATCCCATGAAAAATATATCAAGGACGGCAAAGTTCTTGCCCACTTTTGGGTAAGTTAAAGGTATTGCCCGGGTCTTTAACTGACTTAAGTGCCTAGGTGGGATAATGCACCTCACGCCCACAGCAGGGTTTCAAATATCAACTTTCATATTTGAAAACAAATTATGGATGGGGGGTCTCTATAAATATCTCATAAAAAAATATATCAAGGACGGCAAAGTTCTTGCCCACCTTTGGCCAAGTTAAAGATATTGCCAGGATCTTTAACTGAGTTAAGTGCTTAGGTGGGATAATGCACCTCAAGCCCACAGCAGAGTGTCAAATATCAATTCTGATATTTGAAAACAAATTGTGGAGGGGGTCTCTATAAATATCCCATAAAAAATATACCAAGGACGGCAAAGTTCTTGCCCACTTTTGGCTAAGTTAAAGGTATTGCCCGGGTCTTTAACTGACGTAAGTGCCTAGGTGGGATAATGCACCTCATGCCCACAGCAGGGTTTCAAAATATCAATTTTGATATTTGAAAACAAATTGTGGAGGGAGGGGGGTCTCTATAAATATCCCAAAAACAATATATCAAGGACGGCAAAGTTCTTGCCCACCTTTGGCTAAGTTAAAGGTATTGCCCGGGTATTTAACTGACTTAAGTGCTTAGGTGGGATAATGCACCTCAAGCCCACAGCAGAGTGTCAAATATCAATTCTGATATTTGAAAAAAAATTGTGGAGGGGGGGTCTCTATAAATATCCCATGAAAAATATATCAAGGACGGCAAAGTTCTTGCCCACCTTTGGCCAAGTTAAAGGTATTGCCAGGGTCTTTAACTGACTTAAGTGCCTAGGTGGGATAATGCCCCTCACGCCCACA
Source organism: Bathymodiolus brooksi (assembly GCA_963680875.1). Taxonomy (NCBI): domain Eukaryota; kingdom Metazoa; phylum Mollusca; class Bivalvia; order Mytilida; family Modiolidae; genus Bathymodiolus; species Bathymodiolus brooksi. The sequence continues at coordinate 64,340,253 of OY804579.1, forward strand.
GCAGGGTTTCAAAATATCAATTTTGATATTTGAAAACAAATTGTGAAGGGGGATCTCTATAAATATCCGATAAAAACTATATATCAAGGACGGCAAAGTTCTTGCCCACCTTTGGCTAAGTTAAAGGTATTGCCCGGGTCTTTAACTGAGTTAAGTGCCTAGGTGGGATAATGCACCTCAAGCCCACAGCAGAGTGTCAAATATCAATTCTGATATTTGAAAAAAAATTGTGGAGGGGGGTCTCTATAAATATCCCATAAAAAATATATCAAGGACAGCAAAGTTCTTGCCCATCTTTGGCTAAGTTAAAGGCATTGCCCGGGTATTTAACTGACGTAAGTGCCTAGGTGGGATAATGCACCTCACGCCCACAGCAGGGTGTCAAATATCAATTCTGATATTTGAAAAAAAATTGTGGAGGAGGGGTCTCTATAAATATCCCATGAAAAATATATCAAGGACGGCAAAGTTCTTGCCCACCTTTGGCCAAGTTAAAGGTATTGCCCGGGTCTTTAACTGACTTAAGTGCCTAGGTGGAATAATGTACCTCAAGCCCACAGCAGGGTGTCAAATATTAATTCTGATATTTGAAAAAAAATTGTGGAGGGGGGGTCTCTATAAATATCTCATAAAAAATATATCAAGGACGGCAAAGTTCTTGCCCACCTTTGGCTAAGTTAAAGATATTGCCCGGATCTTTAACTGAGTTAAGTGCTTAGGTGGGATAATGCACCTCAATCCCACAGCAGAGTGTCAAATATCAATTCTGATATTTGAAAACAAATTGTGGAGGGGGTCTCTATAAATATCCCATAAAAAATATATCAAGGACGGCAAAGTTCTTGCCCACTTTTCGCTAAGTTAAAGGTATTGCCCGGGTCTTTAACTGACGTAAGTGCCTAGGTGGGATAATGCACCTCATGCCCACAGCAGGGTTTCAAAATATCAATTTTGATATTTGAAAACAAATTGTGGAGGGAGGGGGGTCTCTATAAATATCCCAAAAACAATATATCAAGGACGGCAAAGTTCTTGCCCACCTTTGACCAAGTTAAAGGTATTGACCGGGTCTTTAACTGACTTAAGTGCCTAGGTGGGATAATGCACCTCAAGCCCACAGCAGGGTGTCAAATATCAATTCTGATATTTGAAAAAGAATTGTGGAGGGGGGTCTCTATGAATATCCCATGAAAAATATATCAAGGACGGCAAAGTTCTTGTCCACTTTTAGCTAGTTTAAAGGTATTGTCCGGGTCTTTAACTGACTTAAGTGCCTAGGTGGGATAATGCACCTCAAGCCCACAGCAGAGTGTCAAATATCAACTTTGATATTTGAAAAAAAAAATGTGGAGGGGGTTCTTTATAAATATCCCATGAAAAATATATCAAGGACGGCAAAGTTCTTGCCCACTTTTGGGTAAGTTAAAGGTATTGCCCGGGTCTTTAACTGACTTAAGTGCCTAGGTGGGATAATGCACCTCACGCCCACAGCAGGGTTTCAAATATCAACTTTCATATTTGAAAACAAATTGTGGATGGGGGGTCTCTATAAATATCTCATAAAAAAATATATCAAGGACGGCAACGTTCTTGCCCACCTTTGGTTAAGTTAAAGATATTGCCCGGATCTTTAACTGAGATAAGTGCTTAGGTGGGATAATGCACCTCAAGCCCACAGCAGAGTGTCAAATATCAATTCTGATATTTGAAAACAAATTGTGGAGGGGGTCTCTATAAATATCCCATAAAAAATATACCAAGGACGGCAAAGTTCTTGCCCACTTTTGGCTAAGTTAAAGGTATTGCCCGGGTCTTTAACTGACGTAAGTGCCTAGGTGGGATAATGCACCTCATGCCCACAGCAGGGTTTCAAAATATCAATTTTGATATTTGAAAACAAATTGTGGAGGGAGGGGGGTCTCTATAAATATCCCAAAAACAATATATCAAGGACGGCAAAGTTCTTGCCCACCTTTGGCTAAGTTAAAGGTATTGCCCGGGTATTTAACTGACTTAAGTGCTTAGGTGGGATAATGCACCTCAAGCCCACAGCAGAGTGTCAAATATCAATTCTGATATTTGAAAAAAAATTGTGGAGGGGGGGGTCTCTATAAATATCCCATGAAAAATATATCAAGGACGGCAAAGTTCTTGCCCACCTTTGGCCAAGTTAAAGGTATTGCGAGGGTCTTTAACTGACTTAAGTGCCTAGGTGGGATAATGCACCTCACGCCCACAGCAGGGTTTCAAAATATCAATTTTGATATTTGAAAACAAATTGTGAAGGGGGATCTCTATAAATATCCGATAAAAAATATATCAAGGACGGCAAAGTTCTTGCCCACCTTTGGCTAAGTTAAAGGTATTGCCCGGATCTTTAACTGAGTTAAGTGCCTAGGTGGGATAATGCACCTCAAGCCCACAGCAGAGTGTCAAATATCAATTCTGATATTTGAAAAAAAATTGTGGAGGGGGGGTCTCTATAAATATCCCATAAAAAATATATCAAGGACGGCAAAGTTCTTGCCCACCTTTGGCTAAGTTAAAGGTATTGCCCGGGTATTTAACTGACGTAAGTGCCTAGGTGGGATAATGCACCTCACGCTAACAGCAGGGTGTCAAATATCAATTGTGATATTTGAAAAAAAATTGTGGAGGAGGGGTCTCTATAAATATCCCATAAAAAATATATCAAGGACGGCAAAGTTCTTGCCCACCTTTGGCCAATTTAAAGGTATTTCCCGGGTCTTTAACTGACTTAAGTGCCTAGGTGGGATAATGCACCTCAAGCCCACAGCAGGGTGTCAAATATTAATTCTGATATTTGAAAAAAAATTGTGGAGGGGGGGTCTCTATAAATATCTCATAAAAAATATATCAAGGACGGCAAAGTTCTTGCCCACCTTTGGCTAAGTTAAAGATATTGCCCGGATCTTTAACTGAGTTAAGTGCCTAGGTGGGATAATGCACCTCACGCCCACAGCAGGGTTTCAAAATATCAATTTTGATATTTGAAAACAAATTGTGGAGGGGGGGTCTCTATAAATATCCCATAAAAAATATATCAAGGACGCAAAGTTCTTGCCCACCTTTGGCCAAGTTAAAGGTATTGCCCGGATCTTTAACTGAGTTAAGTGCCTAGGTGGGATAATGCACCTCAAGCCCACAGCAGGGTTTTAAATATCAATTCTGATATTTGAAAAAAAATTGTGGAGGGAGGGGGGTCTCTATAAATATCCCATAAAAAATATATCAAGGACGGCAAAGTTCTTGCCCACCTTTGGCCAAGTTAAAGGTATTGCCTGGGTCTTTAACTGACTTAAGTGCCTAGGTGGGATAATGCACCTTAAGCCCACAGCAGAGTGTCAAATATCAACTTTGATATTTGAAAAAAAAAATGTGGAGGGGGGGTCTTTATAAATGGCCCATGAAAAATATATCAAGGACGGCAAAGTTCTTGCCCACTTTTGGCTAAGTTAAAGGTATTGCCCAGGTCTTTAACTGACATAAGTGCCTAGGTGGGATAATGCACCTCACGCCCACAGCAGGGTTTCAAAATATCAACTTTGATATTTGAAAACAAATTGTGGAGGGGGGGTCTCTATAAATATCCCATGAAAAATATATCAAGGACGGCAAAGTTCTTGCCCACTTTTGGCTAAGTTAAAGGTATTGCCCGGGTGTTTAACTGACTTAAGTGCCTAGGTGGGATAATGCACCTCAAGCCCACAGCAGGGTGTCAAATATCAATTCTGATATTTGAAAAAAAATTGTGGAGGGGGGGGTCTCTATAAATATCCCATGAAAAATATATCAAGGACGGCAAAGTTCTTGCCCACCTTTGGCCAAGTTAAAGGTATTTCCCGGGTCTTTAACTGACTTAAGTGCCTAGGTGGGATAATGCACCTCAAGCCCACAGCAGGGTGTCAAATATCAATTCTGATATTTGAAAACAAATTGTGGAGGGGGGTCTCTATAAATATCCCATGAAAAATATATCAAGGACGGCAAAGTTCTTGCCCACCTTTGGGTAAGTTAAAGGTATTGCCCGGGTCTTTAACTGACTTAAGTGCCTAGGTGGGATAATGCACCTCACGCCCACAGCAGGGTTTCAAAATATCAATTTTGATATTTGAAAACAAATTGTGGAGGGGGGGTCTCTATAAATATCCCATAAAAAATATATCAAGGACGGCAAAGTTCTTTCCCACCTTTGGCTAAGTTAAAGGTATTGCCCGGATCTTTAACTGAGTTAAGTGCCTAGGTGGGATAATGCACCTCAAGCCCACAGCAGGGTGTCAAATATCAATTCTGATATTTGAAAACAAATTGTGGAGGGAGGGGGGTCTCTATAAATATCCCATAAAAAATATATCAAGGACGGCAAAGTTCTTGCCCACCTTTGGCCAAGTTAAAGGTATTGCCTGGGTCTTTAACTGACTTAAGTGCCTAGGTGGGATAATGCACCTTAAGCCCACAGCAGAGTGTCAAATATCAACTTTGATATTTGAAAAACAAAATGTGGAGGGGGGGTCTTTATAAATGGCCCATGAAAAATATATCAAGGACGGCAAAGTTCTTGCCCACTTTTGGCTAAGTTAAAGGTATTGCCCAGGTCTTTAACTGACTTAAGTGCCTAGGTGGGATAATGCACCTCACGCCCACAGCAGGGTTTAAAAATATCAACTTTGATATTTGAAAACAAATTGTGGAGGGGGGGTCTCTATAAATATTCCATGAAAAATATATCAAGGACGGCAAAGTTCTTGCCCACTTTTGGCTAAGTTAAAGGTATTGCCCGGGTGTTTAACTGACTTAAGTGCCTAGGTGGGATAATGCACCTCAAGCCCACAGCAGGGTGTCAAATATCAATTCTGATATTTGAAAACAAATTGTGGAGGGGGGTCTCTATAAATATCCCAAGAAAAATATATCAAGGACGGCAAAGTTCTTGCCCACCTTTAGGTAAGTTAAAGGTATTGCCCGGGTCTTTAACTGACTTAAGTGCCTAGGTGGGATAATGCACCTCACGCCCACAGCAGGGTTTCAAAATATCAACTTTGATATTTGAAAACAAATTGTGGAGGGGGGTCTCTATAAATATCCCATGAAAAATATATCAAGGACGGCAAAGTTCTTGCCCACCTTTGGCCAAGTTAAAGGTATTTCCCGGGTCTTTAACTGACTTAAGTGCCTAGGTGGGATAATGCACCTCAAGCCCACAGCAGGGTGTCAAATATCAATTCTGATATTTGAAAACAAATTGTGGAGGGGGTCTCTATAAATATCTCATAAAAAATATATCAAGGACGGCAAAGTTCTTGCCCACCTTTGGCTAAGTTAAAGGTATTTCCCGGGTCTTTAACTGACTTAAGTGCCTAGGTGGGATAATGCACCTGACGCCCACAGCAGGGTTTCAAAATATCAATTTTGATATTTGAAAACAAATTGTGGAGGGGGGTCTCTATAAATATCCCATAAAAAATATATCAAGGACGGCAAAGTTCTTGCCCACTTTTGGCTAAGTTAAAGGTATTGCCCGGGTCTTTAACTGACTTAAGTGCCTAGGTGGGATAATGCACCTCAAGCCCACAGCAGGGTGTCAAATATCAATTCTGATATTTGAAAAAAAATTGTGGAGGGGGGGGTCTCTATAAATATCCCATGAAAAATATATCAAGGACGGCAAAGTTCTTGCCCACCTTTGGCCAAGTTAAAGGTATTTCCCGGGTCTTTAACTGACTTAAGTGCCTAGGTGGGATAATGCACCTCAAGCCCACAGCAGGGTGTCAAATATCAATTCTGATATTTGAAAACAAATTGTGGAGGGGGGTCTCTATAAATATCCCATGAAAAATATATCAAGGACGGCAAAGTTCTTGCTCACTTTTGGCTAAGTTAAAGGTATTGCCCGGGTCTTTAACTGACTTAAGTGCCTAGGTGGGATAATGCACCTCACGTCCACAGCAGGGTTTCAAAATATCAATTTTGATATTTGAAAACAAATTGTGGAGTGGGGTCTCTATAAATATCCCATAAAAAATATATCAAGGACGGCAAAGTTCTTGCCCACCTTTTGCTAAGTTAAAGGTATTGCCCGGGTCTTTAACTGACTTAAGTGCCTAGGTGGGATAATGCACCTCAAGCCCACAGCAGAGTGTCAAATATCAATTCTGATATTTGAAAACAAATTGTGGAGGGGGTCTCTATAAATATCCCATAAAAAATATACCAAGGACGGCAAAGTTCTTGCCCACTTTTGGCTAAGTTAAAGGTATTGCCCGGGTCTTTAACTGACGTAAGTGCCTAGGTGGGATAATGCACCTCATGCCCACAGCAGGGTTTCAAAATATCAATTTTGATATTTGAAAACAAATTGTGGAGGGAGGGGGGTCTCTATAAATATCCCAAAAACAATATATCAAGGACGGCAAAGTTCTTGCCCACCTTTGGCTAAGTTAAAGGTATTGCCCGGATCTTGAACTGACTTAAGTGCCTAGGTGGGATAATGCACCTCAAGCCCACAACAGAGTGTCAAAAATCAATTCTGATATTTGAAAAACAAAATGTGGATGGGGGTCTCTATAAATATCCCATAAAAAATATATCAAGGACGGCAAAGTTCTTGCCCACCTTTGGCTAAGTTAAAGGTATTGCCCGGGTATTTAACTGAGTTAAGTGCTTAGGTGGGATAATGCACCTCAAGCCCACAGCAGAGTGTCAAATATCAATTCTGATATTTGAAAAAAAATTGTGGAGGGGGGGGGTCTCTATAAATATCCCATGAAAAATATATCAAGGACGGCAAAGTTCTTGCCCACCTTTGGCAAAGTTAAAGGTATTGCCCGGGTCTTTAACTGACTTAAGTGCCTAGGTGGGATAATGCACCTCAAGCCCACAGCAGGGTGTCAAATATCAATTCTGATATTTGAAAAAAAATTGTGGAGGGGGGTCTCTAAAAATATCCCATGAAAAATATATCAAGGACGGCAAAGTTCTTGCCCACTTTTAGCTAGTTTAAAGGTATTGTCTGGGTCTTTAACTGACTTAAGTGCCTAGGTGGGATAATGCACCTCAAGCCTACAGCAGAGTGTCAAATATCAATTTTGATATTTGAAAAAAAAAATGTGGAGGAGGGGTCTTTATAAATATCCCATGAAAAATATATCAAGGACGGCAAAGTTCTTGCCCACTTTTGGCTAAGTTAAAGGTATTGCCCGGGTCTTTAGCTGACTTAAGTGCCTAGGTGGGATAATGTACCTTACGCCCACAGCAGGGTTTCAAAATATCAACTTTGATATTTGAAAACAAATTGTGGAGGGGGGTCTCTATAAATATCCCATGAAAAATATATCAAGGACGGCAAAGTTCTTGCCCACTTTTGGCTAAGTTAAAGGTAATACCCGGGTGTTTAACTGACTTAAGTGCCTAGGTGGGATAATGCACCTCAAGCCCACAGCAGGGTGTCAAATATCAATTCTGATATTTGAAAACAAATTGTGGAGGGGGTCTCTATAAATATCTCATAAAAAATATATCAAGGACGGCAAAGTTCTTGCCCACCTTTGGCTAAGTTAAAGGTATTGCCCGGGTCGTTAACTGACTTAAGTGCCTAGGTGGGATAATGCACCTCACGCCCACAGCAGGGTTTCAAAATATCAATTTTGATATTTGAAAACAAATTGTGGAGGGGGGGTCTCTATAAATATCCCATAAAAATATATCAAGGACGGCAAAGTTCTTGCCCACCTTTGGCTAAGTTAAAGGTATTGCCCGGATCTTTAACTGAGTTAAGTGCCTAGGTGGGATAATGCACCTCAAGCCCACAGCAGAGTGTCAAATATCAATTCTGATATTTGAAAAAAAATTGTGGAGGGGGTCTCTATAAATATCCCATAAAAAATATATCAAGGACGGCAAAGTTCTTGCCCACCTTTGGCTAAGTTAAAGGTATTGCCCGGGTATTTAACTGACTTAAGTGCCTAGGTGGGATAATGCACCTCAAGCCCACAGCAGGGTGTCAAATATCAATTCTGATATTTGAAAAAAAATTGTGGAGGGAGGGGGGTCTCTATAAATATCCCATAAAAATATACCAAGGACGGCAAAGTTCTTGCCCACCTTTGGCCAAGTTAAAGGTATTGCCTGGGTCTTTAACTGAGTTAAGTGCCTAGGTGGGATAATGCACCTTAAGCCCACAGCAGAGTGTCAAATATCAACTTTGATATTTGAAAAAAAAAATGTGGAGGGGGGGGGTCTTTATAAATATCCCATGAAAACTATATCAAGGACGGCAAAGTTCTTGCCCACTTTTGGCTAAGTTAAAGGTATTGCCCGGGTCTTTAGCTGACTTAAGTGCCTAGGTGGGATAATGCACCTTACGCCCACAGCAGGGTTTCAAAATATCAATTTTGATATTTGAAAACAAATTGTGGAGGGGGGTCTCTATAAATATCCCATGAAAAATATATCAAGGACGGCAAAGTTCTTGCCCACTTTTGGCTAAGTTAAAGGTAATACCCGGGTGTTTAACTGACTTAAGTGCCTAGGTGGGATAATGCACCTCAAGCCCACAGCAGGGTGTCAAATATCAATTCTGATATTTGAAAACAAATTGTGGAGGGGGTCTCTATAAATATCTCATAAAAAATATATCAAGGACGGCAAAGTTCTTGCCCACCTTTGGCTAAGTTAAAGGTATTGCCCGGGTCGTTAACTGACTTAAGTGCCTAGGTGGGATAATGCACCTCACGCCCACAGCAGGGTTTCAAAATATCAATTTTGATATTTGAAAACAAATTGTGGAGGGGGGGTCTCTATAAATATCCCATAAAAATATATCAAGGACGGCAAAGTTCTTGCCCACCTTTGGCTAAGTTAAAGGTATTGCCCGGATCTTTAACTGAGTTAAGTGCCTAGGTGGGATAATGCACCTCAAGCCCACAGCAGAGTGTCAAATATCAATTCTGATATTTGAAAAAAAATTGTGGAGGGGGTCTCTATAAATATCCCATAAAAAATATATCAAGGACGGCAAAGTTCTTGCCCACCTTTGGCTAAGTTAAAGGTATTGCCCGGGTATTTAACTGACTTAAGTGCATAGGTGGGATAATGCACCTCAAGCCCACAGCAGGGTGTCAAATATCAATTCTGATATTTGAAAAAAAATTGTGGAGGGAGGGGGGTCTCTATAAATATCCCATAAAAAATATACCAAGGACGGCAAAGTTCTTGCCCACCTTTGGCCAAGTTAAAGGTATTGCCTGGGTCTTTAACTGAGTTAAGTGCCTAGGTGGGATAATGCACCTTAAGCCCACAGCAGAGTGTCAAATATCAACTTTGATATTTGAAAAAAAAAATGTGGAGGGGGGGGGTCTTTATAAATATCCCATGAAAATTATATCAAGGACGGCAAAGTTCTTGCCCACTTTTGGCTAAGTTAAAGGTATTGCCCGGGTCTTTAACTGACTTAAGTGCCTAGGTGGGATAATGCACCTCACGCCCACAGCAGGGTTTCAAAATATCAAATTTGATATTTGAAAACAAATTGTAGAGGGGGGGTCTCTATAAATATCCCATAAAAAATATATCAAAGACGGCAAAGTTCTTGCCCACTTTTGGCTAAGTTAAAGGTATTGCCCGGGTGTTTAACTGACTTAAGTGCCTAGGTGGGATAATGCACCTCAAGCCCACAGCAGGGTGTCATATATCATTTCTGATATTTGAAAAAAAATTGTGGAGGGGGGGGTCTCTATAAATATCCCATGAAAAATATATCAAGGACGGCAAAGTTCTTGCCCACCTTTGGCCAAGTTAAAGGTATTTCCCGGGTCTTTAACTGACTTAAGTGCCTAGGTGGGATAATGCACCTCAAGCCCACAGCAGGGTGTCAAATATCAATTCTGATATTTGAAAACAAATTGTGGAGGGGGGTCTCTATAAATATCCCATGAAAAATATATCAAGGACGGCAAAGTTCTTGCCCACTTTTAACTAGTTTAAAGGTATTGTCCGGGTCTTTAACTGACTTAAGTGCCTAGGTGGGATAATGCACCTCAAGCCCACAGCAGGGTGTCAAATATCAATTCTGATATTTGAAAACAAATTGTGGAGGGGGTCTCTATAAATATCTCATAAAAAATATATCAAGGACGGCAAAGTTCTTGCCCACCTTTGGGTAAGTTAAAGGTATTGCCCGGGTCTTTAACTGACTTAAGTGCCTAGGTGGGATAATGCACCTCAAGCCCACAGCAGGGTGTCAAATATCAATTGTGATATTTGAAAAAAAATTGTGTAGGGGGGGGGTCTCTATAAATATCCCATAAAAAATATATCAAGGACGGAAAAGTTCTTGCCCACCTTTGGCCAAGTTAAAGGTATTTCCCGGGTCTTTAACTGACTTAAGTGCCTAGGTGGGATAATGCACCTCACGCCCACAGCAGGGTTTCAAAATATCAATTTTGATATTTGAAAACAAATTGTGGAGGGGGGGTCTCTATAAATATCCCATAAAAAATATATCAAGGACGGCAAAGTTCTTGCCCACCTTTGGCTATGTTAAAGGTATTGCCCGGATCTTTAACTGAGTTAAGTGCCTAGGTGGGATAATACACCTCAAGCCCACAGCAGAGTGTCAAATATCAATTCTGATATTTGAAAAAAAATTGTGGAGGGGGGTCTCTATAAATATCCCATAAAAAATATATCAAGGACGGTAAAGTTCTTGCCCACCTTTGGCTAAGTTAAAGGTATTGCCCGGGTATTTAACTGACTTAAGTGCCTAGGTGGGATAATGCACCTCAAGCCCACAGCAGGGTGTCAAATATCAATTCTGATATTTGAAAAAAAATTGTGGAGGGAGGGGGGTCTCTATAAATATCCCATAAAAAATATACCAAGGACGGCAAAGTTCTTGCCCACCTTTGGCCAAGTTAAAGGTATTGCCCGGATCTTTAACTGAGTTAAGTGCCTAGGTGGGATAATGCACCTTAAGCCCACAGCAGAGTGTCAAATATCAACTTTGATATTTGAAAAAAAAAATGTGGAGGGGGGGGGTCTTTATAAATATCCCATGAAAACTATATCAAGGACGGCAAAGTTCTTGCCCACTTTTGGCTAAGTTAAAGGTATTGCCCGGGTCTTTAACTGACTTAAGTGCCTAGGTGGGATAATGCACCTCACGCCCACAGCAGGGTTTCAAAATATCAACTTTGATATTTGAAAACAAATTGTAGAGGGGGGGTCTCTATAAATATCCCATGAAAAATATATCAAGGACGGCAAAGTTCTTGCCCACTTTTGGCTAAGTTAAAGGTATTGCCCGGGTGTTTAACTGACTTAAGTGCCTAGGTGGGATAATGCACCTCAAGCCCACAGCAGGGTGTCAAATATCAATTCTGATATTTGAAAACAAATTGTGGAGGGGGGTCTCTATAAATATCCCATGAAAAATATATCAAGGACGGCAAAGTTCTTGCCCACTTTTAACTAGTTTAAAGGTATTGTCCGGGTCTTTAACTGACTTAAGTGCCTAGGTGGGATAATGCACCTCAAGCCCACAGCAGAGTGTCAAATATCAACTTTGATATTTGAAAAAAAAATGTGGAGGGGGGGTCTCTATAAATATCCCATGAAAAATATATTAATGACGGCAAAGTTCTTGCCCACTTTTGGCTAAGTTAAAGGTAATACCCGGGTGTTTAACTGACTTAAGTGCCTAGGTGGGATAATGCACCTCAAGCCCACAGCAGGGTGTCAAATATCAATTCTGATATTTGAAAACAAATTGTGGAGGGGGTCTCTATAAATATCTCATAAAAAATATATCAAGGACGGCAAAGTTCTTGCCCACCTTTGGGTAAGTTAAAGGTATTGCCCGGGTCTTTAACTGACTTAAGTGCCTAGGTGGGATAATGCACCTCAAGCCCACAGCAGAGTGTCAAATATCAATTCTGATATTTGAAAAACAAATTGTGGAGGGGGTCTCTATAAATATCTCATAAAAAATATATCAAGGACGGCAAAGTTCTTGCCCACCTTTGGCTAAGTTAAAGGTATTGCCCGGGTATTTAACTGACGTAAGTGCCTAGGTGGGATAATGCACCTCAAGCCCACAGCAGGGTGTCAAATATCAATTCTGATATTTGAAAAAAAATTGTGGAGGGAGGGGGGTCTCTATAAATATCCCATAAAAAATATATCAAGGACGGCAAAGTTCTTGCCCACCTTTGGCCAAGTTAAAGGTATTGCCTGGGTCTTTAACTGACTTAAGTGCCTAGGTGGGATAATGCACCTCACGCCCACAGCAGGGTTTCAAAATATCAACTTTGATATTTGAAAACAAATTGTGGAGGGGGGGTCTCTATAAATATCCCATGAAAAATATATCAAGGACGGCAAAGTTCTTGCCCACTTTTGGCTAAGTTAAAGGTATTGCCCGGGTGTTTAACTGACTTAAGTGCCTAGGTGGGATAATGCACCTCAAGCCCACAGCAGGGTGTCAAATATCAATTCTGATATTTGAAAACAAATTGTGGAGGGGGGTCTCTATAAATATCCCATGAAAAATATATCAAGGACGGCAAAGTTCTTGCCCACTTTTAGCTAGTTTAAAGGTATTGTCCGGGTCTTTAACTGACTTAAGTGCCTAGGTGGGATAATGCACCTCAAGCCCACAGCAGAGTGTCAAATATCAACTTTGATATTTGAAAAATAAAATGTGGAGGGGGGGTCTCTATAAATATCCCATGAAAAATATATCAAGGACGGCAAAGTTCTTGCCCACCTTTGGCCAAGTTAAAGGTATTTCCCGGGTCTTTAACTGACTTAAGTGCCTAGGTGGGATAATGCACCTCAAGCCCACAGCAGGGTGTCAAATATCAATTCTGATATTTGAAAACAAATTGTGGAGGGGGGTCTCTATAAATATCCCATGAAAAATATATCAAGGACGGCAAAGTTCTTGCCCACTTTTAGCTAGTTTAAAGGTATTGTCCGGGTCTTTAACTGACTTAAGTGCCTAGGTGGGATAATGCACCTCAAGCCCACAGCAGAGTGTCAAATATCAACTTTGATATTTGAAAAATAAAATGTGGAGGGGGGGTCTCTATAAATATCCCATGAAAAATATATCAAGGACGGCAAAGTTCTTGCCCACCTTTGGGTAAGTTAAAGGTATTGCCCGGGTCTTTAACTGACTTAAGTGCCTAGGTGGGATAATGCACCTCAAGCCCACAGCAGGGTGTCAAATATCAATTGTGATATTTGAAAAAATATTGTGGAGGGGGGGGTCTCTATAAATATCCCATAAAAAAATATCAAGGACGGAAAAGTTCTTGCCCACCTTTGGCCAAGTTAAAGGTATTGCCCGGGTCTTTAACTGACTTAAGTGCCTAGGTGGGATAATGCACCTCAAGCCCACAGCAGAGTGTCAAATATCAATTCTGATATTTGAAAAAAAATTGTGGAGTGGGGGGTCTCTATAAATATCCCATGAAAAATATATCAAGGACGGCAAAGTTCTTGCCCACCTTTCGCCAAGTTAAAGGTATTGCCCGGGTCTTTAACTGACTTAAGTGCCTAGGTGGGATAATGCACCTCACGCCCACAGCAGGGTTTCAAAATATCAATTTTGATATTTGAAAACAAATTGTGGAGGGGGGGTCTCTATAAATATCCCATAAAAAATATATCAAGGACGGTAAAGTTCTTGCCCACCTTTGGCTAAGTTAAAGGTATTGCCCGGATCTTTAACTGACTTAAGTGCCTAGGTGGGATAATGCACCTCAAGCCCACAGCAGGGTGTCAAATATCAATTCTGATATTTGAAAAAAAATTGTGGAGGGAGGGGGGTCTCTATAAATATCCCATAAAAAATATACCAAGGACGGCAAAGTTCTTGCCCACCTTTGGCCAAGTTAAAGGTATTGCCTGGGTCTTTAACTGAGTTAAGTGCCTAGGTGGGATAATGCACCTTAAGCCCACAGCAGAGTGTCAAATATCAACTTTGATATTTGAAAAAAAAAATGTGGAGGGGGGGGGTCTTTATAAATATCCCATGAAAACTATATCAAGGACGGCAAAGTTCTTGCCCACTTTTGGCTAAGTTAAAGGTATTGCCCGGGTCTTTAACTGACTTAAGTGCCTAGGTGGGATAATGCACCTCACGCCCACAGCAGGGTTTCAAAATATCAACTTTGATATTTGAAAACAAATTGTGGAGGGGGGTCTCTATAAATATCCCATGAAAAATATATCAAGGACGGCAAAGTTCTTGCCCACTTTTAGCTAGTTTAAAGGTATTGTCCGGGTCTTTAACTGACTTAAGTGCCTAGGTGGGATAATGCACCTCAAGCCCACAGCAGAGTGTCAAATATCAACTTTGATATTTGAAAAAAAAAAATGTGGAGGGGGGGTCTCTATAAATATCCCATGAAAAATATATCAAGGACGGCAAAGTTCTTGCTCACTTTTGGCTAAGTTAAAGGTAATACCCGGGTGTATAACTGACTTAAGTGCCTAGGTGGGATAATGCACCTCAAGCCCACAGCAGGGTGTCAAATATCAATTCTGATATTTGAAAACAAATTGTGGAGGGGGTCTCTATAAATATCTCATAAAAAATATATCAAGGACGGCAAAGTTCTTGCCCACCTTTGGGTAAGTTAAAGGTATTGCCCGGGTCTTTAACTGACTTAAGTGCCTAGGTGGGATAATGCACCTCACGCCCACAGCAGGGTTTCAAAATATCAATTTTGATATTTGAAAACAAATTGTGGAGGGGAGGTCTCTATAAATATCCCATAAAAAATATATCAAGGACGGCAAAGTTCTTGCCCACCTTTGGCTAAGTTAAAGGTATTGCCCGGATCTTTAACTGAGTTAAGTGCCTAGGTGGGATAATGCACCTCAAGCCCACAGCAGGGTGTCAAATATCAATTCTGATATTTGAAAAAAAATTGTGGAGGGAGGGGGGTCTCTATAAATATCCCATAAAACATATATCAAGGACGGCAAAGTTCTTGCCCACCTTTGGCCAAGTTAAAGGTATTGCCTGGGTTTTTAACTGACTTAAGTGCCTAGGTGGGATAATGCACCTTAAGCCCACAGCAGAGTGTCAAATATCAACTTTGATATTTGAAAAAAAAATGTGGAGGGGGGGTCTTTATAAATATCCCATGAAAAATATATCAAGGACGGCAAAGTTCTTGCCCACTTTTGGCTAAGTTAAAGGTATTGCCCAGGTCTTTAACTGACTTAAGTGCCTAGGTGGGATAATGCACCTCACGCCCACAGCAGGGTTTCAAAATATTAATTTTGATATTTGAAAACAAATTGTGGAGGGGGGGTCTCTATAAATATCCGATACAAAATATATCAAGGACGGCAAAGTTCTTGCCCACCTTTGGCTAAGTTAAAGGTATTGCCCTGATCTTTAACTGAGTTAAGTGCCTAGGTGGGATAATGCACCTCAAGCCCACAGCAGGGTGTCAAATATCAATTCTGATATTTGAAAAAAAATTGTGGAGGGAGGGGGGTCTCTATAAATATCCCATAAAAAATATATCAAGGACGGCAAAGTTCTTGCCCACCTTTGGCCAAGTTAAAGGTATTGCCTGGGTTTTTAACTGACTTAAGTGCCTAGGTGGGATAATGCACCTTAAGCCCACAGCAGAGTGTCAAATATCAACTTTGATATTTGAAAAAAAAAATGTGGAGGGGGGGGTCTTTATAAATATCCCATGAAAAATATATCAAGGACGGCAAAGTTCTTGCCCACTTTTGGCTAAGTTAAAGGTATTGCCCAGGTCTTTAACTGACATAAGTGCCTAGGTGGGATAATGCACCTCACGCCCACAGCAGGGTTTCAAAATATCAATTTTGATATTTGAAAACAAATTGTGGAGGGGGGGTCTCTATAAATATCCGATACAAAATATATCAAGGACGGCAAAGTTCTTGCCCACCTTAGGCTAAGTTAAAGGTATTGCCCGGATCTTTAACTGAGTTAAGTGCCTAGGTGGGATAATGCACCTCAAGCCCACAGCAGAGTGTCAAATATCAATTCTGATATTTGAAAAAAAATTGTGAAGGGAGGGGGGTCTCTATAAATATCCCATAAAAAATATATCAAGGACGGCAAAGTTCTTGCCCACCTTTGGCCAAGTTAAAGGTATTGCCTGGGTCTTTAACTGACTTAAGTGCCTAGGTGGGATAATGCACCTCACGCCCACAGCAGGGTTTCAAAATATCAACTTTGATATTTGAAAACAAATTGTGGAGGGGGGGTCTCTATAAATATCCCATGAAAAATATATCAAGGACGGCAAAGTTCTTGCCCACTTTTGGCCAAGTTAAAGGTATTGCCCGGGTGTTTAACTGACTTAAGTGCCTAGGTGGGATAATGTACCTCAAGCCCACAGCAGGGTGTCAAATATCAATTCTGATATTTGAAAACAAATTGTGGAGGGGGGTCTCTATAAATATCCCATGAAAAATATATCAAGGACGGCAAAGTTCTTGCCCTTTTTTAGCTAGTTTAAAGGTATTGTCCGGGTCTTTAACTGACTTAAGTGCCTAGGTGGGATAATGCACCTCAAGCCCACAGCAGAGTGTCAAATATCAACTTTGATATTTGAAAAAAAAAATGTGGAGGGGGGTCTCTATAAATATCCCATGAAAAATATATCAAGGACGGCAAAGTTCTTGCCCACCTTTGGCCAAGTTAAAGGTATTTCCCGGGTCTTTAACTGACTTAAGTGCCTAGGTGGGATAATGCACCTCAAGCCCACAGCAGGGTGTCAAATATCAATTCTGATATTTGAAAACAAATTGTGGAGGGGGGGTCTCTATAAATATCCCATGAAAAATATATCAAGGACGGCAAAGTTCTTGCCCACTTTTAGCTAGTTTAAAGGTATTGTCCGGGTCTTTAACTGACTTAAGTGCCTAGGTGGGATAATGCACCTCAAGCCCACAGCAGAGTGTCAAATATCAACTTTGATATTTGAAAAAAAAATGTGGAGGGGAGGTCTCTATAAATATCCCATGAAAAATATATTAATGACGGCAAAGTTCTTGCCCACTTATGGCTAAGTTAAAGGTAATACCCGGGTGTTTAACTGACTTAAGTGCCTAGGTGGGATAATGCACCTCAAGCCCACAGCAGGGTGTCAAATATCAATTCTGATATTTGAAAACAAATTGTGGAGGGGGTCTCTATAAATATCTCATAAAAAATATATCAAGGACGGCAAAGTTCTTGCCCACCTTTGGGTAAGTTAAAGGTATTGCCCGGGTCTTTAACTGACTTAAGTGCCTAGGTGGGATAATGCACCTCACGCCCACAGCAGGGTTTCAAAATATCAATTTTGATATTTGAAAACAAATTGTGGAGGGGAGGTCTCTATAAATATCCCATAAAAAATATATCAAGGACGGCAAAGTTCTTGCCCACCTTTGGCTAAGTTAAAGGTATTGCCCGGATCTTTAACTGAGTTAAGTGCCTAGGTGGGATAATGCACCTCAAGCCCACAGCAGGGTGTCAAATATCAATTCTGATATTTGAAAAAAATTTGTGGAGGGAGGGGGGTCTCTATAAATATCCCATAAAAAATATATCAAGGACGGCAAAGTTCTTGCCCACCTTTGGCCAAGTTAAAGGTATTGCCTTGGTCTTTAACTGACTTAAGTGCCTAGGTGGGATAATGCACCTTAAGCCCACAGCAGAGTGTCAAATATCAACTTTGATATTTGAAAAAACAATGTGGAGGGGGGGTCTTTATAAATATCCCATGAAAAATATATCAAGGACGGCAAAGTTCTTGCCCACTTTTGGCTAAGTTAAAGGTATTGCCCAGGTCTTTAACTGACTTAAGTGCCTAGGTGGGATAATGCACCTCACGCCCACAGCAGGGTTTCAAAATATCAACTTTGATATTTGAAAACAAATTGTGGAGGGGGGGTCTCTATAAATATCCCATGAAAAATATATCAAGGACGGCAAAGTTCTTGCCCACTTTTGGCTAAGTTAAAGGTATTGCCCGGGTGTTTAACTGACTTAAGTGCCTAGGTGGGATAATGCACCTCAAGCCCACAGCAGGGTGTCAAATATCAATTCTGATATTTGAAAAAAAATTGTGGAGGGGGGGGTCTCTATAAATATCCCATGAAAAATATATCAAGGACGGCAAAGTTCTTGCCCACCTTTGGCCAAGTTAAAGGTATTTCCCGGGTCTTTAACTGACTTAAGTGCCTAGGTGGGATAATGCACCTCAAGCCCACAGCAGGGTGTCAAATATCAATTCTGATATTTGAAAACAAATTGTGGAGGGGGGTCTCTATAAATATCCCATGAAAAATATATCAAGGACGGCAAAGTTCTTGCTCACTTTTGGCTAAGTTAAAGGTAATACCCGGGTGTTTAACTGACTTAAGTGCCTAGGTGGGATAATGCACCTCAAGCCCACAGCAGGGTGTCAAATATCAATTCTGATATTTGAAAACAAATTGTGGAGGGGGTCTCTATAAATATCTCATAAAAAATATATCAAGGACGGCAAAGTTCTTGCCCACCTTTGGCTAAGTTAAAGGTATTGCCCGGGTCTTTAACTGACTTAAGTGCCTAGGTGGGATAATGCACCTCACGCCCACAGCAGGGTTTCAAAATATCAATTTTGATATTTGAAAACAAATTGTGGAGGGGGGTCTCTATAAATATCCCATAAAAAATATATCAAGGACGGCAAAGTTCTTGCCCACCTTTGGCTAAGTTAAAGGTATTGCCCGGGTGTTTAACTGACTTAAGTGCATAGGTGGGATAATGCACCTCAAGCCCACAGCAGGGTGTCAAATATCAATTCTGATATTTGAAAACAAATTGTGGAGGGGGGTCTCTATAAATATCCCATGAAAAATATATCAAGGACGGCAAAGTTCTTGCCCACTTTTAGCTAGTTTAAAGGTATTGTCCGGGTCTTTAACTGACTTAAGTGCCTAGGTGGGATAATGCACCTCAAGCCCACAGCAGAGTGTCAAATATCAACTTTGATATTTGAAAAAAAAAAATGTGGAGGGGGGGTCTCTATAAATATCCCATGAAAAATATATCAAGGACGGCAAAGTTCTTGCTCACTTTTGGCTAAGTTAAAGGTAATACCCGGGTGTATAACTGACTTAAGTGCCTAGGTGGGATAATGCACCTCAAGCCCACAGCAGGGTGTCAAATATCAATTCTGATATTTGAAAACAAATTGTGGAGGGGGTCTCTATAAATATCTCATAAAAAATATATCAAGGACGGCAAAGTTCTTGCCCACCTTTGGGTAAGTTAAAGGTATTGCCCAGGTCTTTAACTGACTTAAGTGCCTAGGTGGGATAATGCACCTCACGCCCACAGCAGGGTTTCAAAATATCAATTTTGATATTTGAAAACAAATTGTGGAGGGGGGGTCTCTATAAATATCCGATAAAACATATATCAAGGACGGCAAAGTTCTTGCCCACCTTAGGCTAAGTTAAAGGTATTGCCCGGATCTTTAACTGAGTTAAGTGCCTAGGTGGGATAATGCACCTCAAGCCCACAGCAGAGTGTCAAATATCAATTCTGATATTTGAAAAAAAATTGTGGAGGGGGGTCTCTATAAATATCCCATAAAAAATATATCAAGGACGGCAAAGTTCTTGCCCACCTTTGGCTAAGTTAAAGGTATTGCCCGGGTATTTAACTGACGTAAGTGCCTAGGTGGGATAATGCACCTCAAGCCCACAGCAGGGTGTCAAATATCAATTCTGATATTTGAAAAAAAATTGTGGAGGGAGGGGGGTCTCTATAAATATCCCATAAAAAATATATCAAGGACGGCAAAGTTCTTGCCCACCTTTGGCCAAGTTAAAGGTATTGCCTGGGTCTTTAACTGACTTAAGTGCCTAGGTGGGAAAATGCACCTCACGCCCACAGCAGGGTTTCAAAATATCAACTTTGATATTTGAAAACAAATTGTGGAGGGGGGGTCTCTATAAATATCCCATGAAAAATATATCAAGGACGGCAAAGTTCTTGCCCACCTTTGGCTAAGTTAAAGGTATTGCCCGGATCTTTAACGGAGTTAAGTGCCTAGGTGGGATAATGCACCTCAAGCCCACAGCAGGGTGTCAAATATCAATTCTGATATTTGAAAAAAAATTGTGGAGGGAGGGGGGTCTCTATAAATATCCCATAAAAAATATATCAAGGACGGCAAAGTTCTTGCCCACCTTTGGCCAAGTTAAAGGTATTGCCTGGGTCTTTAACTGACTTAAGTGCCTAGGTGGGATAATGCACCTTAAGCCCACAGCAGAGTGTCAAATATCAACTTTGATATTTGAAAAAAAAAATGTGGAGGGGGGGTCTTTATAAATATCCCATGAAAAATATATCAAGGACGGCAAAGTTCTTGCCCACTTTTGGCTAAGTTAAAGGTATTGCCCAGGTCTTTAACTGACTTAAGTGCCTAGGTGGGATAATGCACCTCACGCCCACAGCAGGGTTTCAAAATATCAATTTTGATATTTGAAAACAAATTGTGGAGGGGGGGTCTCTATAAATATCCGATAAAAAATATATCAAGGACGGCAAAGTTCTTGCCCACCTTAGGCTAAGTTAAAGGTATTGCCCGGATCTTTAACTGAGTTAAGTGCCTAGGTGGGATAATGCACCTCAAGCCCACAGCAGAGTGTCAAATATCAATTCTGATATTTGAAAAAAAATTGTGGAGGGGGGTCTCTATAAATATCCCATAAAAAATATATCAAGGACGGCAAAGTTCTTGCCCACCTTTGGCTAAGTTAAAGGTATTGCCCGGGTATTTAACTGACGTAAGTGCCTAGGTGGGATAATGCACCTCAAGCCCACAGAAGGGTGTCAAATATCAATTCTGATATTTGAAAAAAAATTGTGGAGGGAGGGGGGTCTCTATAAATATCCCATAAAAAATATATCAAGGACGGCAAAGTTCTTGCCCACCTTTGGCCAAGTTAAAGGTATTGCCTGGGTCTTTAACTGACTTAAGTGCCTAGGTGGGATAATGCACCTCACGACCACAGCAGGGTTTCAAAATATCAACTTTGATATTTGAAAACAAATTGTGGAGGGGGGGTCTCTATAAATATCCCATGAAAAATATATCAAGGACGGCAAAGTTCTTGCCCACTTTTGGCTAAGTTAAAGGTATTGCCCGGGTGTTTAACTGACTTAAGTGCCTAGGTGGGATAATGCACCTCAAGCCCACAGCAGGGTGTCAAATATCAATTCTGATATTTGAAAACAAATTGTGGAGGGGGGTCTCTATAAATATCCCATGAAAAATATATCAAGGACGGCAAAGTTCTTGCCCACTTTTAGCTAGTTTAAAGGTATTGTCCGGGTCGTTAACTGACTTAAGTGCCTAGGTGGGATAATGCACCTCAAGCCCACAGCAGAGTGTCAAATATCAACTTTGATATTTGAAAAAAAAAATGTGGAGGGGGGGTCTCTATAAATATCCCATGAAAAATATATCAAGGACGGCAAAGTTCTTGCCCACCTTTGGCCAAGTTAAAGGTATTTCCCGGGTCTTTAACTGACTTAAGTGCCTAGGTGGGATAATGCACCTCAAGCCCACAGCAGGGTGTCAAATATCAATTCTGATATTTGAAAACAAATTGTGGAGGGGGGTCTCTATAAATATCCCATGAAAAATATATCAAGGACGGCAAAGTTCTTGCCCACTTTTAGCTAGTTTAAAGGTATTGTCCGGGTCTTTAACTGACATAAGTGCCTAGGTGGGATAATGCACCTCAAGCCCACAGCAGAGTGTCAAATATCAACTTTGATATTTGAAAAAAAAAAATGTGGAGGGGGGGTCTCTATAAATATCCCATGAAAAATATATCAAGGACGGCAAAGTTCTTGCTCACTTTTGGCTAAGTTAAAGGTAATACCCGGGTGTATAACTGACTTAAGTGCCTAGGTGGGATAATGCACCTCAAGCCCACAGCAGGGTGTCAAATATCAATTCTGATATTTGAAAACAAATTGTGGAGGGGGTCTCTATAAATATCTCATAAAAAATATATCAAGGACGGCAAAGTTCTTGCCCACCTTTGGGTAAGTTAAAGGTATTGCCCGGGTCTTTAACTGACTTAAGTGCCTAGGTGGGATAATGCACCTCACGCCCACAGCAGGGTTTCAAAATATCAATTTTGATATTTGAAAACAAATTGTGGAGGGGAGGTCTCTATAAATATCCCATAAAAAATATATCAAGGACGGCAAAGTTCTTGCCCACCTTTGGCTAAGTTAAAGGTATTGCCCGGATCTTTAACTGAGTTAAGTGCCTAGGTGGGATAATGCACCTCAAGCCCACAGCAGGGTGTCAAATATCAATTCTGATATTTGAAAAAAAATTGTGGAGGGAGGGGGGTCTCTATAAATATCCCATAAAAAATATATCAAGGACGGCAAAGTTCTTGCCCACCTTTGGCCAAGTTAAAGGTATTGCCTTGGTCTTTAACTGACTTAAGTGCCTAGGTGGGATAATGCACCTTAAGCCCACAGCAGAGTGTCAAATATCAACTTTGATATTTGAAAAAAAAAATGTGGAGGGGGGTCTTTATAAATATCCCATGAAAAATATATCAAGGACGGCAAAGTTCTTGCCCACCTTTGGCCAAGTTAAAGGTATTTCCCGGGTCTTTAACTGACTTAAGTGCCTAGGTGGGATAATGCACCTCAAGCCCACAGCAGGGTGTCAAATATCAATTCTGATATTTGAAAACAAATTGTGGAGGGGGGTCTCTATAAATATCCCATGAAAAATATATCAAGGACGGCAAAGTTCTTGCCCACTTTTAGCTAGTTTAAAGGTATTGTCCGGGTCTTTAACTGACTTAAGTGCCTAGGTGGGATAATGCACCTCACGCCCACAGCAGGGTTTCAAAATATCAATTTTGATATTTGAAAACAAATTGTGGAGGGGGGTCTCTATAAATATCCCATAAAAAATATATCAAGGACGGCAAAGTTCTTGCCCACCTTTGGCTAAGTTAAAGGTATTGCCCGGGTGTTTAACTGACTTAAGTGCATAGGTGGGATAATGCACCTCAAGCCCACAGCAGGGTGTCAAATATCAATTCTGATATTTGAAAACAAATTGTGGAGGGGGGTCTCTATAAATATCCCATGAAAAATATATCAAGGACGGCAAAGTTCTTGCCCACTTTTAGCTAGTTTAAAGGTATTGTCCGGGTCTTTAACTGACTTAAGTGCCTAGGTGGGATAATGCACCTCAAGCCCACAGCAGAGTGTCAAATATCAACTTTGATATTTGAAAAAAAAAAATGTGGAGGGGGGGTCTCTATAAATATCCCATGAAAAATATATCAAGGACGGCAAAGTTCTTGCTCACTTTTGGCTAAGTTAAAGGTAATACCCGGGTGTATAACTGACTTAAGTGCCTAGGTGGGATAATGCACCTCAAGCCCACAGCAGGGTGTCAAATATCAATTCTGATATTTGAAAACAAATTGTGGAGGGGGTCTCTATAAATATCTCATAAAAAATATATCAAGGACGGCAAAGTTCTTGCCCACCTTTGGGTAAGTTAAAGGTATTGCCCGGGTCTTTAACTGACTTAAGTGCCTAGGTGGGATAATGCACCTCACGCCCACAGCAGGGTTTCAAAATATCAATTTTGATATTTGAAAACAAATTGTGGAGGGGAGGTCTCTATAAATATCCCATAAAAAATATATCAAGGACGGCAAAGTTCTTGCCCACCTTTGGCTAAGTTAAAGGTATTGCCCGGATCTTTAACTGAGTTAAGTGCCTAGGTGGGATAATGCACCTCAAGCCCACAGCAGGGTGTCAAATATCAATTCTGATATTTGAAAAAAATTTGTGGAGGGAGGGGGGTCTCTATAAATATCCCATAAAAAATATATCAAGGACGGCAAAGTTCTTGCCCACCTTTGGCCAAGTTAAAGGTATTGCCTTGGTCTTTAACTGACTTAAGTGCCTAGGTGGGATAATGCACCTTAAGCCCACAGCAGAGTGTCAAATATCAACTTTGATATTTGAAAAAAAAATGTGGAGGGGGGGTCTTTATAAATATCCCATGAAAAATATATCAAGGACGGCAAAGTTCTTGCCCACTTTTGGCTAAGTTAAAGGTATTGCCCAGGTCTTTAACTGACTTAAGTGCCTAGGTGGGATAATGCACCTCACGCCCACAGCAGGGTTTCAAAATATCAACTTTGATATTTGAAAACAAATTGTGGAGGGGGGGTCTCTATAAATATCCCATGAAAAATATATCAAGGACGGCAAAGTTCTTGCCCACTTTTGGCTAAGTTAAAGGTATTGCCCGGGTGTTTAACTGACTTAAGTGCCTAGGTGGGATAATGCACCTCAAGCCCACAGCAGGGTGTCAAATATCAATTCTGATATTTGAAAAAAAATTGTGGAGGGGGGGGTCTCTATAAATATCCCATGAAAAATATATCAAGGACGGCAAAGTTCTTGCCCACCTTTGGCCAAGTTAAAGGTATTTCCCGGGTCTTTAACTGACTTAAGTGCCTAGGTGGGATAATGCACCTCAAGCCCACAGCAGGGTGTCAAATATCAATTCTGATATTTGAAAACAAATTGTGGAGGGGGGTCTCTATAAATATCCCATGAAAAATATATCAAGGACGGCAAAGTTCTTGCTCACTTTTGGCTAAGTTAAAGGTAATACCCGGGTGTTTAACTGACTTAAGTGCCTAGGTGGGATAATGCACCTCAAGCCCACAGCAGGGTGTCAAATATCAATTCTGATATTTGAAAACAAATTGTGGAGGGGGTCTCTATAAATATCTCATAAAAAATATATCAAGGACGGCAAAGTTCTTGCCCACCTTTGGCTAAGTTAAAGGTATTGCCCGGGTCTTTAACTGACTTAAGTGCCTAGGTGGGATAATGCACCTCACGCCCACAGCAGGGTTTCAAAATATCAATTTTGATATTTGAAAACAAATTGTGGAGGGGGGTCTCTATAAATATCCCATAAAAAATATATCAAGGACGGCAAAGTTCTTGCCCACCTTTGGCTAAGTTAAAGGTATTGCCCGGGTGTTTAACTGACTTAAGTGCATAGGTGGGATAATGCACCTCAAGCCCACAGCAGGGTGTCAAATATCAATTCTGATATTTGAAAACAAATTGTGGAGGGGGGTCTCTATAAATATCCCATGAAAAATATATCAAGGACGGCAAAGTTCTTGCCCACTTTTAGCTAGTTTAAAGGTATTGTCCGGGTCTTTAACTGACTTAAGTGCCTAGGTGGGATAATGCACCTCAAGCCCACAGCAGAGTGTCAAATATCAACTTTGATATTTGAAAAAAAAAAATGTGGAGGGGGGGTCTCTATAAATATCCCATGAAAAATATATCAAGGACGGCAAAGTTCTTGCTCACTTTTGGCTAAGTTAAAGGTAATACCCGGGTGTATAACTGACTTAAGTGCCTAGGTGGGATAATGCACCTCAAGCCCACAGCAGGGTGTCAAATATCAATTCTGATATTTGAAAACAAATTGTGGAGGGGGTCTCTATAAATATCTCATAAAAAATATATCAAGGACGGCAAAGTTCTTGCCCACCTTTGGGTAAGTTAAAGGTATTGCCCAGGTCTTTAACTGACTTAAGTGCCTAGGTGGGATAATGCACCTCACGCCCACAGCAGGGTTTCAAAATATCAATTTTGATATTTGAAAACAAATTGTGGAGGGGGGGTCTCTATAAATATCCGATAAAACATATATCAAGGACGGCAAAGTTCTTGCCCACCTTAGGCTAAGTTAAAGGTATTGCCCGGATCTTTAACTGAGTTAAGTGCCTAGGTGGGATAATGCACCTCAAGCCCACAGCAGAGTGTCAAATATCAATTCTGATATTTGAAAAAAAATTGTGGAGGGGGGTCTCTATAAATATCCCATAAAAAATATATCAAGGACGGCAAAGTTCTTGCCCACCTTTGGCTAAGTTAAAGGTATTGCCCGGGTATTTAACTGACGTAAGTGCCTAGGTGGGATAATGCACCTCAAGCCCACAGCAGGGTGTCAAATATCAATTCTGATATTTGAAAAAAAATTGTGGAGGGAGGGGGGTCTCTATAAATATCCCATAAAAAATATATCAAGGACGGCAAAGTTCTTGCCCACCTTTGGCCAAGTTAAAGGTATTGCCTGGGTCTTTAACTGACTTAAGTGCCTAGGTGGGATAATGCACCTCACGCCCACAGCAGGGTTTCAAAATATCAACTTTGATATTTGAAAACAAATTGTGGAGGGGGGGTCTCTATAAATATCCCATGAAAAATATATCAAGGACGGCAAAGTTCTTGCCCACCTTTGGCTAAGTTAAAGGTATTGCCCGGATCTTTAACGGAGTTAAGTGCCTAGGTGGGATAATGCACCTCAAGCCCACAGCAGGGTGTCAAATATCAATTCTGATATTTGAAAAAAAATTGTGGAGGGAGGGGGGTCTCTATAAATATCCCATAAAAAATATATCAAGGACGGCAAAGTTCTTGCCCACCTTTGGCCAAGTTAAAGGTATTGCCTGGGTCTTTAACTGACTTAAGTGCCTAGGTGGGATAATGCACCTTAAGCCCACAGCAGAGTGTCAAATATCAACTTTGATATTTGAAAAAAAAAATGTGGAGGGGGGGTCTTTATAAATATCCCATGAAAAATATATCAAGGACGGCAAAGTTCTTGCCCACTTTTGGCTAAGTTAAAGGTATTGCCCAGGTCTTTAACTGACTTAAGTGCCTAGGTGGGATAATGCACCTCACGCCCACAGCAGGGTTTCAAAATATCAATTTTGATATTTGAAAACAAATTGTGGAGGGGGGGTCTCTATAAATATCCGATAAAAAATATATCAAGGACGGCAAAGTTCTTGCCCACCTTAGGCTAAGTTAAAGGTATTGCCCGGATCTTTAACTGAGTTAAGTGCCTAGGTGGGATAATGCACCTCAAGCCCACAGCAGAGTGTCAAATATCAATTCTGATATTTGAAAAAAAATTGTGGAGGGGGGTCTCTATAAATATCCCATAAAAAATATATCAAGGACGGCAAAGTTCTTGCCCACCTTTGGCTAAGTTAAAGGTATTGCCCGGGTATTTAACTGACGTAAGTGCCTAGGTGGGATAATGCACCTCAAGCCCACAGAAGGGTGTCAAATATCAATTCTGATATTTGAAAAAAAATTGTGGAGGGAGGGGGGTCTCTATAAATATCCCATAAAAAATATATCAAGGACGGCAAAGTTCTTGCCCACCTTTGGCCAAGTTAAAGGTATTGCCTGGGTCTTTAACTGACTTAAGTGCCTAGGTGGGATAATGCACCTCACGCCCACAGCAGGGTTTCAAAATATCAACTTTGATATTTGAAAACAAATTGTGGAGGGGGGGTCTCTATAAATATCCCATGAAAAATATATCAAGGACGGCAAAGTTCTTGCCCACTTTTGGCTAAGTTAAAGGTATTGCCCGGGTGTTTAACTGACTTAAGTGCCTAGGTGGGATAATGCACCTCAAGCCCACAGCAGGGTGTCAAATATCAATTCTGATATTTGAAAACAAATTGTGGAGGGGGGTCTCTATAAATATCCCATGAAAAATATATCAAGGACGGCAAAGTTCTTGCCCACTTTTAGCTAGTTTAAAGGTATTGTCCGGGTCTTTAACTGACTTAAGTGCCTAGGTGGGATAATGCACCTCAAGCCCACAGCAGAGTGTCAAATATCAACTTTGATATTTGAAAAAAAAAATGTGGAGGGGGGTCTCTATAAATATCCCATGAAAAATATATCAAGGACGGCAAAGTTCTTGCCCACCTTTGGCCAAGTTAAAGGTATTTCCCGGGTCTTTAACTGACTTAAGTGCCTAGGTGGGATAATGCACCTCAAGCCCACAGCAGGGTGTCAAATATCAATTCTGATATTTGAAAACAAATTGTGGAGGGGGGTCTCTATAAATATCCCATGAAAAATATATCAAGGACGGCAAAGTTCTTGCCCACTTTTAGCTAGTTTAAAGGTATTGTCCGGGTCTTTAACTGACTTAAGTGCCTAGGTGGGATAATGCACCTCAAGCCCACAGCAGAGTGTCAAATATCAACTTTGATATTTGAAAAAAAAAAATGTGGAGGGGGGGTCTCTATAAATATCCCATGAAAAATATATCAAGGACGGCAAAGTTCTTGCTCACTTTTGGCTAAGTTAAAGGTAATAACCGGGTGTATAACTGACTTAAGTGCCTAGGTGGGATAATGCACCTCAAGCCCACAGCAGGGTGTCAAATATCAATTCTGATATTTGAAAACAAATTGTGGAGGGGGTCTCTATAAATATCTCATAAAAAATATATCAAGGACGGCAAAGTTCTTGCCCACCTTTGGGTAAGTTAAAGGTATTGCCCGGGTCTTTAACTGACTTAAGTGCCTAGGTGGGATAATGCACCTCACGCCCACAGCAGGGTTTCAAAATATCAATTTTGATATTTGAAAACAAATTGTGGAGGGGAGGTCTCTATAAATATCCCATAAAAAATATATCAAGGACGGCAAAGTTCTTGCCCACCTTTGGCTAAGTTAAAGGTATTGCCCGGATCTTTAACTGAGTTAAGTGCCTAGGTGGGATAATGCACCTCAAGCCCACAGCAGGGTGTCAAATATCAATTCTGATATTTGAAAAAAAATTGTGGAGGGAGGGGGGTCTCTATAAATATCCCATAAAAAATATATCAAGGACGGCAAAGTTCTTGCCCACCTTTGGCCAAGTTAAAGGTATTGCCTTGGTCTTTAACTGACTTAAGTGCCTAGGTGGGATAATGCACCTTAAGCCCACAGCAGAGTGTCAAATATCAACTTTGATATTTGAAAAAAAAAATGTGGAGGGGGGTCTTTATAAATATCCCATGAAAAATATATCAAGGACGGCAAAGTTCTTGCCCACCTTTGGCCAAGTTAAAGGTATTTCCCGGGTCTTTAACTGACTTAAGTGCCTAGGTGGGATAATGCACCTCAAGCCCACAGCAGGGTGTCAAATATCAATTCTGATATTTGAAAACAAATTGTGGAGGGGGGTCTCTATAAATATCCCATGAAAAATATATCAAGGACGGCAAAGTTCTTGCCCACTTTTAGCTAGTTTAAAGGTATTGTCCGGGTCTTTAACTGACTTAAGTGCCTAGGTGGGATAATGCACCTCAAGCCCACAGCAGAGTGTCAAATATCAACTTTGATATTTGAAAAAAAAAAATGTGGAGGGGGGGTCTCTATAAATATCCCATGAAAAATATATCAAGGACGGCAAAGTTCTTGCTCACTTTTGGCTAAGTTAAAGGTAATACCCGGGTGTATAACTGACTTAAGTGCCTAGGTGGGATAATGCACCTCAAGCCCACAGCAGGGTGTCAAATATCAATTCTGATATTTGAAAACAAATTGTGGAGGGGGTCTCTATAAATATCTCATAAAAAATATATCAAGGACGGCAAAGTTCTTGCCCACCTTTGGGTAAGTTAAAGGTATTGCCCGGGTCTTTAACTGACTTAAGTGCCTAGGTGGGATAATGCACCTCACGCCCACAGCAGGGTTTCAAAATATCAATTTTGATATTTGAAAACAAATTGTGGAGGGGAGGTCTCTATAAATATCCCATAAAAAATATATCAAGGACGGCAAAGTTCTTGCCCACCTTTGGCTAAGTTAAAGGTATTGCCCGGATCTTTAACTGAGTTAAGTGCCTAGGTGGGATAATGCACCTCAAGCCCACAGCAGGGTGTCAAATATCAATTCTGATATTTGAAAAAAAATTGTGGAGGGAGGGGGGTCTCTATAAATATCCCATAAAAAATATATCAAGGACGGCAAAGTTCTTGCCCACCTTTGGCCAAGTTAAAGGTATTGCCTTGGTCTTTAACTGACTTAAGTGCCTAGGTGGGATAATGCACCTTAAGCCCACAGCAGAGTGTCAAATATCAACTTTGATATTTGAAAAAAAAAATGTGGAGGGGGGTCTTTATAAATATCCCATGAAAAATATATCAAGGACGGCAAAGTTCTTGCCCACTTTTGGCTAAGTTAAAGGTATTGCCCGGGTCTTTAACTGACTTAAGTGCCTAGGTGGGATAATGCACCTCAAGCCCACAGCAGAGTGTCAAATATCAACTTTGATATTTGAAAAAAAAAATGTGGAGGGGGGGTCTCTATAAATATCCCATGAAAAATATATCAAGGACGGCAAAGTTCTTGCCCACCTTTGGCCAAGTTAAAGGTATTTCCCGGGTCTTTAACTGACTTAAGTGCCTAGGTGGGATAATGCACCTCAAGCCCACAGCAGGGTGTCAAATATCAATTCTGATATTTGAAAACAAATTGTGGAGGGGGGTCTCTATAAATATCCCATGAAAAATATATCAAGGACGGCAAAGTTCTTGCCCACTTTTAGCTAGTTTAAAGGTATTGTCCGGGTCTTTAACTGACTTAAGTGCCTAGGTGGGATAATGCACCTCAAGCCCACAGCAGAGTGTCAAATATCAACTTTGATATTTGAAAAAAAAAAATGTGGAGGGGGGGTCTCTATAAATATCCCATGAAAAATATATCAAGGACGGCAAAGTTCTTGCCCACCTTTGGCTAAGTTAAAGGTATTGCCCGGGTGTTTAACTGACTTAAGTGCCTAGGTGGGATAATGCACCTCAAGCCCACAGCAGGGTGTCAAATATCAATTCTGATATTTGAAAACAAATTGTGGAGGGGGGTCTCTATAAATATCCCATGAAAAATATATTAAGGACGGCAAAGTTCTTGCCCACTTTTAGCTAGTTTAAAGGTATTGTCCGGGTCTTTAACTGACTTAAGTGCCTAGGTGGGATAATGCACCTCAAGCCCACAGCAGAGTGTCAAATATCAACTTTGATATTTGAAAAAAAAAATGTGGAGGGGGGTCTCTATAAATATCCCATGAAAAATATATCAAGGACGGCAAAGTTCTTGCTCACTTTTGGCTAAGTTAAAGGTAATACCCGGGTGTATAACTGACTTAAGTGCCTAGGTGGGATAATGCACTTCAAGCCCACAGCAGGGTGTCAAATATCAATTCTGATATTTGAAAACAAATTGTGGAGGGGGTCTCTATAAATATCTCATAAAAAATATATCAAGGACGGCAAAGTTCTTGCCCACCTTTGGGTAAGTTAAAGGTATTGCCCGGGTCTTTAACTGACTTAAGTGCCTAGGTGGGATAATGCACCTCACGCCCACAGCAGGGTTTCAAAATATCAATTTTGATATTTGAAAACAAATTGTGGAGGGGAGGTCTCTATAAATATCCCATAAAAAATATATCAAGGACGGCAAAGTTCTTGCCCACCTTTGGCTAAGTTAAAGGTATTTCCCGGATCTTTAACTGAGTTAAGTGCCTAGGTGGGATAATGCACCTCAAGCCCACAGCAGGGTGTCAAATATCAATTCTGATATTTGAAAAAAAATTGTGGAGGGAGGGGGGTCTCTATAAATATCCCATAAAAAATATATCAAGGACGGCAAAGTTCTTGCCCACCTTTGGCCAAGTTAAAGGTATTGCCTTGGTCTTTAACTGACTTAAGTGCCTAGGTGGGATAATGCACCTTAAGCCCACAGCAGAGTGTCAAATATCAACTTTGATATTTGAAAAAAAAAATGTGGAGGGGGGTCTTTATAAATATCCCATGAAAAATATATCAAGGACGGCAAAGTTCTTGCCCACTTTTGGCTAAGTTAAAGGTATTGCCCAGGTCTTTAACTGACTTAAGTGCCTAGGTGGGATAATGCACCTCAAGTCCACAGCAGAGTGTCAAATATCAACTTTGATATTTGAAAAAAAAAATGTGGAGGGGGGGTCTCTATAAATATTCCATGAAAAATATATCAAGGACGGCAAAGTTCTTGCCCACCTTTGGCCAAGTTAAAGGTATTTCCCGGGTCTTTAACTGACTTAAGTGCCTAGGTGGGATAATGCACCTCAAGCCCACAGCAGGGTGTCAAATATCAATTCTGATATTTGAAAACAAATTGTGGAGGGGGGTCTCTATAAATATCCCATGAAAAATATATCAAGGACGGCAAAGTTCTTGCCCACTTTTAGCTAGTTTAAAGGTATTGTCCGGGTCTTTAACTGACTTAAGTGCCTAGGTGGGATAATGCACCTCAAGCCCACAGCAGAGTGTCAAATATCAACTTTGATATTTGAAAAAAAAAAATGTGGAGGGGGGGTCTCTATAAATATCCCATGAAAAATATATCAAGGACGGCAAAGTTCTTGCCCACTTTTGGCTAAGTTAAAGGTATTGCCCGGGTGTTTAACTGACTTAAGTGCCTAGGTGGGATAATGCACCTCAAGCCCACAGCAGGGTGTCAAATATCAATTCTGATATTTGAAAACAAATTGTGGAGGGGGGTCTCTATAAATATCCCATGAAAAATATATCAAGGACGGCAAAGTTCTTGCCCACTTTTAGCTAGTTTAAAGGTATTGTCCGGGTCTTTAACTGACTTAAGTGCCTAGGTGGGATAATGCACCTCAAGCCCACAGCAGGGTGTCAAATATCAATTCTGATATTTGA
Source organism: Bathymodiolus brooksi (assembly GCA_963680875.1). Classification (NCBI taxonomy): domain Eukaryota; kingdom Metazoa; phylum Mollusca; class Bivalvia; order Mytilida; family Modiolidae; genus Bathymodiolus; species Bathymodiolus brooksi. Next base: position 64,372,922 of record OY804579.1, read on the forward strand.
AAACAAATTGTGGAGGGGGGTCTCTATTAATATCCCATGAAAAATATATCAAGGACGGCAAAGTTCTTGCCCACCTTTGGCTAAGTTAAAGGTATTGCCCGGGTCTTTAACTGACTTAAGTGCCTAGGTGGGATAATGCACCTCACGCCCACAGCAGGGTTTCAAAATATCAATTTTGATATTTGAAAACAAATTGTGGAGGGGGTCTCTATAAATATCCCATAAAAAATATACCAAGGACGGCAAAGTTCTTGCCCACTTTTGGCTAAGTTAAAGGTATTGCCCGGGTCTTTAACTGACGTAAGTGCCTAGGTGGGATAATGCACCTCATGCCCACAGCAGGGTTTCAAAATATCAATTTTGATATTTGAAAACAAATTGTGGAGGGAGGGGGGTCTCTATAAATATCCCAAAAACAATATATCAAGGACGGCAAAGTTCTTGCCCACCTTTGGCTAAGTTAAAGGTATTGCCCGGATCTTGAACTGACTTAAGTGCCTAGGTGGGATAATGCACCTCAAGCCCACAACAGAGTGTCAAATATCAATTCTGATATTTGAAAAAAAAAATGTGGATGGGGGTCTCTATAAATATCCTATAAAAAATATATCAAGGACGGCAAAGTTCTTGCCCACCTTTGGCCAAGTTAAAGGTATTTCCCGGGTCTTTAACTGACTTAAGTGCCTAGGTGGGATAATGCACCTCAAGCCCACAGCAGGGTGTCAAATATCAATTCTGATATTTGAAAAAACATTGTGGAGGGGGGTCTCTATAAATATCCCATGAAAAATATATCAAGGACGGCAAAGTTCTTGCTCACTTTTGGCTAAGTTAAAGGTAATACCCGGGTGTTTAACTGACTTAAGTGCCTAGGTGGGATAATGCACCTCAAGCCCACAGCAGGGTGTCAAATATCAATTCTGATATTTGAAAACAAATTGTGGAGGGGGGTCTCTATAAATATCCCATAAAAAATATATCAAGGACGGCAAAGTTCTTGCCCACCTTTGGCTAAGTTAAAGGTATTGCCCGGGTCTTTAACTGACTTAAGTGCCTAGGTGGGATAATGCACCTCAAGCCCACAGCAGAGTGTCAAATATCAATTCTGATATTTGAAAACAAATTGTGGAGGGGGTCTCTATAAATATCCCATAAAAAATATACCAAGGACGGCAAAGTTCTTGCCCACTTTTGGCTAAGTTAAAGGTATTGCCCGGGTCTTTAACTGACGTAAGTGCCTAGGTGGGATAATGCACCTCATGCCCACAGCAGGGTTTCAAAATATCAATTTTGATATTTGAAAACAAATTGTGGAGGGAGGGGGGTCTCTATAAATATCCCAAAAACAATATATCAAGGACGGCAAAGTTCTTGCCCACCTTTGGCTAAGTTAAAGGTATTGCCCGGATCTTGAACTGACTTAAGTGCCTAGGTGGGATAATGCACCTCAAGCCCACAACAGAGTGTCAAATATCAATTCTGATATTTGAAAAAAAAAATGTGGATGGGGGTCTCTATAAATATCCCATAAAATATATATCAAGGACGGCAAAGTTCTTGCCCACCTTTGGCTAAGTTAAAGGTATTGCCCGGGTATTTAACTGAGTTAAGTGCTTAGGTGGGATAATGCACCTCAAGCCCACAGCAGAGTGTCAAATATCAATTCTGATATTTGAAAAAAAATTGTGGAGGGGGGGGGTCTCTATAAATATCCCATGAAAAATATATCAAGGACGGTAAAGTTCTTGCCCACCTTTAGCCAAGTGAAAGGTATTGCCCGGGTTTTTAACTGACTTAAGTGCCTAGGTGGGATAATGCACCTCAAGCCCACAGCAGGGTGTCAAATATCAATTGTGATATTTGAAAAAAAATTGTGGAGGGGGGTCTCTATAAATATCCCATGAAAAATATATCAAGGACGGCAAAGTTCTTGCCCACTTTTAGCTAGTTTAAAGGTATTGTCTGGGTCTTTAACTGACTTAAGTGCCTAGGTGGGATAATGCACCTCAAGCCCACAGCAGAGTGTCCAATATCAATTTTGATATTTGAAAAAAAAAATGTGGAGGGGGGGTCTTTATAAATATCCCATGAAAAATATATCAAGGACGGCAAAGTTCTTGCCCACTTTTGGCTAAGTTAAAGGTATTGCCCGGGTCTTTAGCTGACTTAAGTGCCTAGGTGGGATAATGCACCTTACGCCCACAGCAGGTTTTCAAAATATCAACTTTGATATTTGAAAACAAATTGTGGAGGGGGGTCTCTATAAATATCCCATGAAAAATATATCAAGGACGGCAAAGTTCTTGCCCACTTTTGGCTAAGTTAAAGGTAATACCCGGGTGTTTAACTGACTTAAGTGCCTAGGTGGGATAATGCACCTCAAGCCCACAGCAGGGTGTCAAATATCAATTCTGATATTTGAAAACAAATTGTGGAGGGGGTCTCTATAAATATCTCATAAAAAATATATCAAGGACGGCAAAGTTCTTGCCCACCTTTGGGTAAGTTAAAGGTATTGCCCGGGTCTTTAACTGACTTAGGTGCCTAGGTGGGATAATGCACCTCACGCCCACAGCAGGGTTTCAAAATATCAATTTTGATATTTGAAAACAAATTGTGGAGGGGGGGTCTCTATAAATATCCCATAAAAAATATATCAAGGACGGCAAAGTTCTTGCCCACCTTTGGCTAAGTTAAAGGTATTGCCCGGGTATTTAACTGACTTAAGTGCCTAGGTGGGATAATGCACCTCAAGCCCACAGCAGGGTGTCAAATATCAATTCTGATATTTGAAAAAAAATTGTGGAGGGAGGGGGGTCTCTATAAATATCCCATAAAAAATATACCAAGGACGGCAAAGTTCTTGCCCACCTTTGGCCAAGTTAAAGGTATTGCCTGGGTCTTTAACTGACTTAAGTGCCTAGGTGGGATAATGCACCTTAAGCCCACAGCAGAGTGTCAAATATCAATTTTGATATTTGAAAAACAAATGTGGAGGGGGGGGTCTTTATAAATATCCCATGAAAAATATATCAAGGACGGCAAAGTTCTTGCCCACTTTTGGCTAAGTTAAAGGTATTGCCCGGGTCTTTAACTGACTTAAGTGCCTAGGTGGGATAATGCACCTCACGCCCACAGCAGGGTTTCAAAATATCAACTTTGATATTTGAAAACAAATTGTGGAGGGGGGGGTCTCTATAAATATCCCATGAAATATATATCAAGGACGGCAAAGTTCTTGCCCACTTTTGGCTAAGTTGAAGGTATTGCCCGGGTGTTTAACTGACTTAAGTGCCTAGGTGGGATAATGCACCTCAAGCCCACAGCAGGGTGTCAAATATCAATTCTGATATTTGAAAAAAAATTGTGGAGGGGGGGGGGTCTCTATAAATATCCCATGAAAAATATATCAAGGACGGCAAAGTTCTTGCCCACCTTTGGCCAAGTTAAAGGTATTTCCCGGGTCTTTAACTGACTTAAGTGCCTAGGTGGGATAATGCACCTCAAGCCCACAGCAGGGTGTCAAATATCAATTCTGATATTTGAAAACAAATTGTGGAGGGGGGTCTCTATAAATATCCCATGAAAAATATATCAAGGACGGCAAAGTTCTTGCCCACTTTTAGCTAGTTTAAAGGTATTGTCCGGGTCTTTAACTGACTTAAGTGCCTAGGTGGGATAATGCACCTCAAGCCCACAGCAGAGTGTCAAATATCAATTCTGATATTTGAAAACAAATTGTGGAGGGGGGTCTCTATAAATATCCCATGAAAAATATATCAAGGACGGCAAAGTTCTTGCCCACTTTTAGCTAGTTTAAAGGTATTGTCCGGGTCTTTAACTGACTTAAGTGCCTAGGTGGGATAATGCACCTCAAGCCCACAGCAGAGTGTCAAATATCAATTCTGATATTTGAAAAAAAAATGTGGAGGGGGGTTCTCTATAAATATCCCATGAAAAATATATCAATGACGGCAAAGTTCTTGCCCACTTTTGGCTAAGTTAAAGGTAATACCCGGGTGTTTAACTGACTTAAGTGCCTAGGTGGGATAATGCACCTCAAGCCCACAGCAGGGTGTCAAATATCAATTCTGATATTTGAAAACAAATTGTGGAGGGGGTCTCTATAAATATCTCATAAAAAATATATCAAGGACGGCAAAGTTCTTGCCCACCTTTGGGTAAGTTAAAGGTATTGCCCGGGTGTTTAACTGACTTAAGTGCCTAGGTGGGATAATGCACCTCAAGCCCACAGCAGAGTGTCAAATATCAATTCTGATATTTGAAAAAAAAATGTGGAGGGGGGTTCTCTATAAATATCCCATGAAAAATATATCAATGACGGCAAAGTTCTTGCCCACTTTTGGCTAAGTTAAAGGTAATACCCGGGTGTTTAACTGACTTAAGTGCCTAGGTGGGATAATGCACCTCAAGCCCACAGCAGGGTGTCAAATATCAATTCTGATATTTGAAAACAAATTGTGGAGGGGGTCTCTATAAATATCTCATAAAAAATATATCAAGGACGGCAAAGTTCTTGCCCACCTTTGGGTAAGTTAAAGGTATTGCCCGGGTCTTTAACTGACTTAAGTGCCTAGGTGGGATAATGCACCTCAAGCCCACAGCAGAGTGTCAAATATCAATTCTGATATTTGAAAAAAAATTGTGGAGGGGGGTCTCTATAAATATCCCATAAAAAATATATCAAGGACGGCAAAGTTCTTGCCCACCTTTGGCTAAGTTAAAGGTATTGCCCGGGTATTTAACTGACTTAAGTGCCTAGGTGGGATAATGCACCTCAAGCCCACAGCAGGGTGTCAAATATCAATTCTGATATTTGAAAACAAATTGTGGAGGGGGGGTCTCTATAAATATCCCATAAAAAATATATCAAGGACGGCAAAGTTCTTGCCCACCTTTAGCCAAGTTAAAGGTATTGCCCGGGTCTTTAACTGACTTAAGTGCCTAGGTGGGATAATGCACCTCAAGCCCACAGCAGAGTGTCAAATATCAATTCTGATATTTGAAAAAAAATTGTGGAGGGGGGTCTCTATAAATATCCCATAAAAAATATATCAAGGACGGCAAAGTTCTTGCCCACCTTTGGCTAAGTTAAAGGTATTGCCCGGGTATTTAACTGACTTAAGTGCCTAGGTGGGATAATGCACCTCAAGCCCACAGCAGGGTGTCAAATATCAATTCTGATATTTGAAAAAAAATTGTGGAGGGGGGGTCTCTATAAATATCCCATAAAAAATATATCAAGGACGGCAAAGTTCTTGCCCACCTTTAGCCAAGTTAAAGGTATTGCCCGGGTCTTTAACTGACTTAAGTGCCTAGGTGGGATAATGCACCTCAAGCCCACAGCAGAGTGTCAAATATCAATTCTGATATTTGAAAAAAAATTGTGGAGGGGGGTCTCTATAAATATCCCATAAAAAATATATCAAGGACGGCAAAGTTCTTGCCCACCTTTGGCCAAGTTAAAGGTATTGCCTGGGTCTTTAACTGACTTAAGTGCCTAGGTGGGATAATGCACCTCAAACCCACAGCAGGGTGTGAAATATCAATTCTGATATTTGAAAACAAATTGTGGAGGGGGGTCTCTATAAATATCCCATGAAAAATATATCAAGGACGGCAAAGTTCTTGCCCAATTTTAGCTATTTTAAAGGTATTGTCCGGGAATTCTGACTTAAGTGCCTAGGTGGGATAATGCACCTTAAGCCCACAGCAGAGTGTCAAATATCAACTTTGATATTTGAAAAAAAAAATGTGGAGGGGGGTCTTTATAAATATCCCATGAAAAATATATCAAGGACGGCAAAGTTCTTGCCCACTTTTGGCTAAGTTAAAGGTATTGCCCGGGTCTTTAACTGACTTAAGTGCCTAGGTGGGATAATGCACCTCACGCCCACAGCAGGGTTTCAAAATATCAACTTTGATATTTGAAAACAAATTGTGGAGGGGGGGTCTCTATAAATATCCCATGAAAAATATATGAAGGACGGCAAAGTTCTTGCCCACTTTTGGCTAAGTTAAAGGTATTGCCCGGGTGTTTAACTGACTTAAGTGCCTAGGTGGGATAATGCACCTCAAGCCCACAGCAGGGTGTCAAATATTAATTTTGATATTTGAATAAAAATTGTGGAGGAGGGGGGGTCTCTATAAATATCCCATGAAAAATATATCAAGGACGGCAAAGTTCTTGCACACTTTGTGCTTATATTAAAGGTATTTCCCGGGTCTTTAACTGACTTAAGTTGCTAGGTGGGATAACTCACCTCAAGCCCACAGCAGGGTGTTAAATTAAAGCCTTAATATTTGGATTGGGTGGGGGGGACCCTATGGATATCCCATGAAAAATTACCGAAGGACGGCAAAGTTCTTTGCCACTTGGGGTTTAAGTCAAAGGTATTGCTCGGGCCTTTAACTGACTTAAGTGCCTAGGTGGGATAATGCACCTCAAGCCCACAGCGGGGTGTCAAATATCAACTTTGATATTTGGATTTGGTGGGGGGTCCCTATTGCCACTTGGGGTTTAAATCAAAAGTACTGCCTGGGCCTTTACGTGACTTAAGTGCATTGGTGAATTAAATTAGTTGTTTGACACCTTTAAATACACAATTTAAAAATAAATAGATAAAACAAAATAATACTATTTATTAAATAAGTGTTACACGCACATGCAGGGTTTATATTTTGTTTATTTTCATAATATGTATTGCTATATTTTTCCAATGTTCTGTATTTACATTTTTTTGTAGATTGATGAGACGTCTTCATGTGAACGGGGAATCTTAGGACTTTATTTTGTTTGACAAAGCGCTGGCAAATCCAAATTATATATCGATTTACATGAAAGTATATTATTTGTTTACGCTGTGTATGTTTAAAGTTGGCCGACTGTTTTCTAAGCTCGCCATCCCTAAATATATGTTTTTTTGTTGTTATTAAGCTCAGTAAAGAGAAGGCATATTTTATGTACGGGTGAACATGGGAAATGGAACATAAAATGTATTATCTTTTACTCACATGAGCACTGTCGTGTACCCGATAAGGAATGGTCATTTCAAGATGGCGGATTGTAAATCATCAAAAAGGTAGGTGTGAAGATTTTGACTATTATCGTTCTTTATAGGTTATCTTAGTGTCTATGAGTTACACGTTTAGATAGGACAGTCTTTTTTCTACTTCACCATTAAGTCAGTAAAGCTTGATCCTTTTGTTTTTATCGTAAACTGCCTTCGGTAGTTGATCAATGCAGCGACAAAGATATCGAGGCGTAGAATCCAATTTATTTCACCAATTCCTACCGCCTAGTGACTTTTTATATTAATATGTTGATGCCAAAATTATTCAAACATGTGAATTGTCCAGCAATTTTTTTTCAGCCTTTGACAAGCCTTGTATCCCTCTTAAAACGTCTATGAAAAGTTTGTTTATGTCACGGAATGGTCACGACAAAAACATGACAAAAATGTATAGGAATGGTCTCATGTTTTGAGTCAAGGAATGGACTTTCAAGCCAAGGAATGGTCTTTTTTGTTTAGGAATGGTCTCCATCATATAAGATATGCTTATTAATAATATTATTGAAGTTCATTTCCGTTTGTGGTCTTTAATGTAAATCTTCTTATTTCATATGATCAATCTTGCCTTAAAATACCCTAAATACCTTATTTGCTATTAAATTGTTATAATCTTTTCCATTTCAGTATGCAATGTTTCTTTTATCTATAGGTACAAGTGTTACTACTGCCAATTTGATACTTCCAATCACCAAGCCATAGTGGACCACTGCTGCCAGAATTATCGGGATGAAACATTAAAATTTAGATCTTTTGAATTTAACACTAATGTGGGTAAATTTGGTTAAGAACTCTTTCAGCAATTGTACACATATTGTAATGGTTTATACTTTGTGATATTGACAGGCAGTCATTTTTTACATAAACATATTTTTGTTAAAAGAAATATTCATTGTTATTTAAATAAATTTTATGAAATCAACTCTTTATATCTTTATTATCAATTTGCAAACAATTACAATTATAGTCATTTGATCCAGAGAAAAATGTGAGTAGTCCTAAAGATATAATCCTCTCCGAACATGTGGAAGAATCTCTGCCTCGTGAGCTCTGTGATATTCCCTGACAGTTTGTGGTTACAGTAATTACATGTGATACGTTTTTGTTCACCATGGTTGGTCTGATGAGCCAATAGCTCCCCCTTTTCACAAAATGCTGCTGTGCAAGAATCAGTGGTACATTTAAATTTTATCTCTTGTTTTAAATGTTGTCTCAGGAGATGTCGTCTGAGACCACTTCTACTTTTCAGACATTTTCCACAGTCCTCTCATATAAAATCATTCTCTGAGGCGTGGAAAGATGTATCCATCACAGTAAACCTGTAAAAATGAGAAATACACGATATATCTATTGAAGATTTAAGTAACCTCGTATATTTTTGTTTTCATGAAGTAAATACATGTACTGATTTTAAACATAGGAAAATTAAAATAATATATGTGAACTGAAGCACCTATGTACGAAAAAACTAATACATAAACCTAACAGTGGTCTAGACTTAGTGGTAAGAAAACCGAAGATCCAAAAAGTAAAAGAAAAGAAGAAAAAAATAATAATAAAAGTTGAGAACATTGGTCCAAATAAAATAGTGGTGTGTACTGAAATGGTGATGTATTATACATAACTGCCGGGGTCCGGGTGGCTCAATGAGTTAGGTCGTTGGATATAACAATTCATACAAGCCCATCACCAATACGCGCCCGGCTTTGTAAATTACAAAAAAGGGTGCACTCGACTCGCAGCTGCAAGTGATAAAAGTTTACTAGTTGCTTGCCCATGGTCGATGGTTCTCTCCGGATACTCCGACTTCCTCCACCACTAAAACTGTTCACCATGATATAGCTGAAATATTGTTGAAAGTGGCGTTAAGCACCAAAAATTAAAAATAAATCAATACATAACTGCCTGTAGTTGAGGAGTTTCGCTAGATTACCATACGAAGAAAATATCACTTGAGACGCACTAAGGTAGGAATTCCACGACAGAAATACACTAGTGTATTTCTTCCTTACGGAATAAACACACTAGTGCATACTGCAAGGTAGAAATACACTAGGGTATTTACGTTCCCGGACATTCTACACATCGGAAAGAACGTACGCTTACAGTATATCAGAGAAGCGAATGGTATGTCGTCATATTGACAAACCAATTGAAATACATGACAGTGAATGTAGTAAGACAAGAAAAATAAGATTTTATGCGAGTGTGAACACTGGATGAACGACAAAGCCATTGCTCCCGCTTTACATCCGATATGTTCAATCAGACCATTCCTAAACAAAAAAGACCATTCCTTGGCTTGAAAGTCCATTCCTTGACTCAAAACATGAGACCATTCCTATACATTTTTGTCATGTTTTTGTCGTGACCATTCCGTGACATAAACAAACTTTTCATAGACGTTTTAAGAGGGATACAAGGCTTGTCAAAGGCGAAAAAAAAAATTTGCTGGACAATATTATGTTTGAATAATTTTGGCATCAACATATTAATATAAAAAGTCACTAGGCGGTAGGAATTGGTGAAATAAATTGGATTCTACGCCTCGATATCTTTGTCGCTGCATTGATCAACTACCGAAGGCAGTTTACGATAAAAACAAAAGGATCAAGCTTTACCGACTTAATGGTGAAGTAGAAAAAAGACTGTCCTATCTAAACGTGTAACTCATAGACACTAAGATAACCTATAAAGAACGATAATAGTCAAAATCTTCACACCTACCTTTTTGATGATTTACAATCCGCCATCTTGAAATGACCATTCCTTATCGGGTACACGACAGTGATGAGTGTCTGTGTGAAATTCTGCACCTTATTTCCACAGTAGTGTGTCAAATGTTAACTTTGTATTGTGGAAAGGGGGGGGGGGGGTCCTGAAATATTTCCTGTATGCCCAGATGACGATTCAATGTGTTGAATGTGCAATTACAGAAATATATTTATTATTGGTCGCTAGAAATCTTTAAAAGTACATTTTGCTCTTATATATTTTTTTGGTTTTGAGACATATCTCCTTATTGGTCGCTAGCTTGAGCCTGGTATTCAGACATCCGGTTTGAATTGATACAAAATGCAAAACGTTTGATTGTCAATTTTGATTGTTTATCCATGGAACAGAAATTTATATCTATATTGAAATGTAATGAAATCCAGCCACTTCTTGCTCACACACTGCATACATTTTTTTTAAGACGTAAACGATTTTTATGATATTTTTATATGTTAACTATTTAATTTATTAAGTTCCAATTTAAAACTTTTAAAACTAGATTTTTATTGAACTTTTTTAATTTCTTTAATTATTTTTTACGATTTTTAATGTAATTTATTATGTATACTTTTTTGTAATATTGTCCTTTAGTTTAAATTTTAAATTTTTTATTTGTATATACAGTGTCTCATAAGTCTATAAAGGCTGGATATTGATCTTTGTTTTATGATGTAGTTTTGTACATATTTATATATTGTTGATCAATATGTGACACTATAATAAACTATCATTTATCTTATCTTATCATGTTAAATGTGTATTGTGACATTTTATTGTTATAATATTATTTAACCCAAAATATTAATTGTTACTTTTTGTCCTGTACACGGCTGGTAATCGGCACAAGCAGAACAGTTGGTTCTGCAAAGAAATTCGTGAGGATAACTTCCGGTTTTGGTGGAGGAGAGTTCAAGAAGACGCTTCGCAAGGTATGTACATGTCAAAAATTGAAATTTTCTTTTTTACTGCTCGAATATTGCAAAATCAGAGAATGCTATGCTGTGGCGAATGCTTTCACGATTAGAAACATGCATAGTTTATTCTTGTATATGAAGTGTAACTCTCGCAAAATCAATCGTCCCACGAAAAACATGACGAAAATTGTGACACTCGTGCATTTCTAAGTTGTTCTTGACAAAGATGCAAGTTAAATTTTCAATATTTTTTCATCATGGGAGTCTAAATGTAATCGGGGATAAATTCCGATTCGTCAGAAGTAAATTGAAGTCTCGATAAATCTACAAACTGTCAATTTTCTCGTTTTCCTGCTAGAGGAGATCGGTTCTGATAGAGCACATTGCGAATGCATAAGGAGATTTGCTAGTTTTGGTACGACACATGTAATCCACTGTATAATCACAAATTTTGCATGTCTGTCTGGTAATAAATTCACGAACTGATGCCCTTCTGCCCGTCTGGTTTTTAAAAGTATAAAAGTAATATTTCATTGTTCATGGGCTGTCCACCTAGAAAGAAACATTTCATTTAAGGAATCAATTCATAATTGTAACTGCGGTTTCCCATGATTTAACTTGTCATTATTGATCATTTGTTGTTTGTGACAACTTCCATTCACAGGCGCTCGTGGCACGGACCATCCCCCTTTTTCTATCTTTCTGTTTACAAATTTATTTACTAATAATATTATTAGTATCTATACACATGAAATTTGATGTTAACATAAGATTGTATGAATATTGACACGAACAAGTTAAAATAAGGGAAAAGTGATGAAATAATAAAGAAATAAAGAAATTTTATTGAAAATAAATTTGTAAACAGAAAGTTAGAAAAAGGGGGGTGGTCCGTGCCACGAGAGCCTGTGCTTCCATTGTGTATTGGATACACAACATTAACTTCCCTTACATTGGAAAAAATTGAAAATGCACTGTAAGATAATTTTATAATCAAGAATAATTAATCTTAATGTGAATCATATCTTTATATTTTCTAATACAAATGATACACTCTAAATTAAATATCATACAGTTGAGAATAATATTAATTTGTGGTTTGTTTTTCTATTATGTAGTGTGTTATGTGTACACACTTGTAAATAAAAAAGATGTCTGTTAGTAGTGGTTACAAGATGTACAGCGCTTTACCGATTTTAAGGATATGACCACAGTTTAATTGACATCCTGTGTTTAATTTATTCATGACTAGCTAGCACTAAGTGAATGTTTATTTACGTTAGACCTATGCATGTGCTGAAATCATGTAATATTATAACTTGTGTAGATCTGCGGTGAAGTTTCCGTCATCTTTAGTAAAAAGGTTGCGCCGAATAGATGTGGAAACCCGTTTGAAAGGATATAAAGATTTTGAAATTGAAAGAGATTTTTTTTTTAATAAACTTGGTGTCCTGATTGATGGGGATTTTAAATTTGGTATACTGCTATATATAGCTACTTGTTTTTGTTCGTTTCCTTGGCGGTGATACAGGCAATCTATATCGAAATGTTTTTTTGTAAAGAGTCAATGTCAGTCCCCTTTTCCTCTTTCCCTTGAATCCTGGCATCTCCTTAAAGTGGACAGAGAATAGTTTATTTTGATTAGAGTATTTATCAGTTTTGTGTTTAAAAGTGTCAATTTATCAATTTTGCAGAAAACAATTACCAAAACTTGAAAATCTCCTCATGCATTCGCAATGTGCTCTATCAGAACCGATCTCCTCAAGCAGGAAAACGAGAAAATTGACAGTTTGTAGATTTATCTAGATTTCAATTTACTTCTGACTAATCGGAATTTATCCCCGATTACCTGTAGACTCCCATGATGAAAAAATATTGAAAATTTAACTTGCATCTTTGTCAAGAACAACTTAGAAATGCACGAGTGTCACAATTTTCGTCATGTTTTTCGTGGGACGATTGATTTTGCGAGAGTTACACTTCATATACAAGAATAAACTATACATGTTTCTAATCGTGAAAGCATTCGCCACAGCATAGCATTCTCTGATTTTGCAATATTCGAGCAGTAAAAAAGAAAATTTCAATTTTTGACATGTACATACCTTGCGAAGCGTCTTCTTGAACTCTCCTCCACCAAAACCGGAAGTTATCCTCACGATTTTCTTTGCAGAACCAACTGTTCTGCTTGTGCCGATTACCAGCCGTGCTGTAACTATCTGTCCGTTTACCCAAATTAATACTATTGCCTATAACAATTTCTCATTTATTGTAGGTATAATCACCAGAGAAAGCTGCAGCCCAGAGCAATCTACACACATCATCCTCAAAGCTGATGTCACACCATCCTTGAGAGTGTTGTTAAAAGTTTTTATTATTATTTCACTTATCCAGTGATTTAAGAGTATTGTATTGTGTTTTTTTTATATCATTGATATGATGTGTTGAGAAATAAACCTTCAGTGAAGAAAAACTTTTATCTTTATTTTGTACTTAAAATCAAGGATGAGTATTGTGAAGTAACATTTTTCTCATAATTTGAAGATATTTATTGCAATCAAATGTTGCACATAAAATGGTAGTATAAGATGGAATGAAATATAAATGTCCTGATTTAATTAATTAAACCTACTAGTTGTACCAACAGATTGTTGTCATCTATGTTTTTGTACCATTGCCGTTGAAGGGGCTGTCGAGATCGTATGGTAGTAGGATTTACAACTATCTATGCCATCAGTGCTTATCATCACTAGAACGTGAGTCCAGGTGCAATCTACACAATAGTATATGATCAAAGTTTGTCAGTGACTTGTGGCAGGTCTGTGGTTATCTCTGGGTACTCCCGTATCCTCCACCAAAAAAAATACCGACTACCAGGATATAACTGAAATATTATTGAAAGTGGCGTTACAGAAGAAAATAAATAATGCAAACAATTTGAAAAGAGTCGTATAAATTGTCGTTTCTGAATAGCCAATGCCCTCATCAAGATTATTGAGGGACGCACATACTATGAAACATAAATCAACATGGCGTCCGATTTTCTCTAAACCACTTCTACTTCTACTTCTACCGAATAATGAACTATTTCAACAGTTTGAAGATTATGTCATTGAATTGCGATAACTTCACTTCAAACGCTCAGTAGTGGTACCAAATCATATTTTTATTGCTTTTAATTACCAAATATATAAATTGCTAGTTTTAAAATTTTATTTGATATAAATTTTTTCACGAAATAATAATTTTAGGGGGTTTTCTAATAAAAATGAAAAACGTGAAAAATCTTCTTTTTTTTTTCACTGACAGAAAATAATAATGTTATCGACCTCGCCTAATCAAAATGGCGAATGTTTCACCTCCTTCACCAATCGTAACTACTCGGCCATTCTCGCTACCCTGCAAATAACCTCGTTCGTACATAGTAGAAATTCTTCTTAAATTGTTTGCCGGAAGTTAAGTTAAGTTAAGCCGCACAAAAATATAGTCCACGAAAATCCAATATGGAAGACATACTAAGTAAAATCTATTCATGCAAAACTAATTAAAACTTTAATTGAAATTTAGAAAATTGTTTAACATATAACTTTATCAAACTTTCATGTAACTGACATGTGAAAAGTAGTGCGATTTATACGCCTAATGCGTACGAGGTTATTTGCAGGGTAGCGAGAATGCCCGAGTAGTTACGATTGCTCCTTCACGACAAGGGAGATAATTATTTGACCGAGATACCCGGATGTCTGGAAAAGAGAATAATTAGATAATACGAATCCGAATGCGATAAAATTCTTATCCGTTTAATCAAAGTAAATAAAAACCACCGGTGCTAATCTGTTATCTGATGTTTACCCGACAATCATATTGTAAATAGGTACATCTGTCTACCGAGTGTTGTGACGGGTTGTCGGTCTTTTCCGAAAAACAGGTTCTGGTTAAGCGTCACCGCGGATAGGTTGCGATGGTGAGATCCTTCCGTAAACAGGTCGTTGATTCTCGGGTCCTTGGCCGCGGTCGACATCAGGTCATCCAAGACAATCACGTTTCGTATTCGGGGATCGAAGTAGTGATCGCCGTCCAAGTCGTACGGGATGTCTCTGACGAATTCCACCCGAGGAACCACCGTCCTACTTATCTCATCGTAGAGGGGTTGCCATCTCTTGTACTAATCCAGTTTCTCGATCTGTCACAAACGGAACACATTTTCTATTTAACTGATGACACAAAGTCGAAAAATCTTGCATGCACTTTTTCTTTCTTCCTTCCATGTATAAGAAAAGCTACTGGCATAATTGGACTGTTCTCAAATATGATGTTACGGAACACTAGAGGTGACACATAAAAATCTCCTAGTTTAAAAGTTGTATCATAAAAAAATATAAACGGCACGTCTTCAGTAGTCACATCAAGCAGCTGATTCACTAATGATATCATCTCTGGTAAAGCTATTACTGCGGTCAAATCAGGAAACACTGTTACTTCGTGAATATATCCTTCCATATGGTAAGCTAACAACACAAGATTGTATATGTCTTCTTTACTAATTCGCTTTTGTTCGTTCAATTTTCTCACAATATTTTCTACCTGTTTCACGTTTCTTGCATTCAAAACGCCTTGCTGGATACCCGGAATAGAATGGTCAGATATATTGTCTCTATAAATCTCCATAGCAGTTTTTTCACCTGATTTCACCTGATCTTCTATTGTTTTTAACACTGATGGAGCTGTCCGTGTATATTCAGAAGCATTGTCCTTTTTACTATTTCTTCGTAATACACTAACACTAAGTTTCTATTGTCTTTAAAGTTATATGCTGATCTCTTAAATTGCAATGAACCAACTGCTCTATTTCTACTATGACCTTTTAATTGGTCCTTAGTACCCGGGAGTCTATTTTTGTAGAACTTTTTCTCTAATATAACACTACCAATTGTCACTGTTGAACTTCCGTAATGTATCCACTGAAACTGATCGCTCTTCCAGTCATTCTCATTTTTAGATCGTACTAGGTATACTTCATTAGCTTTCGGCTTTGCTGGTGGTACGTCAGAAATACGTCATGTATCCGGATTGCTCAGTATTCTCATGATGTCACTTTGATGTAGTTGGTCAGTAACTTCGTACACCTGCACCAATCAACACAGGGCAAGTGTTAACAACTTGGGAAATGTAAGTATATGGTGAAGTGTTAACTACAGGGGTATTAGCAACTGGAGAAGTGTTAGCAACATGAGAAGTGTTAGCAACATGAGATGTGTTAGCAACATGAGAAGTGTTAGCAACATGGGAAGTGGTAATAGTAGTGTCTGAAAGAGACATGTTTTGCCTAAACTGCATCAAAAGCTTACCCTGAATGTTTTTACCCTTCCCATTCCAACCACTATCACAGAAACTGTCTGCTACATTGTGTATCAGTTGCCGTGAACTTGTAACAAGTAAATAGTTTTTGAATTTTGTGCACTGATCGAATTTTATAGCCAAAACTTCAAGCATGATGCCCTGCTTGATAAGAAACCAATTCCGGGATGTTTTAACTTGCTTTGAAAGTACCTTACTGTCCCTGGCTGTCGGAGCTGCTCTAATAGGATTTGCCAAATAATGATCAGAATGCTCGACAGCCTTACTGTACTGATACAAATGCTCAGAGCTATGGAATGTCAAACCAGTGTAAGTCAGAACACAAGGATAGAAATTAGAAAGAATGTGACCAGCACCCTTAAAATAGATAGGGGCAGAAGTAGGAACAGGAGGAGGGTTTGTGACAGGAGCAGTAGGGTTAGAGACAGGAGCAGGAGGGTTAGAGACAGGAGTGGAGTTAGAAACAGGAGCAGGAGGGTTAGAGACAGGAGCAGTAGGGTTAGTGACGGAAGCATGAGGGTTAGAGATAGGAGCAGGAGGGTTACAGACAGGAGCAGTAGAGTTAGAGACAGGAGCAGGGTTAGATACAGGGGCAGGAGAGTTAGAGACAGGGGCAGGAGGGTTAGAGACAGGAGCAGTAGCCGGAGGATGATTAGAGACAGGAGCAGTAGAGTTAGAAACAGGAGCAGGGTTAGAGACGGGAGCAGTAGAATTAGAGACAGGAGCAGAGTTAGAGACAGGAACAGTAGGGTTAGAGACAGGAGCAGGGTTAGAGACAGGAGCAGTAGGGTTAGAGACAGGAGCAGAAGCACTGTTAGAGACAGAAGCAGTAGGGTTAGAGACAGGAGCAGAAGTACTGTTAGAGACAGAAGCAGAAGAGACAGAGAAAAGGGAAGAAATAGAAAAGCTTACCTCCGGAAGAGCAGCAGACCACTCTTCAATTACTTGGTCATCAACTGCTGAAGATTCTGTTGGTGTAGTTGGAACGCTGAGTAGAGCAGTTTTGTATGGTGTCAGGTCTGATGTTGGTTCAGTAGGTTCTGGTTCAGGCACTTGAGTAGTTTGAGGAGATGGAAGATCCCAGATGCTATTACTTGGTTTGGTAGTGTGCAGGCGAAGTATGGCACTCTCGATGTCTTTCACAACTGTGGATGTACCCCAAAAGCTCAAGTGTAGACCATCTTTACTGAGTGGGTGTCTCTGTGTAGTGTCTTTCTTGACGAATGCTGGGTGACCAACGTAGTGTAGTAGTGGTATTCTTGAAGCGAGTGAAGCTAGGCAGTTGTTAAGTAGGTGAGCTCTCTGGTTGAGAGCTTGCAGGAAGTCGGTGCGTGGTAGTACCCCTGAGAACTGGTTAGAGGCTCTTGGTAGAAGACCGGAGAGAATTATGTCTGCAGTTGGGTTGATGTCCCAGATGGAACTTGTGAGTTGTTGATACTTGTTTGAGTACTGTCTTTACTGGCAAACCACGGGATACGTCATTGGCATCGATGTGAAGGACCACGGTGGTGTAGTTCCGAACAGTTGGTTGCAACTTCTGAAACATCTGGTCGATGCGGAACCCTGAATAAGACAGCACATCTGTATCAGTTAATGATAAATATTTACCAAAGTATTTGGCATAGGAATGGTCAGCTACCAGTACTGGAAAAGATGTCATGATTAGCATACGTACAACACCAGATGAATATTTACAAATATACAGTAATAAATTTAGCACTAAAATCTTAAGATGAAAAGGTACTTTATTATGCACAAGACAATTAGCACTAAAATAGATATGATAAGTAGCACTAAGTATATGATGTGTCTGAATTATATGTAGCACTATGATGACTTTCTGTAATAATGAACTAAAGTGAAATTCACATTTATTTTATAACAGTAAGTGATAACTGTTCATATTCCAAAAAGTGTTCACGATGATTTATGGAAGCCATCAGATTATACTTGGTCAATTGAATAACTAGTTAAATTACCGGTATTTAATCTGTTAATCAAATTACAAAATATTACTATCAAAACATACTGATTACTATCTATCAGTTAACAGCAAACACAAGCCATTAGCAGTCATATTCTTTTGTTCTGTTCATATAAAAGATGTCATTAATAAGAAAATTTGGTCTATACCACACCTATTTCAAATTATAACTGTTCAAACCAGCCTAAAATCAGTCATTTAAAATTCACATAAAATTAAAGTATTCACTTCTCTCTTATATAGATTTCCCCCTTCTTTAACTCACAACACATTTATATTTATAAACAAAAAAGCAAAGTTAAGTAAATGTAGAATCACTTAAATTCTATATTAATTTTTTTATGGGCGCAATTTCATTTCAAATATTTTATTGATAAATCAATAGGATTGGATAACAGGCTATGCCTATACAAATCCTCTCCAACAACAAGATGGAACAATTTGAACACAATTTACATAAGACATAGAGCAATCTACCCATCATGTATATATGCAATTCATCTTAATTACCAAGCATAAACACATGTATATTAATAGCAGAATCATACAAACAAAACAAAAAAGATTTTTCCCTTACTTTTCTTTTTTTTTGTTAATAGGTATGATATAATATGTATATTAATAGCAGGATCATACAAAAAAAGTTGGTTTTTTCCCCCCCTTTCCCCCCCCCTTTTTAATAGGTATGATATAATTTGGAATAGCCAAATTATGGCTTTATATTTAAGCTATTATTATTTATAATATTAATGATGATGAATTGGCATAGCATGATGGATAGAATGAACTTACATTTAATCACACAATATATACAACATGTAAACTGAAATTATGAAATCAAAATTACTAATTAAGTGAGGTCTACCATATCAATATGAATTAACTCTCTTTCAGTATATATATTTATGATTGAATAAAGGGAATTTGGGAGAGATGGAGGAAGAAGAGACAAATAAATAAATAAGGGGGGGAATATCTAAACAAAATAGTTATTGTGATTGAGATAAGCAAGTACAAGTTGGGTTCAGACCTGAATAATTGAAGGATTTACAGCTATTAATTTCACATTGAGAAAGTCGCCGTCAAAATATAAAATAATCTAATCTGTTCATTTGTATGTTCTCTAGCTATCTTTTAAGTTGTATTTTTATTGGGATATATTTTTCCAAACTTCTTTAGGTAAGTCTGTTTTCTTTTTCAACTTGTCCATTTCCAACATGCATTTCCAGTCGATCCAGGCCAAATTATTCATAAAAATAAACATTTTTAAAAAATAATCTTTAAATATATGCTAATATCTATAACATTTCCACATTTGAACTCAATCCATCACATCATAACAAAGAGGACAATTTTCAAGTCAAATTATTTCCACCTAAAACAATTTTTTTATATATTTTTTTAAATATTCTTTAGATATATGCTAATGTATTAAACATTTTCAAATTTGAACTCAATCTATTGGATAATAAAAAAAAATATATAGGCCTTTATGTACTTTTCAGGACATTTCATGACAATTTTCAGGTCAAATTATTTCCACCTAAAATTATTTGTTTTTAATTTTTTTTTTTAAATATTCGTTAAATATATGCTAATGTATTTAACATTTTCAAATTTGAACTCAATCCATTGGATACCAAAAAAAAAATAGGCTTTTATGTACTTTTTAGGACATTTTCAGGACATTTCATGACAATTTTCAGGTCAAATTATTTCCACCTAAATTTGTTTTTTTAAATATTCGTTAAATATATGCTAATGTATTTAGCATTTTCAAATTTGAACTCAATCCATTGGATAATAAAAAAGATATAAGCCTTTATGTACTTTTCAGGACATTTTCAGGTAAATTTTTAGGACATTAGTGTAACCCCGTTTTTATTTACTTTGATTAAACGGATAAGAATTTTATCGCATTCGTATTATCTAATTATAAATACTTTTTTACCTAGGGTTAGGGTTAATTATAAATACTTTTTTTACATAGGGTCAGGGTTAGGGTTAGATCTTGGTGTTAGGGTTAGGGTTAGTGTTAGGGTTAGATCTTGATCACGTGGTTATGCAATCGGCTCCCATCGGATCTTTCTACTCCCTCACACCATACTACTCTTCCTTGTTAGCCGCAACCCTCTATCAATGAAATTTTGATAGGAACCACAAGCTCTGGAATATCGCATAAACTGAGAAATATATGTCATATGCAGGTGTTGCATATAAATGGAAAGCTTACAATGGGAAAATTGAAATAATCTCTTTTATTGTAAGGTTTCGTTCTTAGTCGGACCTCACTGAATTATTTAGTGAAAGACGGGGCCTATGAGAGGGGGATTCAGTCGGTACATCGGTCTGGGGCCCGGAGAGCCAAGAAGATCTGAAGGACCAACTTAACAAGTAACACCTTGCTGCATTAATTGATTATGTTTGTCACTGCTTTGTATAAAGTATATGCTATCTGCTGCACAGGAAATAAAGCATTTTTGAAAGTTTACTGGTGGTTTTATTGGACCTCAAATCCTCAATTTTGAGAGCGGTCTCAGTCTGTCCCCGGGGCCCCAAAGCAGTCTTGTTCCGCCTTGCATAATTTCTCTTGGAGGCCCTGGTGAAAGGACATCATCTATATAGCGGAAATAGAAATTAAAGGTTCGGGCAAGCTTCTTTTCGTTTTTCTTGAGAAGCCCCTGTATGAAGTTTGTCTCATACGAATAAAGAACAATTCGGCGAGAAGAGGGGCACAGTTGGTACCAATAGGCATGCTGGCCGTTGAAAAACACTTCCATCAAATATTACAAATATGTTGTAAAAGTAAAAAGTCAAGCAATTTGATGATATACATGGTTTCGGGGATTCGGGGAACTTTTTGGTAGAAACAGAGTGCTTTTTGCAAAATAAGAAATTTTTCCTCTACTAAAACAAGGTATATAATTTGTATCTACCACTACGTTGGACATTCTGTTTTAGCTCACCTGACCCTAAGGGTTTCACAGAGTACCAAAAGTCTTATTTTAATGGATTAAAGGCATACAGTCGCTCAGTTTGATTTTTTTTGTTTATATTAAAAGTTGCCAATATTCGATGTTTTATACTAATAAAATGTTCTGAACAAGAAGCCAGGTTTAAAAAATAGGTTATAATGTCATAATTGGTGAAAAGAATTCGAATGATTTTCGACAATGGCGGATATGACCAACATGTAAATCTGCAGTCGAATATTTTTTTGTTTGTTAGCAGGTAGGAGCAATGGTGTGTCTCAATAAGCAAGTGAAAGAACTCTTTAAGCTCGCAATCAAGCTTTATATTGTGTTTTGATATCTGTATGGGCAAGAGAAAGCGCAAACCCGCTTCCCAGGGAACCACGATATCAACATTGAGTTCGTCCCAGTCGAGTGCACCGCCACAAACAACAACAATGGAAATGAACTTTTCTCCTTCACAATTATATAGTCCAAGTGAAATGTTGGCAGCGTCAAATAATATCCTCTACGGACAACCTGAAATCCCGCATCTCTCCTTTAACACACCAGTCATACCGTCGGCACCAAATACTACTCCAATTCAACCACGACTTCCACCCCCCTTTTTACACCAAAGTCCGCAGAGTCCTCAGAGCATACCGCAAGGTTTAGAGAGATATTTCAATGACATTAACAATAAGTTATCAAAGTTAGATTTGTTGGACAATATTGTTCAACGGCTGAGTGGTCTTGAAAATCAGTATGCAGGGTTTCAAACGCAAATGGTACAGCTAAGAACCGACATCAATAAAGTCACTGCACGAGTTGACGGGGGTGAGAGACAACGACAGGTGTTTGAAAACACAGTTATAAATCTAGAAAACCAAAACCGGGACTTACAACAACAAAATTATGAACTGAACGAAGAATTTTTAAAAATGCAAACCAGAACGATGAAAGATAACTTGATCATTGCGGGAATACCAGAATCTGTTGACGAAAATACAGAGACAGTAATAAAAACGTTTATAAATGATGTTTTGAAAGTTCCAGGTGATATTCCGCTTCACGTCGCTCATAGATTGCGAAAACATAGAGATCGGCGCCCACGCTCAATAGTCGCCAAATTCGAGCATCGTAAGGACAGAGATCGTGTACTTGAGGTAGTCAAAACTGGTGTTCTCAATGAAACCGATTTTAGTGTGAATGAGCAATATCCGATGGCTATTAACGAACGAAGGCAGGCATTACTACCAAAACTCCGTGAAGAAAAAAGGAAAAACAATCGTGCATTTATTAGGTATGATAAATTGTATGTCAATGGAATCCCGTGGAATCCTCCACCCATTGTACCCGATGTTTTTCAACAGAGAAATGGGCCGAATCCAGGACCTGTAAATTAGGACAGGCCAACAAGAGGAAGGAACTCGGTGGCTTGTTGCCCGACATTTTCCGAAATAAAATTTTGTTCTATTAACGTTTGTGGTCTGAAGTCAAAACTGTTATTACCTGACTTTGATGATTTAATAAAATGTCATGATATCTGTATTTTTCTCGAAAGTAAAATAGATGATTTAGATATCCTTAATTTGCCAAATGGATATAGGTCATTTTCTAAGTGTAGACAGAAATTTTGTAAAAAGTCTGGTGGTATAACTATAGTATTTAAAACTGAGTATGAAAGATATTTGAATTTTCCTAAAACTGATTCTGAGTATATTCAGTGGATAAAGTTTTCTAAAGATATTTTTTCAGATGAGTTTTTATTGGGATGTGTGTACATACCCCCTGAAAATTCGAAATACTCGACTATAGATGCATTCACAGAAATTGAAAATGAATTTATCTCATTATTAGGAAATAACAGTCGATATGCTCTGGTTGGCGATTTTAATGCTAAAACGTCCGATTGCCAGATTTTTGTTGCCCAGATGAAAATTTTCTTGATATTATAAATTTAAGATATGATGAAGAAATTTTGAAATATTTTTATGACCATAATAATTTAGGTGAAAATGGAGTATCGTTATATCGGTACACACAATGCACTTGCCGACCGAATACTTATGGGAAAAGGCTTATCGAATTATGTAAGAAAAATAATATATATTTTGTAAACTCAAGAGTTGGTAATGATAAATATATAGGAAATGTCACTTGTAATAACACAAGTGTTGTAGACTACCTTTTGTTGTCCTCAAATATGTTTACTGATTTAAATACTTTTCAAGTAGAGGATTTTAATCCCTTATTTTCAGATGTACATTCTGGGTTAAATTTTTCATTTAAATGTCCGACATTAGAAAGTGAGAATACTGTAACAAAACAACAGTATATTAAGTGGAACAATGAAAAGAAAACAGAATTTATAGAGCATATGAGTGTAAATGAAACTGATAGTATTAGAAATATAGAGGTCATGATAGATGAATTACATGTAAAACAAAATATTTTACAATCTGATATTGATATTGTGGTCAAAAATTTATGTGATTTGTTTAGTAAATCTTCATCTTATGTATTTGGTACAGTAAACAAAAAATCTAGGAATAGAAATTCAAGTAATAAGCCATGGTATAATGCAAATTGTAAAACCAAAAGAAAGATTTTTCACAGGTGTAGAAGAATATACGGTCATGTTAAAAATCAGGTAAATAAAAATGCTATGAAACGTGCAAGTAAAGAATACAAACGTGAAATGTCTAAAAGTTTTAAAGAGTATCAGTTGAAAACTGCTACTGCACTTAGAGAAAAATCTAAAAAAGATCCTAAGGGCTTATGGAAATTGTTAAATAATATTGATAAGCCCAAATCTGATTCTGGTAGTAATGTGGGTTTGGATGCTTTTTATGAATACTTTAAGAATCAAAATGAGACTCCTGATGGAGATGATGAGGTAGATATTGATTTTGATAAAATCCCTCCAGAAAACATTAACAATATTTTAAATTCGCCTATCACAGAGGATGAAATTCTCTGTGCTGTGAAAAATCTTAAAAATAACAAAGCTTCTGGGTGCGATAATATAGTTAATGAACATATCAAACATACAATTCATATGATGATGCCAATATATTGTAAATTATTTAACTTAATTTTAAATACTGGTAAGATTCCTTATTCATGGTCAGAAGGTATTATTTTACCAATTTATAAAAATAAAGGTAATGTGTCTGAGCCAAGCTCGTACAGACCAATTACATTAGTGTCGTGTTTAGGAAAGACCTTTACAGCAATTTTAAATAATATACTTAGTCAGTTGTCAGATGAAATAGAATTAATTACAGAAGCTCAAACTGGCTTTAGGAAGGGCTATGGTACAACTGATAATATTTTTACACTGTATGCTTTGTTCTCTATTCACCAGTCCCTTGGGAAAAAATTGTATTGTACCTTCGTCGATTTCTCCAAGGCATTTGACTCTATCTCCAGAGCTGCTCTGTGGGTCAAGCTACAAAATGCTGATATCAATGGAAAAATTCTTAAAGTCATACATAATCTCTATGATAATGTAAAATCTTGTGTGAGAAATAATCAAGAATATTCTGCCTTTTTCAGATGTGACATTGGGGTTAGACAGGGAGAACATTTACCTCCCTTTCTGTTTGCTCTTTATTTAAATGATCTTGAAAAATTCTTTATACAAAATTACATTAATAGTTGTTATATGCAGATGACACCATAATTCTTGCTGAAACTCCTGAATCTTTACAGAATGCTTTGAATAGTTTTGAAAATTATTGTACACGGTGGAAGTTGAAAGTGAATCTAAATAAAACAAAAGTTGTAATTTTTTGTAAGAGGAAATCCAAACATATTCAGTCCTTTAAGCTTTTTGGCCATGCTTTGGATATTGTAGACTCTTACTCATATTTGGGTGTCACTTTTAATTACACAGGCACATTCTTAAAAGATAAGAAACTTAAGTCAGAACAGGCGCAAAAGGCACTTTTTAGCTTATATAGAAAGTTACGTAATATATCTGTGCCAGTAGATTTACAACTTAAACTATTCGACACCCTCATACTCCCCATCCTAACATATGGATGTGAAGTTTGGGGGTACGAAAATGTACAAGTGTTAGAAAAAATACATTTGCAATTCTGTAGAAATATTCTTAAAATAAGAACTAGTACACCTAATTTTATGTCATATGGTGAGATTGGTAGAGCCCCTATTGATGTTGTCATTAATGTAAGAATGATCTCTTTTTGGAATAAGCTTCTCACTTATAACCAAAAATTAAGTAGTATATTATACAGGATTATGTATATGCTTAGTCAAAGAGAAAATGTTAATTTTAAATGGATCAATCATATTAAGTCTATTTTTGATAATGTAGGCCTTAGTTATGTTTGGAATCAACAAAATCCAATGCATTTAGTTGAATTAAAACTCACAGTGAAACAAAAGCTCACAGATCAATTTATACAGAAATGGTACAATCTTATAGCTACTTCTTCTAGGGAAAACTTATATGGGCAATTTAAAATGAAATTTAAATTGGAAAACTATTTGCTTAAATTATCTCCAAACGAGAGAGCCTTAATTACTAAATTAAGGTGTTGTAATTTAAAAATACCTGTAGAAACAGGTAGATGGGTAAATATCCCGAGAGAAGAAAGAATATGTCACTTGTGTCACAATGATATTGGATCCGAGTATCATTATATTTTTGAATGTTCATTTCCTAATGTTGTAGATATAAGAAAAAAACATATACCTAGTTATTATACTAAATATCCAAATTTCCAAAAAATGATAGGACTTTTATCACTTTGTAATGTTCCAGTTTTGAAAAATTTATCACTGTTTATTAGTAAACTTAGAAAATATTTATAATCCAGTGATATTGTGTTTGATTGCCTGTTAGTCATATCCATCATTGTATTTTTGTATTATATGTTATTGTTTGTATTCCTCTTGTTACACATGTATTGTGTCAGAGAGTATAATAAAAGAAAAAGAAAATTCATGGTGAAATCGCCATTAACACACCTAATTATAAGTCGGCTGTCTTTTCCGAAGTTTACCGGACACTTATAACTGCTATAAATAACCAGAAAGCATGTTGCAAGTAAATATTGGTTAAAATTAATATAATTTAAGAAATATATCTATGAAATTGGATCCCGGGGCAATCAGTTAATATTATATAATGGTATTTAGTAAGAATAACACGTAAAATCGAAAATACGTGATGAAATCAATAAAAACAAACCCAAACTCTGCAAAGGGGCCCGATAAAGGGAAAATTGTTTACAAATTGTATTGCATATTATTGACAACACGAGTTGTCTTGATTATATTTTTTTAAGAAAAAAAACAGACATGAAGTTCATTATTTTAATCTCTAATTTAAAAGAGATATCACCCAGCGTTTTCTCCTGAAAAAAAAAGATATATAAAAAAAAACTACGATGCAATTGTCAAAATACGATTCAGACGAAAAAAGATATATAAATTATGCTGACGTGTTGAAAAATGGAGTAGGTCGGTTTAACATCTTTTTTTTAATTTTTACACAAATCTTGCTGAATCCTCCTGTGTCGTTTTCGCGTAGAATCCGTCAATATTTTTATTTATAACATGTGCTTTTTTCAGCAAGCAATTTCGCACACGCGCAAACGCTTTACCGAATGAGGTCATTGTGTAGGTCATCAATGGCATATGATCATATTAATGAATATATGAATATCATGCTGGTAAACATTGAATTCTTTACGGGAGATAAAAAATCAAACAGCGACATATTTCCTTCGTTCCAGGTTAAATACGTATGATATTATGACAAATTTCAACTGCAATTAGTATAAAACATCGAATATTGGCAACTTTCAATAAAAAGAAAAAAAAAATCAATCTGAGCGACTGTATGCCTTTAAAGATTAACATATTTTCATTTCAAATATTTTATTGATAAATCAATAGGATTGTATAACAGGCTATGCCTATACAAATCCTCTCCAACATCAAGATGGAACAATTAGAACACAATTTACATAAGACATAGAGCAATCTACCCATCATGTATACATGCAATTCATCTTAATTACCAAGCATAAACACATGTATATTAATAGCAGAATCATACAAACAAAACAAAAAAGATTTTTCCCTTTCTTTTCTTTTTTTTTGTTAATAGGTATGATATAATATGTATATTAATAGCAGGATCATACAAAAAAGTTTTTTTTCCTTTTCCCCCCTTTTTAATAGGTATGATATAATTTGGAATAGCCAAATTATGGCTTTATATTTAAGCTATTATTATTTATAATATTAATGATGATGAATTGGCATAGCATGATGGATAGACTGAACTTACATTTAACACACAATATATACAACATGTAAACTGAAATTATGAAATCAAAATCACTAATTAAGTGAGGTCCACCATATCAATATGAATTAACTCTTTTTCAGTATATATATTTATGATTGAATAAAGGGAATTTGGGAGAGATGGAGGAAGAAGAGACAAATAAGTAAATAAGGGGGGTAATATCTAAACAAAATAGCGACTGTGATTGAGATAGGCAAGTACAAGTTGGGTAAAGGGGGGGGGGAGGGGGAAGGGAGACCTGTATAATTGAAAGATTTACAGCTATTAATTAAGCTGAAAAAATTAAAGATTTGGAGCTACATGTATATATGGGAAGACTTTTCAATGTTATATAACCAAATACAAAGAAAAGGAAAATTTATTGAATCATGTGAATCTTCTACTACCAGTAATGAAATGGTGAACAGCATCGACTATCTCAGTATTCTCCTCTACAGTAAGGATTGGCGAGCCTTTCAATAATATATACAAATTCAAAACATCTTGAAACTTTCTTAGAGAATTAAAAAGTTGTATTCTGTGTCTTATGAACAACGGACAAACATAAAAATAATGGAAATTATTTTCGATTGCATCCCCACAGGCACACTGGGAGCTGTCGGACAGATGAGACTGAAACAAGTGGTGATTTAAGCTGCTTGCTTCATTTCGAAGTTGGCAATGCCAAATATTTAAGCTGCTAGAACCAATAGAGTAGAAGCTAGGAGATTTATCAACATCTTCATTAAGTTTAATCTTGAATGAAGATAATGACAGAATGTTCCTAGTATCATTATCTAGTTTGTTCCATAAATCCAGAACAGTTAGAAAAAAAACTATCCTTTTATGACTTGGTGCGGCATTGGGGAGGGGTGAAGAATCTGGGGTTTCTAACCATGTAGTTAGGTTCAAAATTAATATAAGAAATAATATTATTTGCTATATAGTTGGGTAGCTCTCCTTCCAGAGCTTTGAACATTATAATAAGTTTTTGCTTCTTACGTCTGTTTTGCAAGGAGTCCCACCCTAATTCGCCATACAACTTAACCCTTGAGGTACCCTTTCGAAGACCTGTAACAATTCTGGCTGATTCGTATTGCACTGATTCAATAAGATCAGACTGTTCTCTTGTGCAATTATCCCAAACTACACTTCCGTATTCTAGTATAGGTCTTATAAAACCAAAATAAAGCTTTTCTAGTGAGTTCCTATCAAGATTATGTTTCATCATGCGCAAAATATTAAGACGAGAGCAAGCTTTTTTTGTAAATTTCATTTATATGATCTTTCCAGGTGTCATTAGGACAAAAATTTATACCAAGATGTTTATGTTTAAGTACATCTTCTAGGACATCATCATTCATATATAAAGGGGGAATATTAACATCATGTTTTCTAGTAAACAGCATAGGCTTAGTTTTTGAGGCATTGAAATTAACACACCAATCAGATGTCCAAGTACTAAGGCTATTCAAATCAGAATTCAGGGATTCAGCTGTTTCATTCTGATCATCAACAATACAATAAAGGGATGTATCGTCAGCAAATAGTTTCATGCTATTGGATACGACATCAACAATATCATTAATAAATAATAAAAATAAAAGAGGTCCCAGTATGGAGTCTTGAGGAACGCCAGCATTAATGGAATTCCAAGTAGAGCAGTATCCATTCATGCAGACTCGCTGCTTACGGTCAGAAAGATAACTACCAAACCAAGTCAATAAGTTACCCTTAATTCCATATTTTCTAAGTTTGTACAATAGACCACGATGCCAGACACGATCAAATGCTTTTGATATGTCACAAAAAATAAACCTAACATCTTTGCCAATATCTAAATTTTTCATAATGACATCATAAATTACCAATAACTGGCTTATAGTGGAATCTCTATGTCTAAATCCAGACTGATCATCCGATAGTATGTTATATCTTAACAAGTAGTTGTGAAGGTGTTTGAATATATTTTTTTCCAATATCTTAATAAAACAATTAATAACAGATATTGGTCTATGATTAGCTACATTATCGCTACCACCTTTACCTTTGTAAATAGGGGAAACATTTGCTAGTTTCCAGTCACCAGGCACCACACCAAAATGTAAGCTTTTTTTAAATAAAATAGTCAGTGGTTTAACTAATGACTGGAAAACAGCTTTCAAAAATTTAGGCGGAAGGTTATCAGGACCGGCCGGCTTAGAAATATTTAAAATTTGAAACTGATCACATACCTCTTGTTCATTAATGACAATGCCAGACAGCTCACAAGGTGCAAGTGGGGGTACATCAGGAAGATCAGGTTCAGAATCTATGTTAGATACTGATGTAAAATAGTTATTAATAGAATTGGCTTTGTCTACAGGATGGAAAAAAATATCACCGGCATTTACCTTAATAGGAGTATTTGTAGTATTAGTACTTTTAAATTTTGAGACACTCTTTGCAATTCGCCACCATTTACCAGGTGGAATAGACTTGTCAATCAGTGAATTTTGTAATTTTATAATATATTGTTTTTTGGCTTCTCTAATCATATCAATTATCTCATTGCGTATTCTGCGAAAATTTCCCAGTCACTTGCTAGATTTCGAAATTTTGCCTTTTTATGCACCCGGTTCCTTTTTCTAATTTTACACTTTATTTCACTATTTATCCAAGGTTTATCCCGTGGTCGAACACGTATTATCTTTTTTGGAATACAAGTATTCATAGCAGAGTTAAGCTCTAAGTTAATAACTTCATTTATGATATTAACGTTATCTGAATCTCCAAATTTCATATCCCAATCAGTATTTTGCAAGTGCTGGTTAATGGCAATATAATTTGCATTATCATAATCCCATATTGTCTTTAAATAAGACTTTTCTCTAGTAACAGAAAAAATTAATCTCAATAATGGAGGGACAATGGTCACTACAAAGTTTGGAAGTACATAGCTATTTCTAACTATATCATAATTATTGACCAGTATAGGATCAATTAGAGTGGAGGACGAACTAGTAATTCTAGTAGGTTCATGTATCACATTTTCTAGGCCTAACCTTTGACAAGAACGTGTAAACTTGTGGTTATTGCCAATTGTAATAAGGTCAACATTGATATCACCAAGAAAAATACAATTACTTATACCTGAATCAACACATTTGTCAAATAAATTATCAATATAATCCCATGATGACACTCTTGCATTTGGCAGTCTATATAAGCACACTAATAAAAAAATTCTATTATCTGCAAAAATTTCTAAAAAAACATATTCAACTTTGGGTACTTCTAGATTAAGTCTACGCCTGCCTAGTAACGTATTACGAATATAAATAAGCATACCACCACCACTGTCAGTCAGCCTATCCTTACGGAAAGCCTCTGGATTTATAAAATTATCAATGGTAATATCAGAGGAACTTATTGTTTAACCTAGATTCAGTTATACAGATAATATCGTGATCACCAAGCTCCACACTATGTAAACGGTGTCCTCTGTAAAATGTTACTTCGTGTTGCGGTGTACTGTTACTTCTTTTTTTGTGCAGCATATGGCAGATGCAATTCACACAACAGACCAAACAGGTAAGAATTTTTACCATGTTACACAATTTCATCCAATAACAGTTAATCACATTTGTTTCAGATATATTTCTTGTCATATTGATAATAAAAAATCTATATAAAAACTTTTGTTTACAACAATAACTGATCATATTAATGAACAAATACTGAGGCAGGTCAAGATATTTGAACTTTTTCATCAAAAAGTTCGAAATTTGACATTTTGATTTAAACTGATGACTGAAACCCTTCCTTAAATTCATTTATCTTTAGTCGGATATAATCCTAAGTTTTCATGGAAATTATATAAAGAAGAAATAAACGAAAATATCAGACTCAGAAAATTGCCAAGTGTACTGTTACTTCTGATTAATTATAGTGTAGTATACTGTTACTTCATGTTAAAATTTTAGCAAGTGTACTGTGACTTCGCGATAAGATTAATGAATAACTCCATTTCATTGGTATTATGATCCTTTGCAGATACCAACATGATATGGATCCATATGCCTGCTGTTATTGTGGTGTCACTAAACAGACACAGAAGCAAATTGTTGAACATACAATACAGGAACATCCAACAAATGATACATCTATTCCCTTCAATAATTATGGTTGATTACCTTTTCAATCACCAAAAATGGTCGCCATCATAACTAAAACTAGAAAATTTGGTCCCAGAAATAAATTAAATCGTGTAATGGATCAATTGCTACAAAAAATTGGGATAAATGATATAATTAGGATCCCCTTTAAGAGGTTTGGTTGATGACCCCTAGCCGATGTCAAACATGGCCGCCAGTGCAGTCTTCACGATTAAAATAGTTCTGGAAAAGATGGTTTGGGCCTGTGTGCTCAAAAATTTATCGTGAAGACTGCAAGTCTGAAGTCCAAATTTCGATGTCTGAAATGCCAACTGTAAAGTCTGAATTTCGAAGTCTGAGGTCTGAAGTATGAAGATGCCTCTCGGCGTATGTATGGAGACCACGACCCACAAGCTTTGATAATTATATAAGTTGATTTAAAGGTCACTGATTCTCAATACAAGGATTCAAAGGCATTTCTTAAAAGACAAAAAATGAAGTGCATGATATTGGTGTTTTTTTCTCCTTTTCTGAAAAGCAGAATACTGAAATATTAAGACAACAAAAGTTTGTTTTATCATATTTTAAGGAATAAAATGATTCAACATATGAAGATTCGTTGTAATTTTATTAAAAATAGAACACAAAAATGTACGTTATTGTTTATATCACACCGATCGGAGTCCATTATGCATAAAAAAAAAGCTTCTGATTAAAAAAGTTTAAGTACCCTTTTCTTATATTTGTATATATAAACTGCATCTGTTACAAGCCAAAAAATTGAAAATAATTATTTTCTCTTTATTTTTTTCTTCATTTTCCATTGAATGATTTTTTCAATTATTAAATAAAAGTTATTCCGTTAATTCCGATCTTCTTCTTTTTCGCATAGAGCATTACTTTTAAATTCTATAGCATAAATACGTTAAATTTCATCAAGAATAATATATACTTTCTTTTCTGAATACTTTATCTCATTAAATTATAATCTACCTAAATATGTTTGTCCTTTCCAAGAAACATGCTAACATGTAACGTACAATACAAAAATTGAGCAATTTTTATGAAGAGCCAAAAAATCATATTTTCTTCATTGACTTATTTTAGAATATTTCTTATGTGAAAATGTGATCAGTTTAATTATTTTCATGACTCAAAGTAACAAGAAATTAAAATATGAGGATTTCAATATTCAGTAACGTACATATCAAATCATTCCAAGAACGATAATTCCAGAGGAATAATAGAGAATGCTTATATTAATGTATTAAAACTACAATAAAAACGTCAACAAAAACAGAATAACCACACGACAATGGTTATTTAGAGGGAATGGTGTCACATCAGTATAATTTCGATAACGTTCATTTCAATTGTTCAACTGAGAAATTTGTCAAATATGTATTTGTCCTCCGTCCGGAGTTGAAGCATTCTCCCACTTCTCCCACTTAGGAATGGTTCGGCGACAATGCTCAAAACGTCTTTTGACGGGATCCACAAGACATCTCCATGCCTTGGCCACTGAAATTTGTCCTTTTTGCTTTCCATAAAAGAAATTTCTATTTCTCCATCATCTGGATCGACGTTCAAGACTTTGCCGACGTAACATATTGTAAGTATTTTGCTATGACATACTGATCCTTTTCTACTCTAATTTGTACATCGTTGTTCTCCATTACACCCCGGTTCTCTATAACATTGGGGTCCTCTGTTACACCTGGGTCATTGCCTGGATTGACTCCGGCCACCTTTCCTAACCCTTCTTTTCTCCACCCATCACAGATGCCGCCTTCTAAACAGACGTTGCAGTAGCAGCTTGTTTCCCTAACAAAAACCTCTGATTTCCCTATGCCTGCAACTACATGTAGTTTGAAAGTTCCTTTCACTGGCTTCACATCTCTCACGTTTAGAATGTTATCCATACCTTTACATTCTTCTGTAGAAACAAAGATGAATGTCACCGCTTTCATATTTGAAGAAGTTGCCCATTTAAAAAAGTCATGGGCGTCTTGAATGACATTCTTCTGACATCGCACAGCTTCGTCGGCCATTCTTTTTGTTGTACCACCGAGACCATCGCATGGCCCTTTCCCGTGGCCATTTTCAAAATAATTCCAACGAGCCCCAACACCATACAACTCCCCTGTGGTTTACTACTGTAAAGAAACATTGGCGATTGCGATTTTGGCTGGTTGGTCCATCTGTCCAATAGTGAATAAATTAGAGTTCCGGTGACAATAAATTCAACTAGGGACTCAGCTTATCAATAAATGCATGCACGGTACTTGGAGAGTGAGACATTTCATCTGACACAACGACATAACTCTTGTGCTGAGTTTCTCCATTTTTCTTATAATACACTACAACCGGGTGAAGAGTTACTCCGGTTTGGTTCCAATATGCCGTCTGTATTTCTTCTACACTCTTACATGAGTAATTTTCAGCAAAATCCATTTGTACTAGAAGATGATTAGTAGGCAAATTCTCTTTCAATCTTTTGATTTCCTCGTATTGTTTGTAGACTCTGTTGACGTGACCCTTGAACTCAGCTGTTTGATCTGCCAGAAAATCAATGAAATCTTGTCTGTCCTTCTCAATCTCAACAATTCGTGTGACATATTTTTTCTTTTCCTTCTCTATAACTTCGATCTTCTTCCATTGAGAAAAGTTAACAAGCGCTGGCAATTTGGTCTTCAGATCTTTTGAATCCAAGGCTTCCTCTTTTGCAAATGATTCAGGATTGGCAGATACATCTATTCTTTCTTTTCTTAAGGACTTCAAAGTCAGCGCCATGTTTTGGTGCTTAGTACATAAGCACGTACTTCTACTGATAAAATTGGTCGTCAGGATATGAGTAGGGCGCATATGACAGAAAGTTGCACGGGACATTTTAACTGTCGGGTTTTCTGCGACAAATTTCATGTACAAATTTGCCATATAGTCTGTCAGTACCCGTGTTTGCTTTTTCGTGTTGTCTGACATTTTCACATCTGATTTTCTCGGATTGTCATCACGTTCTAGAAAGTCATTTACCTCCTTTGAGTATACTTTTTGTGCTCTTTTTCTAGTATGAACTCTCACCGACTCAAATTTGCTTCTTCTTAAGGATCCTAGGTTTTTCCTTGCTATACCGGTTTGGCTACTCAACCATTTTTTGCCTCGATATTTCTTGACGATTTTCCCTGACACTATGCTACTCAACGTAAAGACTTGTCCTTTTCTTTTCCCTTTTATTTCTTGATGAGCAGTTTTAATCCCTTCGATGACTGCACTACCTAGAATTAAATGCTTTCGTACTTTTTGACTCTGTTCTCTTGTTAGCTTTGCTTCTTTCATCAGCTTAGTGGCTTTTCTTCTCGGAAATCTGACTGCACTCTTTTTCTCATCCTCTCCAATCGTTTTTGGAGTGTCTTAGTTCTTCTGGTAAGTTGATGATTGTCCTTCTTAAGTTTACTTATATTCATGTGAGCCGTCGAGAGAGCCCTACTTATTCTGACACGAGATGCGTTCTTCTTCCGAGGATGAAAGTTAAAACGAACTTGGAGAGAGTTGTTCAAACTCGACGATACACTTTCATAACCACTTGTCGAAAGAGCCTCATTTTCTAGCGATTCGTTTTTCAGATCTTGGCGATTTTGATCGTCTCTTTTCTTTTGGCGCCATGTGCGTAGATATTCACTATTCTTTTCATTTCGCTTGACCCTTTCAGTTCGTGACAATTCGCTACTTGGAGTGTAATAAGTCATTCTCCTTTGTCTCTCTTTAGCTAGGTAAGATTCACCCTCCTTCTGCTTTTTCTTCTCCCGGTATGCCTTTTGGATTTCAGCTCTACACTTCCCCATGACCTGAAATATAAAACAAATGTTTACTTCTATATTTCCACACATTTCAGCTAAGACACTTTATTTTGAGGCCAATTGAAATGTACGTTACCATTCATTATAAGCGCTTTGTAAGAAGCCTAGATGAATTGTTATTAATTGTATTTATCGTTAGATATTTGCAATAAATAAAATCAGGATACAAGCTGCTATTCAACACAAACAACATAGTAACTGACTGGTGTAAAAAGATTTAATAACAGTTGTGTTGTTGTAGTGTCTTTGATGTTTTTAAACACGTTTATTTTGAGTGCTTTTTGCATTTTGTTACACTTCTAATATTTTAAATTACCGGACAGATATCCTAATAGGCAAACGTTGTACTTTCTTGTCTCTGATGTTTTATTAATTCAATAATTTAATGCGTGGAAGTTCTAAAATGTACGTTACATAAAATAACGTACATTTCATTAGATATGTGGCGGGAATTTATACACTATGTATTGTACACACGTAATTACACATATACATTATATGCTTTGACTTCTACTGTATTCAGATAATTATGGTTATTGTTCATAAGATGTGTTTTATTTCAAATAATATTCATGAAAAGAATATACCATAGTTACATACCTAATCTGCTACAGGAATCTGCTTATATTCAATTGTATTCCTCTTTTTTTCGTTTTTGTTGCTTTCAATCTTCATACGTTCCCTCCTCTAAAAATTTTTCGGAAGTAATATCCGAATACGGGGACGTAGTGATTGATTCCGGATTTTGCAATATCGTACATTTCAGTAACGTACATTTTTTAAGTTATTCATATTTCCACCAAACGATGAAAACTTTGGATTGAAGCAAAACATTAATAAACATTTAGTTCATATATACTTTGGCTTTTCTGCACATTTTTCTTTTCCTAACACAGACACGCATTTCGGAGAAAATAGCCATATGGTACATTTCATTCTTATCCATACTTTTGGGAGTTCGGATAATTCTTTGTAATTTTTACGGAACTTAGAAAAGTAAATAACAATTTTTGCTTTGGTTTCATTAAACCATACTGACGCAAATTACACAATATTTAACACGCACATAGGTATTTATAGCATTGCATACGAGATAGAGTTTGGAAAACGCTCTCTCAGTTTTAGCAAATGAGATTCTGCGACAGTGATATCAGGCATAAAAATTCAAAAAATATCCATAAAAAAAGAATGCAGATAAGTAAGAATAAGTAAGTTATGGTCAAGGTCTTCCGACAAAAGTTTTAAAAAGTAAATAAAATGTCAAGAGTAATTCGTGATAGATCATTTTCTAGTGCGAGACTCACGCCGCGACAGCAACGAACATTTCATTTCAGATGATTTTGGAGATCGACAAATTGTCATTTATTCCAGCAGAACAATAATTTTCTCATATTTAGTGCACAACTATAAGACCAATTAATAGATCATATAAGGCAGCTATATTTATTTCATGTATAGTAACTTTTGAATGGGTGACCTTAATTGTACCGTTATATTGAGAATGGGTGGGTATATGACAATGATATGTTACAGTATATCTGAAAGTATAACAAGAAGTAACAGTACAAAACAGCAGAAGTAACAGTGGCATTGTGTTGATATGAACTTGAGGTAACAGTACACTTGGCAATTTTTTGAGTCTGATATTTTCGTTTATTTCTTCTTTATATAATTTCCATGAAATCTTAGGATTATATCCGATTAAAGATAAATGAATTTAAGGAAGGGTTTCAGTCATCAGTTTAAATCAAAATGTCAAATTTCGAACTTTTTGATGAAAAAGTTCAAATATCTTGACCTGCCTCAGTATTTGTTCATTAATATGATCAGTTATTGTTGTAAACAAAAGTTTTTATATAGATTTTTTATTATCAATATGACAAGAAATATATCTGAAACAAATGTGATTAACTGTTATTGGATGAAATTGTGTAACATGGTAAAAATTCTTACCTGTTTGGTCTGTTGTGTGAATTGCATCTGCCATGTGCTGCACAAAAAAGGAAGTAACAGTACACCACAACACGAAGTAACATTTTACAGAGGACACCGTTTACATAGTGTGAGCTCAGTACTTATCAACTCTGTATAACCACAGTGTAAATAATTTTATTAAATTCACAAAACCTAGATTTGATTGAACATAAATTGTATGGATGAACAGGTGAAGGATACAGGCTTATAATATTCCTTTTAATCGATCTTTTTTTTAGTGTTTAGTGGGGAACAGTTATGTAGAAGGTAGAGAAATCATTTTTTAATACTATTGCATGAGAAGATGGACCTGGATTGTATGTACTTTAACATATTTTTCCAGAATCCACATCCAATTCATACCAATCCGTGAGTAGCTAGTGTAATAAAAATGTAGATATCGTGAGTAGCTAGTGTAATAAAAATGTAGATATCGTGAGTAGCTAGTGTAATCAAAATGTAGATATCGTGAGTAGCTAGTGTAATAAAAATGTAGATATCGTGAGTAGCTAGTGCAATACAAATGTAGATATCGTGAGTAGCTAGTGCAATAAAAATATAGATATCGTGAGTAGCTAGTGTAATAAAAATGTAGATATCGTGAGTAGCTAGTGTAATAAAAAATGTAGATATCGTGAGTAGCTAGTGTAATAAAAATGTAGATATCGTGAGTAGCTAGTGTAATAAAAATGTAGATATCGTGAGTAGCTAGTGTAATAAAAATGTAGATATCGTGAGTAGCTAGTGCAATAAAAATGTAGATATCGTGAGTAGCTAGTGTAATAAAAATGTAGATATCGTGAGTAGCTAGTGTAATAAAAATGTAGATATCGTGAGTAGCTAGTGTAATAAAAATGTAGATATCGTGAGTAGCTAGTGTAATAAAAATGTAGATATCGTGAGTAGCTAGTGTAATAAAAATGTAGATATCGTGAGTAGCTAGTGTAATAAAAATGTAGATATCGTGAGTAGCTAGTGTAATAAAAATGTAGATATCGTGAGTAGCTAGTGTAATAAAAATGTATATATCGTGAGTAGCTAGTGTAATATAAATGTAGATATCGTGAGTAGCTAGTGTATTAAAAATGTAGATATCGTGAGTAGCTATTGCAATAAAAATGTAGCTATCATGAGTAGCTAGTGTAATAAAAATGTAGATATCGTGAGTAGCTAGTGTAATAAAAATGTAGATATCGTGAGTAGCTAGTGTAATAAAAATGTAGATATCGTGAGTAGCTAGTGCAATAAAAATGTAGATATCGTGAGTAGCTAGTGTAATAAATATGTAGATATCGTGAGTAGCTAGTGTAATAAAAATGTAGATATCGTGAGTAGCTAGTGTAATAAAAATGTAGATATCGTGAGTAGCTAGTGTAATAAAAATGTAGATATCTTGAGTAGCTAGTGCAATAAAAATGTAGATATCGTGAGTAGCTAGTGTAATAAAAATGTAGATATCGTGAGTAGCTAGTGTAATAAAAATGTAGATATCGTGAGTAGCTAGTGTTTTAAAAATGTAGATATCGTGAGTAGCTAGTGTAATAAAAATGTAGATATCGTGAGTAGCTAGTGCAATAAAAATGTAGATATCGTGAGTAGCTAGTGTAATAAATATGGAGATATCGTGAGTAGCTAGTGTAATAAAAATGTAGATATCGTGAGTAGCTAGTGTAATAAAAATGTAGAAATCGTGAGTAGCTAGTGTAATAAAAATGTAGATATCGTGAGTAGCTAGTGTATTAAAAATGTAGATATCGTGAGTAGCTAGTGCAATACAAATGTAGATATCGTGAATAGCTAGTGCAATAAAAATGTAGATATCGTGAGTAGCTAGTGCAATAAAAATGTAGATATCGTGAGTAGCTAGTGCAATAAAAATGTAGATATCGTGAGTAGCTAGTGTAATAAAAATGTAGATATCGTGAGTAGCTAGTGTAATAAAAATGTAGATATCGTGAGTAGCTAGTGCAATACAAATGTAGATATCTTGAGTAGCTAGTGCAATAAAAATGTAGATATCGTGAGTAGCTAGTGTAATAAAAATGTAGATATCGTGAGTAGCTAGTGTAATAAAAATGTAGATATCGTGAGTAGCTAGTGTAATAAAAATGTAGATATCGTGAGTAGCTAGTGTAATAAAAATGTTTATATCGTGAGTAGCTAGTGTAATAAATATGTAGATATCGTGAGTAGCTAGTGTAATAAAAATGTAGATATCGTGAGTAGCTGGTGTAATAAAAATGTAGAAATCGTGAGTAGCTAGTGTAATAAAAATGTAGATATCGTGAGTAGCTAGTGTATTAAAAATGTAGATATCGTGAGTAGCTAGTGCAATAAAAATGTAGATATCGTGAATAGCTAGTGCAATAAAAATGTAGATATCATGAGTAGCTAGTGCAATACAAATGTAGATATCGT
The DNA here is from genome assembly GCA_963680875.1 of Bathymodiolus brooksi. Lineage (NCBI taxonomy): Eukaryota > Metazoa > Mollusca > Bivalvia > Mytilida > Modiolidae > Bathymodiolus > Bathymodiolus brooksi. The sequence goes on from OY804579.1 coordinate 64,412,711, forward strand.
GAGTAGCTAGTGCAATAAAAATGTAGATATCGTGAGTAGCTAGTGTAATAAAAATGTAGATATCGTGAGTAGCTAGTGTAATAAAAATGTAGATATCGTGAGTAGCTAGTGCAATACAAATGTAGATATCTTGAGTAGCTAGTGCAATAAAAATGTAGATATCGTGAGTAGCTAGTGTAATAAAAATGTAGATATCGTGAGTAGCTAGTGTAATAAAAATGTAGATATCGTGAGTAGCTAGTGTAATAAAAATGTAGATATCGTGAGTAGTTAATGTAATAAAAATGTAGATATCGTGAGTAGCTAGTGTAATAAAAATCTAGATATCGTGAGTAGCTAGTGTAATAAAAATCTAGATATCGTGAGTAGCTAGTGTAATAAAAATCTAGATATCGTGAGTAGCTAGTGTAATAAAAATGTAGATATCGTGAGTAGCTAGTGTAATAAAAATGTAGATATCGTGAGTAGCTAGTGTAATAAAAATGTAGATATCGTGAGTAGCTAGTGTAATAAAAATGTAGATATCGTGAGTAGCTAGTGTATTAAAAATGTAGATATCGTGAGTAGCTAGTGTATTAAAAATGTAGATATCGTAAGTAGCTAGTGTAATAAAAATGTAGATATCGTGAGTAGCTAGTGCAATACAAATGTAGATATCGTGAGTAGCTAGTGTAATAAAAATGTAGATATCGAATTTAGTAGGCACGATGTGATTCTGGAATAACCTCCGTAAGGTAAACTCATAATAGATAGGAAAGACAAATAATGAAAGTCTGTGAGAGTAAGTAAACCAAAGGACCTCATCACGATAGCCAAGATGGGGCGCTCTCAATGATACATATGGAGGTACTGAATGTTGCTAAATTCATCATATAACTGAATATATACAACACAGTAGCTTCTCTGGTAAATACTGCACATGTATTACAACATAGAGGACTTTAAATATTCATTAAACATGGTAACCTGTTGAATTAAAATATGGTTTTTTGGTCTGATAGTCCGTAAAATAGATGACTAAAATATAACAGGTGTCTTTGATCTTAATCTTCATTAAATAAAAGTAATGTTACATTTATAAGCAATCGATACCGGCTTTCTGTGTAAATATTTAGATCTATTACATAAAACTAGCATTCATACACAGATACATTATAACTAGCCCCTCGCTGAAGGTAAATATTTTATAAAATATGTTAGCATGGCGTTACATACATAATAGATACAAATGTATACGTGAGTGTAAATATAGATATTTCTATTTCAGATAAATAACATGTTCTGGCGAATCTTTAAACAAGAATTTAAAAACTGATTTGCAGTTAATAGATTTCTTTACGAAGGGAGAGGAAAATCCCAAAATTTAGATCCAATTGAATTGATTGGGAATTCCCTTTGGTTTTTGTATAAATGTATAATTAACTCCTACATATTTCATAATACTGAGATTTCTGAAAATATGTCCTTCCACTGACGATTAATCACGGAAGAAAATTTTCTCAGGTTAATAAATGACCGACATGTGTACTATTTATAGTTTAAATTAATAGTAGTGCCTTTTATGTACGGTCCATTTTTCAGAGACAATTAACAAAACAACAATTAAAGAATTAACTGTATACATGTACAATACAATACAATACAATACAATACAATACAATACAATACAATACAATACAATACAATTGTTTTTATTTCCAATTAAGGAGCCCTTTCGGGCAGAATAATTAACAAAGAATTTAATACAATGACTATGGATTGATACATTGATTGGAAGATGACAACATTTTATGAAACAAACAAATCAAAAGTTAATCATACCATTGACATAGTAATAGTTGCATTGGAGTGTACACTATATAACAAGCACAGTGACCCATCAGTTTATTTATTAATTTATTATTATTATTATTATTTCCTTAGATTTGTATGTTATGCATATAATTTAATAGGTAAATACTTATAGGTATATGCATAATATATATTATACCACTATATTGGATGTAATAATACAATGTGAACTTGGAAGAGAGCCCGGAGGACAAACCTCACTCCCAGATAACAATTTAGTTCTAGTTTCTGTTAATGACATCAACAGTTTTATGACTATATTAATAATAATTATATTTTCATTTGAAAGTAACCAAATAGATTTAGATTTGTTATCCAATGATGCAAAATTTTTGCAAATATCTGAGATTTGCTGCATAGCTTCAGTTCTAAATGAATTTAAAATGGGACACTGCAGTAAAAAATGTATTACATGTATACAAAAACGTCCAGACAGACATCAATTAGTGACAGATGTTTTTGTAATGTAAACGACTTTTTTTTCTTAATCTGCATCACACCGGAATATACTGTTATATTTACAGATATGTTTATTTATAGTGATCAGATCACAAACTATAGCTGATTATCAAGGATTTTAACAGAAATCGTACCAAGTAATTAATTCATTTTTTTTTCAGAGGGAATAATAATAAATACCGGTAATTTTATCTGACGCTCGCGCGGAAAGTATCTAGAATGGTCAACATACACCGCATAAGATAAGATCAGTTTTATTTCTAGTCGGCATGTTAAAATAAAAATACAACATAAGCTCGAGAGCTAGTCGGCATGTTAAAATAACAATACAACATAAACTCTAGCTAGTCGTCATGTTAAAATAACAATATAACATAAGCTCTAGCTAGTCGTCATGTTAAAATAACAATACAACATAAGCTCTAGCTAGTCGACATGTTAAAATAACAATACAACATAAGCTCGAGAGCTAGTCGGCATGTTAGAATAACAATACAACATAAGCTCTAGCTAGTCGGCATGTTAAAATAACAATACAACATAAACTCTGGCTAGTCGTCATGTTAAAATAACAATACAACATAAGCTCTGGCTAGTCGACATGTTAAAATAACAATACAACATAAGCTCTAGCTAGTCGTCATGTTAAAATAACAATACAACATAAGCTCTAGCTAGTCGTTGTCATGTTAAAATAACAATACAACATAAGCTCTAGCTAGTCGGCATGTTAAAATAACAATACAACATAAGCTCGAGAGCTAGTCGTCATGTTAAAATAACAATACAACATAAGCTCTAGCTAGTCGTCATGTTAAAATAACAATACAACATAAGCTCTGGCTAGTCGTCATGTTAAAATAACAATACAACATAAGCTCTAGCTAGTCGTCATGTTAAAATAACAATACAACATAAGCTCTAGCTAGTCGGCATGTTAAAATAACAATACAACATAAGCTCTAGCTAGTCGTCATGTTAGAATAACAATACAACATAAACTCTAGCTAGTCGGCATGTTAAAATAACAATACAACATAAGCTCTGGCTAGTCGTCATGTTAAAATAACAATACAACATAAGCTCTAGCTAGTCGGCATGTTAAAATAACAATACAACATAAGCTCTAGCTAGTCGTCATGTTAAAATAACAATACAACATAAGCTCTAGCTAGTCGGCATGTTAAAATAACAATACAACATAAACTCTGGCTAGTCGTCATGTTAAAATAACAATACAACATAAGCTCTAGCTAGTCGGCATGTTAAAATAACAATACAACATAAGCTCTAGCTAGTCGGCATGTTAAAATAACAATACAACATAAGCTCTAGCTAGTCGGCATGTTAGAATAACAATACAACATAAGCTCTAGCTAGTCGGCATGTTAAAATAACAATACAAAATAAGCTCTGGCTAGTCGTCATGTTAGAATAGCAATACAACATAAGCTCTAGCTAGTCGTCATGTTAAAATAACAATACAACATAAGCTCTGGCTAGTCGTCATGTTAAAATAACAATACAACATAAGCTCTGGCTAGTCGTTGTCATGTTAAAATAACAATACAACATAAACTCTAGCTAGTCGTCATGTTAAAATAACAATACAACATAAGCTCTGGCTAGTCGGCATGTTAAAATAACAATACAACATAAGCTCTGGCTAGTCGTCATGTTAAAATAACAATACAACATAAGCTCTGGCTAGTCGGCATGTTAAAATAACAATACAACATAAGCTCTAGCTAGTCGGCATGTTAAAATAACAATACAACATAAGCTCTGGCTAGTCGTCATGTTAAAATAACAATACAACATAAGCTCTAGCTAGTCGTCATGTTAAAATAACAATACAACATAAGCTCTGGCTAGTCGGCATGTTAAAATAACAATACAACATAAGCTCTGGCTAGTCGTCATGTTAAAATAACAATACAACATAAACTCTGGCTAGTCGTTGTCATGTTAAAATAACAATACAACATAAGCTCTGGCTAGTCGTTGTCATGTTAAAATAACAATACAACATAAGCTCTGGCTAGTCGTCATGTTAAAATAACAATACAACATAAACTCTACTAGTCGTTGTCATGTTAAAATAACAATACAACATAAACTCTACTAGTCGGCATGTTAAAATAACAATACAACATAAGCTCTGGCTAGTCGTCATGTTAAAATAACAATACAACATAAGCTCGAGAGCTAGTCGGCATGTTAAAATAACAATACAACATAAACTCTACTAGTCGTTGTCATGTTAAAATAACAATACAACATAAACTCTGGCTAGTCGTCATGTTAAAATAACAATACAACATAAGCTCTAGCTAGTCGTTGTCATGTTAAAATAACAATACAACATAAACTCTACTAGTCGGCATGTTAAAATAACAATACAACATAAACTCTAGCTAGTCGGCATGTTAAAATAACAATATAACATAAGCTCTGGCTAGTCGACATGTTAAAATAACAATACAACATAAACTCTGGCTAGTCGGCATGTTAAAATAACAATACAACATAAGCTCTGGCTAGTCGGCATGTTAAAATAACAATACAACATAAGCTCTGGCTAGTCGTCATGTTAAAATAACAATACAACATAAGCTCTAGCTAGTCGGCATGTTAAAATAACAATATAACATAAGCTCGAGAGCTAATCGTCATGTTAGAATAACAATACAACATAAGCTCTAGCTAGTCGTCATGTTAAAATAACAATACAACATAAGCTCTAGCTAGTCGGCATGTTAAAATAACAATACAACATAAGCTCTAGCTAGTCGGCATGTTAAAATAACAATACAACATAAGCTCTAGCTATTCGGCATGTTAAAATAACAATACAACATAAGCTCTAGCTAGTCGGCATGTTAAAATAACAATACAACATAAACTCTGGCTAGTCGGCATGTTAAAATAACAATACAACATAAGGTCTAGCTAGTCGTCATGTTAAAATAACAATACAACATAAGCTCTAGCTAGTCGGCATGTTAAAATAACAATACAACATAAGCTCTAGCTAGTCGGCATGTTAAAATAACAATACAACATAAACTCTGGCTAGTCGGCATGTTAAAATAACAATACAACATAAGCTCTGGCTAGTCGGCATGTTAAAATAACAATACAACATAAGCTCTGGCTAGTCGTCATGTTAAAATAACAATACAACATAAGCTCTAGCTAGTCGACATGTTAAAATAACAATACAACATAAGCTCTAGCTAGTCGGCATGTTAAAATAACAATACAACATAAGCTCGAGAGCTAGTCGTCATGTTAAAATAACAATACAACATAAACTCTACTAGTCGGCATGTTAGAATAACAATACAACATAAGCTCTGGCTAGTCGTCATGTTAAAATAACAATACAACATAAGCTCTAGCTAGTCGTCATGTTAAGATATGTAGGGATGGGACATGCTGTCTGTCGTTAAGACATTGCCTTTTTAGAAATGCATATATACCATATTCTACCGCCAAATTTAATTGAAAAATATATCTTGGCTTGAAAACTGCAAAAAAATAAATAATCTAATCTTGCAGTTTTCGAGAAGAAATTTTGCTAAAATTTGAAGAAAAATTGTCGACAAAAAATAACGTGAATTTTGTTTCGTGTGAAAAAAATATTAATATTAAGTTCAAGATCTTCTTTTCAATAAATCAAAACATAATACACATAATCAATCTAGAAAGGCACTGATATGTCACTGTAATAGACAGCTGGACATGTTAAACGGTGATTCACATGTTATGTCAAGAACGCCATACCGCCCTTTCTTGATTGACTAAAACGGTGTAAATTTATTTTTTCGTTCAAATGTCCGTCGCCCAATTAGGGTATGCCCTATTAATATTAGAACGTTGTCAACTACTGTCACACTATGCTTTGGATTTCAGTTTAATCCTGCTATTGTCCATGTGGATTTTGAACTGGCAGCCATGAAGATATTGAAGGATATATAAAGGATATGGATATTGATATTCTGTTGTGTATATAAAGGATATGGATATTGATATTCTGTTGTGTATATAAAGGATATGGATATTGATATTCTGTTGTGTATATAAAGGATATGGATATTGATATTCTGTTGTGTATATAAAGGAGATGGATATTGATATTCTGTTGTGTATGTAAAGGAGATGGATATTGATATTCTATTGTGTATGTAAAGGATATGGATATTGATATTCTGTTGTGTATATAAAGGATATGGATATTGATATTCTGTTGTGTATATAAAGGATATGGATATTGATATTCTGTTGTGTATATAAAGGATATAGATATTGATATTCTGTTGTGTATATAAAGGAGATGGATATTGATATTCTGTTGTGTATATAAAGGAGATGGATATTGATATTCTGTTGTGTATATAAAGGATATGGATATTGATATTCTGTTGTGTATATAAAGGATATGGATATTGATATTCTGTTGTGTATATAAAGGATATGGATATTGATATTCTGTTGTGTATATAAAGAATATGAATATTGATATTCTGTTGTGTATATAAAGGATATGGATATTGTTATTCTGTTGTGTATATAAAGGATATGGATATTGATATTCTGTTGTGTATATAAAGGATATGGATATTGATATTCTGTTGTGTATGTAAAGGATATGGATATTGATATTCTGTTGTGTATGTAAAGGATATGGATATTGATATTCTGTTGTGTATATAAAGGATATGGATATTGATATTCTGTTGTGTATATAAAGGATATGGATATTGATATTCTGTTGTGTATATAAAGGATATGGATATTGATATTCCGTGGTGTATATAAAGGATATAGATATTGATATTCTGTTGTGTATATAAAGGATATAGATATTGATATTCTGTTGTGTATGTAAAGGATATGGATATTGATATTCTGTTGTGTATATAAAGGATATGGATATTGATATTCTGTTGTGTATATAAAGGATATGGATATTGATATTCTGTTGTGTATATAAAGGATATGGATATTGATATTCTGTTGTGTATATAAAGGATATGGATATTGATATTCTGTTGTGTATATAAAGGATATGGATATTGATATTCTGTTGTGTATATAAAGGATATGAATATTGATATTCTGTTGTGTATATAAAGGAGATGGATATTGATATTCTGTTGTGTATATAAAGGATATGGTTATTGATATTCTGTTGTGTATATAAAGGATATGGATATTCTGTTGTGTATATAAAGGATATGGATATTGATATTCTGTTGTGTATATAAAGGATATGGATATTGATATTCTGTTGTGTATATAAAGGAGATGGATATTGATATTCTGTTGTGTATATAAAGGATATGGATATTGATATTCTGTTGTGTATATAAAGGATATGGATATTGATATTCTGTTGTGTATATAAAGGAGATGGATATTGATATTCTGTTGTGTATATAAAGGAGATGGATATTGATATTCTGTTGTGTATATAAAGGATATGGATATTGATATTCTGTTGTGTATATAAAGGATATGGATATTGATATTCTGTTGTGTATATAAAGGATATGGATATTGATATTCTGTTGTGTATATAAAGGATATGAATATTGATATTCTGTTGTGTATATAAAGGATATAGATATTGATATTCTGTTGTTTATATAAAGGATATAGATATTGATATTCTGTTGTGTATATAAAGGATATGGATATTGATATTCTGTTGTGTATGTAAAGGATATGGATATTGATATTCTGTTGTGTATATAAAGGATATAGATATTGATATTCTGTTGTGTATATAAAGGATATGGATATTGATATTCTGTTGTGTATATAAAGGAGATGGACATTGATATTCTGTTGTGTATATAAAGGATATGGATATTGATATTCTGTTGTGTATATAAAGGATATGGATATTGATATTCTGTTGTGTATATAAAGGATATGGATATTGATATTCTGTTGTGTATATAAAGGATATGGATATTGATATTCTGTTGTGTATATAAAGGATATGGATATTGATATTCTGTTGTATATATAAAGGATATGGATATTGATATTCTGTTGTGTATATAAAGGATATGGATATTGATATTCTGTTGTGTATATAAAGGATATGAATATTGATATTCTGTTGTGTATATAAAGGATATGGATATTGTTATTCTGTTGTGTATATAAAGGATATGGATATTGATATTCTGTTGTGTATATAAAGGATATGGATATTGATATTCTGTTGTGTATGTAAAGGATATGGATATTGATATTCTGTTGTGTATGTAAAGGATATGGATATTGATATTCTGTTGTGTATATAAAGGATATGGATATTGATATTCTGTTGTGTATATAAAGGATATGGATATTGATATTCTGTTGTGTATATAAAGGATATGAATATTGATATTCTGTTGTGTATATAAAGGAGATGGATATTGATATTCTGTTGTGTATATAAAGGATATGGTTATTGATATTCTGTTGTGTATGTAAAGGATATGGATATTCTGTTGTGTATATAAAGGATATGGATATTGATATTCTGTTGTGTATATAAAGGATATGGATATTGATATTCTGTTGTGTATATAAAGGAGATGGATATTGATATTCTGTTGTGTATATAAAGGATATGGATATTGATATTCTGTTGTGTATATAAAGGATATGGATATTGATATTCTGTTGTGTATATAAAGGATATGGATATTGATATTCTGTTGTGTATGTAAAGGATATGGATATTGATATTCTGTTGTGTATATAAAGGATATGGATATTGATATTCTGTTGTGTATATAAAGGATATGGATATTGATATTCTGTTGTGTATATAAAGGATATTGATATTCTGTTGTGTATATAAAGGAGATGGATATTGATATTCTGTTGTGTATATAAAGGATATGGATATTGATATTCTGTTGTGTATATAAAGGATATGGATATTGATATTCTGTTGTGTATATAAAGGATATGGATATTGATATTCTGTTGTGTATATAAAGGATATGGATATTGATATTCTGTTGTGTATATAAAGGATATGGATATTGATATTCTGTTGTGTATGTATGTAGAGTCGTAGCTAAAATGACGCAAAAACAAGTGTGCGTACACTTCATTTGAACAAGCAACTGTTCACTTTCCAATTTAAATTTGTTGCTTTAAAGTAAAACTTAATTAATTGAAGTATGTTTTGATATTACTTCTATTATATAAAAAAAACATATTGACCCTGGAAAAAATGAATTGATTATTTGTTGCGATTTATGTTAAAACTGTTATGATAAATGATTATCAGATAAACTGACTCTTGAACTGTTAAGCACCGCCTTATCTTGATTGACAATCCACTGCACGTGTTCTATGTTTTTTATTGAATTGTTTAGATTGTAGCTTTAGTGTGTATTAAAATGAGTTGCTAAAGAACAACTGATTTAGTTATATATAGTAAGAGATGTTAACATGGTGTCAGATGTGGAATATGTTCTCTTTGTTGTTCGGTGAGAAACTGAAAACCATGGAAGGTCAATTTAAGCAACCTCCTGAGATGGACGTCTCCCACGAAGGGAATTTGTCTGAAAAATGGAAAATATGGAAACAAACCATGAACTTGTATCTCGAAGATACGTTAAATGAACGATCGGAAAAAGAAAAAATATAAAACCGTTTTGTATGTGATCAGACTGGAAGGTCGCGAGATATACAACACTTTTCATTTCGGAGAAGGTGACGTTGACAAACTTGAAGTGTTACTGAAAGATAAAATTACAGAATGTACCTAACATCCTCAGGATAACCAACAACTTTAATATGTGGATCTGAAAGATAAAATTACAGAATGTACCTAACATCCTCAGGATAACCAACTACTGTAATATGTGGATCTGAAAGATAAAATTACAGAATGTACCTAACATCCTTAGGGCTAGTGGTTTTTGGCAGAGATACTTTTTTCTAATTGATTAAACAAAGTTTATAGAATGTTTTACTTGACTGGGCCTTAGGGCTAGTGGTTTTTAGCAGAGACTTTTTTTTCTAATTGATTAAGCAAAGTTTATAGAATGTTTTACTTGACTGGACCTTAGGGTTAGTGGTTTTTGGCAGAGACTTTTTTCTAATTGATTAAGCAAAGTTTATAGAATGTTTTACTTGACTGTGCCTTAGGGCTAGTAGTTTTTGGCAGAGACTTTTTTCTAATTGATTAAGCAAAGTTTATAGAATGTTTTACTTGACTGGGCCTTAGGCTAGTGGTTTTTGGCAGAGATACTTTTTTCTAATTGATTAAACAAAGTTTATAGAATGTTTTACTAGACTGGCCTTAGGGCTAGTGGTTTTTGGCAGAGACTTTTTTTTCTAATTGATTAAGCAAAGTTTATAGAATGTTTTACTTGACTGGACCTTAGGGTTAGTGGTTTTTGGCAGAGACTTTTTTCTAATTGATTAAGCAAAGTTTATAGAATGTTTTACTTGACTGTGCCTTAGGGCTAGTAGTTTTTGGCAGAGACTTTTTTCTAATTGATTAAGCAAAGTTTATAGAATCTTTTACTAGACTCACCAGGGCCTTAGGACTGAGTGGTTTTTGGCAGAGATCTTTTTTCTAATCGATTAAGCAAAGTTTATAGAATGTTTTTTAATAGACTGGGCCTTAGGGCTACTGGTTTTTGGCAGAGATCTTTTTTCTAATCGATTAAGCAAAGTTTATATAATGTTTTACTTGACTGGGCCTTAGGCTAGTGGTTTTTGGGAGATACTTTTTTCTAATTGATTAAGCAAAGTTTATAGAATGTTTTACTTGACTGGGCCTTAGGCTAGTGGTTTTTGGGAGATACTTTTTTCTAATTGATTAAACAAAGTTTATAGAATGTTTTACTAGACTGGCCTTAGGGCTAGTGGTTTTTAGCAGATACTTTTTTCTAATTGATTAAGCAAAGTTTATAGAATGTTTTACCTGACTGGGCCTTAGGGCTAGTAGTTTTTAGTAGAGACTTTTTTCTAATTGATTAAGCAAAGTTTATAGAATGTTTTACTTGACTGGGCCTTAGGGCTAGTAGTTTTTGGCAGAGACTTTTTTCTAATTGATTAAGCAAAGTTTATAGAATGTTTTACTTGACTGGGCCTTAGGGCTAGTAATTTTTAGCAGAGACTTTTTTCTAATTGATTAAGCAAAGTTTATAGAATGTTTTACTTGACTGGGCCTTAGGACTGAGTGGTTTTTGGCAGAGACTTTTTTCTAATTGATTAAGCAAAGTTTATATAATGTTTTACTTGACTGGGCCTTAGGCTAGTGGTTTTTGGGAGATACTTTTTTCTAATTGATTAAGCAAAGTTTATAGAATGTTTTACTTGACTGGGCCTTAGGCTAGTGGTTTTTGGGAGATACTTTTTTCTAATTGATTAAGCAAAGTTTATAGAATGTTTTACTAGACTGGCCTTAGGGCTAGTGGTTTTTAGCAGATACTTTTTTCTAATAGATTAAGCAAAGTTTATAGAATGTTTTACTAGACTGGGCCTTAGGGCTAGTAGTTTTTAGTAGAGACTTTTTTCTAATTGATTAAGCAAAGTTTATAGAATGTTTTACTTGACTGGGCCTTAGGGCTAGTAGTTTTTGGCAGAGACTTTTTTCTAATTGATTAAGCAAAGTTTATAGAATGTTTTACTTGACTGGGCCTTAGGGCTAGTAATTTTTAGCAGAGACTTTTTTCTAATTGATTAAGCAAAGTTTATAGAATGTTTTACTTGACTGGGCCTTAGGACTGAGTGGTTTTTGGCAGAGACTTTTTTCTAATTGATTAAGCAAAGTTTATATAATGTTTTACTTGACTGGGCCTTAGGCTAGTGGTTTTTGGGAGATACTTTTTTCTAATTGATTAAGCAAAGTTTATAGAATGTTTTACTTGACTGGGCCTTAGGCTAGTGGTTTTTGGTTAGATACTTTTTTCTAATTGACTAAGCAAAGTTTATAGAATGTTTTACTAGACTGGCCTTAGGGCTAGTGGTTTTTAGCAGATACTTTTTTCTAATTGATTAAGCAAAGTTTATAGAATGTTTTACTAGACTGGCCCTTAGGGCTAGTAGTTTTTAGCAGAGACTTTTTTCTAATTGATTAAGCAAAGTTAATAGAATGTTTTACCTGACTGGGCCTTAGGGCTAGTAGTTTTTAGTAGAGACTTTTTTTCTAATTGATTAAGCAAAGTTTATAGAATGTTTTACTTGACTGGGCCTTAGGACTGAGTGGTTTTTGGCAGAGACTTTTTTCTAATTGATTAAGCAAAGTTTATAGAATGTTTTACTTGACTGGGCCTTAGGGCTAGTAGTTTTTAGCAGAGACTTTTTTCTAATTGATTAAGCAAAGTTTATATAATGTTTTACTTGACTGGGCCTTAGGACTGAGTGGTTTTTGGCAGAGACTTTTTTTCTAATTGATTAAGCAAAGTTTATAGAATGTTTTACTTGACTGGACCTTAGGGCTAGTAGTTTTTAGTAGAGACTTTTTTCTAATTGATTAAGCAAAGTTTATAGAATGTTTTACTTGACTGGGCCTTAGGGCTAGTAGTTTTTAGTAGAAACTTTTTTCTAATTGATTAAGCAAAGTTTATAGAATCTTTTACTAGACTGGGCCTTAGGGCTAGTAGTTTTTAGTAGAGACTTTTTTCTAATTGATTAAGCAAAGTTTATATAATGTTTTACTTGACTGGGCCTTAGGGCTAGTAGTTTTTAGCAGAGACTTTTTTCTAATTGATTAAGCAAAGTTTATATAATGTTTTACTTGACTGGGCCTTAGGACTGAGTGGTTTTTGGCAGAGACTTTTTTTCTAATTGATTAAGCAAAGTTTATAGAATGTTTTACTTGACTGGACCTTAGGGCTAGTAGTTTTTAGTAGAGACTTTTTTCTAATTGATTAAGCAAAGTTTATAGTATACAGTTATTTAATGGGAGTGCAGGCAATAGATCAAAATATTTTCCCCGAGGTATTGGGAAAGACCAAAGCGTTATATTGCCCGAGGTCATCGACCGAGGGCAATAGAACACTTTGGTCTTTCCCAAGAGGGGAAAATTGTTTGATCTATTGCCTGCACTCCCATTAAATAACTGTTTTAATACCTAATTATAATTGTTTAGACAGATTAAAAAGAACTACTGTTTTCAATATTTAAATATTGTTTAGCAATTTTAACAAATAACACAAATTATCTTTTTCATAATAAACATGAAGATTCTTAATTTTTTTAATCTGCGCTTCTCTTTGGACTGCACGAGGGACATATATATGTCCCTGGTTGATAGACTGTGCTATGGTTATATATGTCCCTTTGGAAAGAAATATTACGTTTATTTTCTTTAAGAATAAGTTACGCAAATACGTTATAATTAGATTGCACAATTTGGAGTTAGATACCATGGATACAGATATTGCACATATAGAACCTCTACAAAATTAAAAAGAAGTAACGTCACATTGCTGTTAAAATGACGTCACTCTGCTGAAAGAACCATAACGTCAGGAATTGTACCGCACACGAAGTTACGATTATACACGAAACGTCGCAGTCAAAGGGTTAAATCGTTTTAGATTACGACACTTTCATACAGTGTAATCCGGTGTGGACTAGACAAGATTTTGGATTTGTAATAAATATTCAAGAAATTGTTTTGACCAATCACAGTAAAGGTCAAAGGTAGTCGGGCAATAGAACACCATGTAATAGATCACCAGGCAATAGATCACCAGGCAATAGAACACTAGAAAGCCAAAACCCCAAAAATAGTTGAAAATATAAAATACTTTATAAAACATGTAAAACTTTACAATTAGGTAATAAAATGTTTTACTTGACTGGATCTTAGGGTTAGTGGTTTTTGGCAGAGACTTTTTTTCTAATTGATTAAGCAAAGATTATAGAATGTTTTACTTGACTGGGCCTTAAGGCTAGTGGTTTTTAGCAGGGATTTTTTTTCTAATTGATTAATCAAAGTTTATAGAATGTTTTACTAGACTGGGCCTTAGGGTTAGTGGTTTTTGGCAGAGAATTTTTTTTCTAATTGATTAAGCAAAGTTTATAGAATGTTTTACTAGACTGGCCCTTAGGGCTAGTGGTTTTTAGCACAGACTTTTTTTCTAATTGATTAAGCAAGTTTATAGAATGTTTTACTTGACTGGGCCTTAGGGCTAGTGGTTTATGGGAGAGACTTTTTTTCTAATTGATTAAGCAAGTTTATAGAATGTTTTACTTGACTGGACCTTAGAGCTATTGGTTTTTGGCAGAGACTTTTTTTTTAATTGATTAAACAAAGTTTATAGGATGTTTTACTTGACTGGGCCTTAGGGCTAGTTGTTTTTGGCAGAGACTGGTACAGCTGTTAGTGTTTCTTCTTGTGCAAAATATATTTCAGCCAAGTTTATTTGTGAAAACTTTAGACAGCTTCAAAGCTACAAATTTTCACCAAAGTCAAGTAAACTGATTTATGAAATTTAAACAAAGATACTGTTTGTATATTAGAATATTGTAAATAAGATATTAATGTAAAATTAACAGCTAACATCTGAAGAAACCTGACAGATACTGATCTATCAGCTAAGTTGTCATAACATCCTTACATATCATCATGCACTTCAATCCTTCTCCTCAAATAGTTAACACTTTAATCATATAGCTAACCATGTACTTTAACATATAAATTTCTCATCTTAACCCATTTAGATACACACTTAAATCCATATAGCTAAACCCCATTATACCATAATTATATAAGTTCACCACTTTAACCCATTTAGTTAACTAATTACAGTAAAGATCACTTTAACCCATAAGTTAACCACTTTAACTCATTAACATTGTACTTGCGGCCTTAAACCACTGAGTACCGATAGCTAAACCATTTAGTTAACAAGAAGAGTTTGAAGATACCAAAGGGGTAATCAGAATCCTTAAATCGAAGGACAGACAACACAATGGCCAAAAGAAAAGGACAAAGGGACAAACAACGATCTACAAAGCATAGACATAAAATTAAAGATTGAGTAACATGAACCACACTTAAAACCAGGCGTGAACTCAGATGCTTCAGAAGGGTAAGCAGTTCCTGCTCCACTAGTAACACCTGTCGTATTAATCTAAATTATAGTAAGACCACTTTAACCCGTTTAGTTAAACAGTTTAACCTATCTAGTTAACCAATTGCAGTAAAACTAAATACACTTTGCTTTTATGCAAAGATGAGATAAAATAGGAACAAGTTATTATTATTGTACTCGATTTAACCAATTAATTTGTATAAATATTTTTAATGGATTCCCCTGAATGTCCTATTAATGTTAACCATGTTTCTCTGTCATCTCTGTCTCTGTCTTTTAAAGAAAAATTTATAAATTAATCAAATTTTGAAATAAGATTTTAGGATTTAAAATATTATTGAAAACATGTAAAATTCATGAAATGGATTAGATATATATGATAAAAAAAGAAAAAAGTAAACATTTTAAAGTCCTTGTAAATTTATTCCTCCCCAAAACGTAAATCTCCAATACATTATATATTTATAACTACTATAACTACTCATGGGTTGTATTAATTTTCTGATTCAATTCTTTTAAGATTCAATCTTCATTCTCTGGTAAACAAATCAACACATCAATAATAAAACTTCTCACACATAAATTTAATTGGCAATAGCTTTTAACCAATCACAATATCTAAGGGAACGACCATTTAACTTGAAGGGGGGGGGGGGGGGGGTTATGTTTTTTTTCTAGAAAAATATTCTAATTCCCAATGTTGCTGAAAAAAATATTCTGATTTTGGTAGAGGAAAAATAAAATAATCTGATTCAGAGAATTTGTCATATAACCTAATGTTGTTTTCTAGACAAATTTTTTTTTTCTAACTCTCGTGTTGTCCGAAATTTTTTTTCTGAACGAAACAAAATTCAATAAGCCCCCCCCTTCTGTTTTAACTATCGTCAATTCTAACAGTGCTATTATGTATTTATAATTAGTCGATTTTAAAAGCTCATTAGAGCTTGTGTTATATGTATGATTTATATCGACTCTAAATAAAGCTTTGAATTGAATTGAATTGAATAATTTAAATTGACACAAGGACTCGTACTGTATGTACTTACTACATGTACAGTTAATCTAATAATAGAATTATTTTAAAAGTACAAGGTACATTATAAAGACTGATGTTTGTGAAATTATATACCCCTACTGTCTAACATAACTAAGTATGACATTAATTTGAGCTTATTACAATATATATACCCAGTATAATATATATAATGTTCAACCAACTAATTAGTCAGGGGGGGGGGGTGGGGGGGGAATGAAATGCACCTTAAGATATGAGTATATTTTGGTGACTTGAAAGCATATTAAATATTTACAAATATCAAAATAAACAATTAATTTAAAAATTCCAGTTAGAATCCTGCTTATGGCGATGTGTATTCGATACAACATTATGCGCTAAAAGTTTGTCAGTGACTTACGGCAGGTCAGTGGTTTTCCCCTGGTACTCTGATTTCCTCCATCCATAAAACTGACCACCACGAAATAACTGAAATATTTTTGAAAGTGATGTTAAACACCATAACCCCCCTAAAAAATTACTTAGAGAATGTAGATACAATGTATGTACTATGTAGATGTACCCCTGCACCTGAGATATAGAATTCTATACACCAAATAATATCAACATGACACAGATGAGAATGTAGATACAATGTATGTACTATGTAGATGTACCCCTGCACCTGAGATATAGAATTCTATACACCAAATAATATCAACATGACACAGATGAGAATGTAGATACAATGTATGTACTATGTAGATGTACCCCTGCACCTGAGATATAGAATTCTATACACCAAATAATATCAACATGACACAGATGAGAATGTAGATACAATGTATGTACTATGTAGATGTACCCCTGCACCTGAGATATAGAATTCTATACACCAAATAATATCAACATGACACAGATGAGAATGTAGATACAATGTATGTACTATGTAGATGTACCCCTGCACCTGAGATATAGAATTCTATACACCAAATAATATCAACATGACACAGATGAGAATGTAGATACAATGTATGTACTATGTAGATGTACCCCTGCACCTGAGATATAGAATTCTATACACCAAATAATATCAACATGACACAGATGAGAATGTAGATACAATGTATGTACTATGTAGATGTACCCCTGCACCTGAGATATAGAATTCTATACACCAAATAATATCAACATGACACAGATGAGAATGTAGATACAATGTATGTACTATGTAGATGTACCCCTGCACCTGAGATATAGAATTCTATACACCAAATAATATCAACATGACACAGATGAGAATGTAGATACAATGTATGTACTATGTAGATGTACCCCTGCACCTGAGATATAGAATTCTATACACCAAATAATATCAACATGACACAGATGTAATGTTTATCTACAAAGTAAAGAGTACCCCTGAATGTAGATACAATGTATGTACTATGTAGATGTACCCCTGCACCTGAGATATAGAATTCTATACACCAAATAATATCAACATGACACAGATGAGAATGTAGATACAATGTATGTACTATGTAGATGTACCCCTGCACCTGAGATATAGAATTCTATACACCAAATAATATCAACATGACACAGATGTAATGTTTATCTACAAAGTAAAGAGTACCCCTGAATGTAGATACAATGTATGTACTATGTAGATGTACCCCTGCACCTGAGATATAGAATTCTATACACCAAATAATATCAACATGACACAGATGAGAATGTAGATACAATGTATGTACTATGTAGATGTACCCCTGCACCTGAGATATAGAATTCTATACACCAAATAATATCAACATGACACAGATGAGAATGTAGATACAATGTATGTACTATGTAGATGTACCCCTGCACCTGAGATATAGAATTATATACACCAAATAATATCAACATGACACAGATGTAATGTTTATCTACAAAGTAAAGATACAATGTATGTACTATGTAGATGTACCCCTGCACCTGAGATATAGAATTCTATACACCAAATAATATCAACATGACACAGATGTAATGTTTATCTACAAAGTAAAGAGTACCCCTGAATGTAGATACAATGTATGTACTATGTAGATGTACCCCTGCACCTGAGATATAGAATTCTATACACCAAATAATATCAACATGACACAGATGTAATGTTTATCTACAAAGTAAAGAGTACCCCTGAATGTAGATACAATGTATGTACTATGTAGATGTACCCCTGCACCTGAGATATAGAATTCTATACACCAAATAATATCAACATGACACAGATGTAATGTTTATCTACAAAGTAAAGATACAATGTATGTACTATGTAGATGTACCCCTGCACCTGAGATATAGAATTCTATACACCAAATAATATCACCATGACACAGATGTAATGTTTATCTACAAAGTAAAGATACAATGTATGTACTATGTAGATGTACCCCTGCACCTGAGATATAGAATTCTATACACCAAATAATATCAACATGACACAGATGTAATGTTTATCTACAAAGTAAAGATACAATGTATGTACTATGTAGATGTACCCCTGCACCTGAGATATAGAATTCTATACACCAAATATTATCAACATGACACAGATGTAATGTTTATCTACAAAGTAAAGAGTACCCCTGAACTGTAGGTTAGGGACCATTTCACATTCATTCTAGGGTAAAAATTATGCTCATTATTGAAGACACTATGTATATATACTATGACTGTGAAATGAAGAATAGCAATACAAACCCTGTTCCTTTACTTTAATTTTACAAAGTTGGAAAGTCTCTTATGTTCATGTACATCCATATCCTTTCTTACTAACTAATGCATGTACCAAACAAATGATCAATCTAGTTTTTCTTTATTTTTTATTTAATTTTTTGTCGTACACTTTGTATTTTTATTTTTATATTATTTTATGTACAAACCTAGTAATCAACATCTAAACTTTGACCTTCATTTCTTTGTTCAATGTAAACATATTTATCCTGCAATGACAGCATTTACCGACCAATATAGCCTGCCTAATATATTTTTTGATATTGGTCAGTTATAAATAGAACATTTTTTGATATTAGTCAGTTATAAATAGAACATACAAATGTAAAACGGGGCACATCGGGGGATATTGTTTTCAAATACATACACAAAATTATTTCAAATACTTTTATCATCGTCCAGTAAACGTTTATTTACGATTTAAAATTGCAGGATAAATACAATACATGTGCACTGTCGAAGCATATAGGTAAATATGTGTATTCGGCGCGAAACGCGGGAAAAGGCTCGGCGAAGCCTCGCCTTTTCCCGCGTTTCTAAGCCTCATACACATATTACCCATATGCTTCGACAGTGCACAAGTATTGTATATATATGTGGATGTGGTCGAGTGGTCTAGGGCGCTGGACGTAAGGCTAAGCGAATGGTGCTGCAGTGTATCAATGGTGTGGGTTCAAATCCCGTCGTGGGAAGAACAAAAATTTGACAGCTCTAAAATCTCATTCTAACACTGTTTGGTTTAATTTTCAGACGTATATATATATATATATATATAAACGTCTAAAATGGTTTGTAAAACAACACCAAGTACACAAAACAAAGTGATAAAGAATTAAACACTTCGTAGAATATATAATATAATGTGAAATTTTGACGTATTCTATGATAAATACTTTTTGAGTAGAAGGATATTTCAATACTGTAAATTTGTGCCCATTTTCTTACAACATGTACATTAATTATATTAGTGTTATTATCAAATCATAATCTCTTAAAATCCTATCTCTCACTTGCTCCCCTTTACTGATATGTCACAGAGTGGGGGATATGGGGAAACCCCATTAAAGGTCATAAATGAGTCACTTTATGTCATGAGTAATTAATTAATTAATTAATTAATTCTGGCTGATTCGTATTGCACTGATTCAATAAGATCAGACTGTTCTCTTGTGCAATTATCCCAAACTACACTTCCGTATTCTAGTATAGGTCTTATAAAACCAAAATAAAGCTTTTCTAGTGAGTTCCTATCAAGATTATGTTTCATCATGCGCAAAATATTAAGACGAGAGCAAGCTTTTTTTGTAAATTTCATTTATATGATCTTTCCAGGTGTCATTAGGAAAAACATTTATACCAAGATGTTTATGTTTAAGTACATCTTCTAGGACATCATCATTCATATATAAAGGGGGAATATTAACATCATGTTTTCTAGTAAACAGCATAGGCTTAGTTTTTGAGGCATTGAAATTAACACACCAATCAGATGTCCAAGTACTAAGGCTATTCAAATCAGAATTCAGGGATTCAGCTGTTTCATTCTGATCATCAACAATACAATAAAGGGATGTATCGTCAGCAAATAGTTTCATGTTATTGGAAACGACATCAACAATATCATTAATAAATAATAAAAATAAAAGAGGTCCCAGTATGGAGTCTTGAGGAACGCCAGCATTAATGGAATTCCAAGTAGAGCAGTATCCATTCATGCAGACTCGCTGCTTACGGTCAGAAAGATAACTACCAAACCAAGTCAATAAGTTACCCTTAATTCCATATTTTCTAAGTTTGTACAATAGACCACGATGCCAGACACGATCAAATGCTTTTGATATGTCACAAAAAATAAACCTAACATCTTTGCCAATATCTAAATTTTTCATAATGACATCATAAATTACCAATAACTGGCTTATAGTGGAATCTCTATGTCTAAATCCAGACTGATCATCCGATAGTATGCTATATCTTAACAAGTAGTTGTGAAGGTTTTGAATATATTTTTTTCCAATATCTTAATAAAACAATTAATAACAGATATTGGTCTATGATTAGCTACATTATCGCTACCACTTTTACCTTTGTAAATAGGGGAAACATTTGCTAGTTTCCAGTCACCAGGCACCACACCAAAATGTAAGCTTTTTTTAAATAAAATAGTCAGTGGTTTAACTAATGACTGGAAAACAGCTTTCAAAAATTTAGGCGGAAGGTTATCAGGACCGGCCGGCTTAGAAATATTTAAAATTTGAAACTGATCACATACCTCTTGTTCATTAATGACAATGCCAGACAGCTCACAAGGTGCAAGTGGGGGTACATCAGGAAGATCAGGTTCAGAATCTATGTTAGATACTGATGTAAAATAGTTATTAATAGAATTGGCTTTGTCTACAGGATGGAAAAAAATATCACCGGCATTTACCTTAATAGGAGTATTTGTAGTATTAGTACTTTTAAATTTTGAGACACTCTTTGCAATTCGCCACCATTTACCAGGTGGAATAGACTTGTCAATCAGTGAATTTTGTAATTTTATAATATATTGTTTTTTGGCTTCTCTAATCATATCAATTATCTCATTGCGTATTCTGCGAAAATTTCCCAGTCACTTGCTAGATTTCGAAATTTTGCCTTTTTATGCACCCGGTTCCTTTTTCTAATTTTACACTTTATTTCACTATTTATCCAAGGTTTATCCCGTGGTCGAACACGTATTATCTTTTTTGGAATACAAGTATTCATAGCAGAGTTAAGCTCTAAGTTAATAACTTCATTTATGATATTAACATTATCTGAATCTCCAAATTTCATATCCCAATCAGTATTTTGCAAGTGCTGGTTAATGGCAATATAATTTGCATTATCATAATCCCATATTGTCTTTAAATAAGACTTTTCTCTAGTAACAGAAAAAATTAATCTCAATAATGGAGGGACAATGGTCACTACAAAGTTTGGAAGTACATAGCTATTTCTAACTATATCATAATTATTGACCAGTATAGGATCAATTAGAGTGGAGGACGAACTAGTAATTCTAGTAGGTTCATGTATCACATTTTCTAGGCCTAACCTTTGACAAGAACGTGTAAACTTGTGGTTATTGCCAATTGTAATAAGGTCAACATTGATATCACCAAGAAAAATACAATTACTTATACCTGAATCAACACATTTGTCAAATAAATTATCAATATAATCCCATGATGACACTCTTGCATTTGGCAGTCTATATAAGCACACTAATAAAAACATTCTATTATCTGCAAAAATTTCTAAAAATACATATTCAACTTTGGGTACTTCTAGATTAAGTCTACGCCTGCCTAGTAACGTAATACGAATATAAATAAGCATACCACCACCACTGTCAGTCAGCCTATCCTTACGGAAAGCCTCTGGATTTATAAAATTATCAATGGTAATATCAGAGGAACTTATTGTTTAACCTAGATTCAGTTATACAGATAATATCGTGATCACCAAGCTCCACACTATGTAAACGGTGTCCTCTGTAAAATGTTACTTCGTGTTGCGGTGTACTGTTACTTCTTTTTTTGTGCAGCATATGGCAGATGCAATTCACACAACAGACCAAACAGGTAAGAATTTTTACCATGTTACACAATTTCATCCAATAACAGTTAATCACATTTGTTTCAGATATATTTCTTGTCATATTGATAATAAAAAATCTATATAAAAACTTTTGTTTACAACAATAACTGATCATATTAATGAACAAATACTGAGGCAGGTCAAGATATTTGAACTTTTTCATCAAAAAGTTCGAAATTTGACATTTTGATTTAAACTGATGACTGAAACCCTTCCTTAAATTCATTTATCTTTAGTCGGATATAATCCTAAGTTTTCATGGAAATTATATAAAGAAGAAATAAACGAAAATATCAGACTCAGAAAATTGCCAAGTGTACTGTTACTTCTGATTAATTATAGTGTAGTATACTGTTATTTCATGTTAAAATTTTAGCAAGTGTACTGTGACTTCGCGATAAGATTAATGAATAACTCCATTTCATTGGTATTATGATCCTTTGCAGATACCAACATGATATGCATCCATATGCCTGCTGTTATTGTGGTGTCACTAAACAGACACAGAAGCAAATTGTTGAACATACAATACAGGAACATCCAACAAATGATACATCTATTCCCTTCAATAATTATGGTTGATTACCTTTTCAATCACCAAAAATGGTCGCCATCATAACTAAAACTAGAAAATTTGGTCCCAGAAATAAATTAAATCGTGTAATGGATCAATTGCTACAAAAAATTGGGATAAATGATATAATTAGGATCCCCTTTAAGAGGTTTGGTTGATGACCCCTAGCCGATGTCAAACATGGCCGCCAGTGCAGTCTTCACGATTAAAATAGTTCTGGAAAAGATGGTTTGGGCCTGTGTGCTCAAAAATTTATCGTGAAGACTGCAAGTCTGAAGTCCAAATTTCGATGTCTGAAATGCCAACTGTAAAGTCTGAATTTCGAAGTCTGAGGTCTGAAGTATGAAGATGCCTCTCGGCGTATGTATGGAGACCACGACCCACAAGCTTTGATAATTATATAAGTTGATTTAAAGGTCACTGATTCTCAATACAAGGATTCAAAGGCATTTCTTAAAAGACAAAAAATGAAGTGCATGATATTGGTGTTTTTTTCTCCTTTTCTGAAAAGCAGAATACTGAAATATTAAGACAACAAAAGTTTGTTTTATCATATTTTAAGGAATAAAATGATTCAACATATGAAGATTCGTTGTAATTTTATTAAAAATAGAACACAAAAATGTACGTTATTGTTTATATCACACCGATCGGAGTCCATTATGCATAAAAAAAAAGCTTCTGATTAAAAATGTTTAAGTACCCTTTTCTTATATTTGTATATATAAACTGCATCTGTTACAAGCCAAAAAATTGAAAATAATTATTTTCTCTTTATTTTTTTCTTCATTTTCCATTGAATGATTTTTTCAATTATTAAATAAAAGTTATTCCGTTAATTCCGATCTTCTTCTTTTTCGCATAGAGCATTACTTTTAAATTCTATAGCATAAATACGTTAAATTTCATCAAGAATAATATATACTTTCTTTTCTGAATACTTTATCTCATTAAATTATAATCTACCTAAATATGTTTGTCCTTTCCAAGAAACATGCTAACATGTAACGTACAATACAAAAATTGAGCAATTTTTATGAAGAGCCAAAAAATCATATTTTCTTCATTGACTTATTTTAGAATATTTCTTATGTGAAAATGTGATCAGTTTAATTATTTTCATGACTCAAAGTAACAAGAAATTAAAATATGAGGATTTCAATATTCAGTAACGTACATATCAAATCATTCCAAGAACGATAATTTCAGAGGAATAATAGAGAATGCTTATATTAATGTATTAAAACTACAATAAAAACGTCAACAAAAACAGAATAACCACACGACAATGGTTATTTAGAGGGAATGGTGTCACATCAGTATAATTTCGATAACGTTCATTTCAATTGTTCAACTGAGAAATTTGTCAAATATGTATTTGTCCTCCGTCCGGAGTTGAAGCATTCTCCCACTTCTCCCACTTAGGAATGGTTCGGCGACAATGCTCAAAACGTCTTTTGACGGGATCCACAAGACATCTCCATGCCTTGGCCACTGAAATTTGTCCTTTTTGCTTTCCATAAAAGAAATTTCTATTTCTCCATCATCTGGATCGACGTTCAAGACTTTGCCGACGTAACATATTTGTAAGTATTTTGCTATGACATACTGATCCTTTTCTACTCTAATTTGTACATCGTTGTTCTCCATTACACCTCGGTTCTCTATAACATTGGGGTCCTCTGTTACACCTGGGTCATTGCCTGGATTGACTCCGGCCACCTTTCCTAACCCTTCTTTTCTCCACCCATCACAGATGCCGCCTTCTAAACAGACGTTGCAGTAGCAGCTTGTTTCCCTAACAAAAACCTCTGATTTCCCTATGCCTGCAACTACATGTAGTTTGAAAGTTCCTTTCACTGGCTTCACATCTCTCACGTTTAGAATGTTATCCATACTTTTACATTCTTCTGTAGAAACAAAGATGAATGTCACCGCTTTCATATTTGAAGAAGTTGCCCATTTAAAAAAGTCATGGGCGTCTTGAATGACATTCTTCTGACATCGCACAGCTTCGTCGGCCATTCTTTTTGTTGTACCACCGAGGCCATCGCATGGCCCTTTCCCGTGGCCAACTTCAAAATAATTCCAACGAGCCCCAACACCATACAACTCCCCTGTGGTTTACTACTGTAAAGAAACATTGGCGATTGCGATTTTGGCTGGTTGGTCCATCTGTCCAATAGTGAATAAATTAGAGTTCCGGTGACAATAAATTCAACTAGGGACTCAGCTTATCAATAAATGCATGCACGGTACTTGGAGAGTGAGACATTTCATCTGACACAACGACATAACTCTTGTGCTGAGTTTCTCCATTTTTCTTATAATACACTACAACCGGGTGAAGAGTTACTCCGGTTTGGTTCCAATATGCCGTCTGTATTTCTTCTACACTCTTACATGAGTAATTTTCGGCAAAATCCATTTGTACTAGAAGATGATTAGTAGGCAAATTCTCTTTCAATCTTTTGATTTCCTCGTATTGTTTGTAGACTCTGTTGACGTGACCCTTGAACTCAGCTGTTTGATCTGCCAGAAAATCAATGAAATCTTGTCTGTCCTTCTCAATCTCAACAATTCGTGTGACATATTTTTTCTTTTCCTTCTCTATAACTTCGATCTTCTTCCATTGAGAAAAGTTAACAAGCGCTGGCAATTTGGTCTTCAGATCTTTTGAATCCAAGGCTTCCTCTTTTGCAAATGATTCAGGATTGGCAGATACATCTATTCTTTCTTTTCTTAAGGACTTCAAAGTCAGCGCCATGTTTTGGTGCTTAGTACATAAGCACGTACTTCTACTGATAAAATTGGTCGTCAGGATATGAGTAGGGCGCATATGACAGAAAGTTGCACGGGACATTTTAACTGTCGGGTTTTCTGCGACAAATTTCATGTACAAATTTGCCATATAGTCTGTCAGTACCCGTGTTTGCTTTTTCGTGTTGTCTGACATTTTCACATCTGATTTTCTCGGATTGTCATCACGTTCTAGAAAGTCATTTACCTCCTTTGAGTATACTTTTTGTGCTCTTTTTCTAGTATGAACTCTCACCGACTCAAATTTGCTTCTTCTTAAGGATCCTAGGTTTTTCCTTGCTATACCGGTTTGGCTACTCAACCATTTTTTGCCTCGATATTTCTTGACGATTTTCCCTGACACTATGCTACTCAACGTAAAGACTTGTCCTTTTCTTTTCCCTTTTATTTCTTGATGAGCAGTTTTAATCCCTTCGATGACTGCACTACCTAGAATTAAATGCTTTCGTACTTTTTGACTCTGTTCTCTTGTTAGCTTTGCTTCTTTCATCAGCTTAGTGGCTTTTCTTCTCGGAAATCTGACTGCACTCTTTTTCTCATCCTCTCCAATCGTTTTTGGAGTGTCTTAGTTCTTCTGGTAAGTTGATGATTGTCCTTCTTAAGTTTACTTATATTCATGTGAGCCGTCGAGAGAGCCCTACTTATTCTGACACGAGATGCGTTCTTCTTCCGAGGATGAAAGTTAAAACGAACTTGGAGAGAGTTGTTCAAACTCGACGATACACTTTCATAACCACTTGTCGAAAGAGCCTCATTTTCTAGCGATTCGTTTTTCAGATCTTGGCGATTTTGATCGTCTCTTTTCTTTTGGCGCCATGTGCGTAGATATTCACTATTCTTTTCATTTCGCTTGACCCTTTCAGTTCGTGACAATTCGCCACTTGGAGTGTAATAAGTCATTCTCCTTTGTCTCTCTTTAGCTAGGTAAGATTCACCCTCCTTCTGCTTTTTCTTCTCCCGGTATGCCTTTTGGATTTCAGCTCTACACTTCCCCATGACCTGAAATATAAAACAAATGTTTACTTCTATATTTCCACACATTTCAGCTAAGACACTTTATTTTGAGGCCAATTGAAATGTACGTTACCATTCATTATAAGCGCTTTGTAAGAAGCCTAGATGAATTGTTATTAATTGTATTTATCGTTAGATATTTGCAATAAATAAAATCAGGATACAAGCTGCTATTCAACACAAACAACATAGTAACTGACTGGTGTAAAAAGATTTAATAACAGTTGTGTTGTTGTAGTGTCTTTGATGTTTTTAAACACGTTTATTTTGAGTGCTTTTTGCATTTTGTTACACTTCTAATATTTTAAATTACCGGACAGATATCCTAATAGGCAAACGTTGTACTTTCTTGTCTCTGATGGTTTATTAATTCAATAATTTAATGCGTGGAAGTTCTAAAATGTACGTTACATAAAATAACGTACATTTCATTAGATATGTGGCGGGAATTTATACACTATGTATTGTACACACGTAATTACACATATACATTATATGCTTTGACTTCTACTGTATTCAGATAATTATGGTTATTGTTCATAAGATGTGTTTTATTTCAAATAATATTCATGAAAAGAATATACCATAGTTACATACCTAATCTGCTACAGGAATCTGCTTATATTCAATTGTATTCCTCTTTTTTTCGTTTTTGTTGCTTTCAATCTTCATACGTTCCCTCCTCTAAAAAATTTTCGGAAGTAATATCCGAATACGGGGACGTAGTGATTGATTCCGGATTTTGCAATATCGTACATTTCAGTAACGTACATTTTTTAAGTTATTCATATTTCCACCAAACGATGAAAACTTTGGATTGAAGCAAAACATTAATAAACATTTAGTTCATATATACTTTGGCTTTTCTGCACATTTTTCTTTTCCTAATACAGACACGCATTTCGGAGAAAATAGCCATATCGTACATTTCATTCTTATCCATACTTTTGGGAGTTCGGATAATTCTTTGTAATTTTTACGGAACTTAGAAAAGTAAATAACAATTGTTATTTTGCTTTGGTTTCATTAAACCATACTGACGCAAATTACACAATATTTAACACGCACATAGGTATTTATAGCATTGCATACGAGATAGAGTTTGGAAAACGCTCTCTCAGTTTTAGCAAATGAGATTCTGCGACAGTGATATCAGGCATAAAAATTCAAAAAATATCCATAAAAAAAGAATGCAGATAAGTAAGAATAAGTAAGTTATGGTCAAGGTCTTCCGACAAAAGTTTTAAAAAGTAAATAAAATGTCAAGAGTAATTCGTGATAGATCATTTTCTAGTGCGAGACTCACGCTGCGACAGCAACGAACATTTCATTTCAGATGATTTTGGAGATCGACAAATTGTCATTTATTCCAGCAGAACAATAATTTTCTCATATTTAGTGCACAACTATAAGACCAATTAATAGATCGTATAAGGCAGCTATATTTATTTCATGTATAGTAACTTTTGAATGGGTGACCTTAATTGTACCGTTATATTGAGAATGGGTGGGTATATGACAATGATATGTTACAGTATATCTGAAAGTATAACAAGAAGTAACAGTACAAAACAGCAGAAGTAACAGTGGCATTGTGTTGATATGAACTTGAGGTAACAGTACACTTGGCAATTTTTTGAGTCTGATATTTTCGTTTATTTCTTCTTTATATAATTTCCATGAAATCTTAGGATTATATCCGATTAAAGATAAATGAATTTAAGGAAGGGTTTCAGTCATCAGTTTAAATCAAAATGTCAAATTTCGAACTTTTTGATGAAAAAGTTCAAATATCTTGACCTGCCTCAGTATTTGTTCATTAATATGATCAGTTATTGTTGTAAACAAAAGTTTTTATATAGATTTTTTATTATCAATATGACAAGAAATATATCTGAAACAAATGTGATTAACTGTTATTGGATGAAATTGTGTAACATGGTAAAAATTCTTACCTGTTTGGTCTGTTGTGTGAATTGCATCTGCCATGTGCTGCACAAAAAAAGAAGTAACAGTACACCACAACACGAAGTAACATTTTACAGAGGACACCGTTTACATAGTGTGAGCTCAGTACTTATCAACTCTGTATAACCACAGTGTAAATAATTTTATTAAATTCAGAAAACCTAGATTTGATTGAACATAAATTGTATGGATGAACAGGTGAAGGATACAGGCTTATAATATTCCTTTTAATCGATCTTTTTTTTAGTGTTTAGTGGGGAACAGTTATGTAGAAGGTAGAGAAATCATTTTTTAATACTATTGCATGAGAAGATGGACCTGGATTGTATGTACTTTAACATATTTTTCCAGAATCCACATCCAATTCATACCAATCCGTGAGTAGCTAGTGTAATAAAAATGTAGATATCGTGAGTAGCTAGTGTAATAAAAATGTAGATATCGTGAGTAGCTAGTGTATTAAAAATGTAGATATCGTGAGTAGCTAGTGTAATAAAAATGTAGATATCGTGAGTAGCTAGTGTAATAAAAATGTAGATATCGTGAGTAAGCTAGTGTAATAAAAATGTAGATATCGTGAGTAGCTAGTGTAATAAAAATGTAGATATCGTGAGTAGCTAGTGCAATAAAAATGTAGATATCGTGAATAGCTAGTGCAATAAAAATGTAGATATCGTGAGTAGCTAGTGCAATAAAAATGTAGATATCGTGAGTAGCTAGTGCAATAAAAATGTAGATATCGTGAGTAGCTAGTGTAATAAAAATGTAGATATCTTGAGTAGCTAGTGTAATAAAAATGTAGATATCGTGAGTAGCTAGTGTAATAAAAATGTAGATATCGTGAGTAGCTAGTGCAATACAAATGTAGATATCTTGAGTAGCTAGTGCAATACAAATGTAGATATCGTGAGTAGTTAGTGCAATAAAAATGTAGATATCGTGAGTAGCTAGTGTAATAAAAATGTAGATATCGTGAGTAGCTAGTGTAATAAAAATGTAGATATCGTGAGTAGCTAGTGCAATACAAATGTAGATATCGTGAGTAGCTAGTGCAATAAAAATATAGATATCGTGAGTAGCTAGTGCAATAAAAATGTAGATATCGTGAGTAGCTAGTGCAATAAAAATGTAGATATCGTGAGTAGCTAGTGTAATAAAAAATGTAGATATCGTGAGTAGCTAGTGTAATAAAAATGTAGATATCGTGAGTAGCTAGTGTAATAAAAATGTAGATATCGTGAGTAGCTAGTGTAATAAAAATGTAGATATCGTGAGTAGCTAGTGCAATAAAAATGTAGATATCGTGAGTAGCTAGTGTAATAAAAATGTAGATATCGTGAGTAGCTAGTGTAATAAAAATGTAGATATCGTGAGTAGCTAGTGTAATAAAAATGTAGATATCGTGAGTAGCTAGTGTAATAAAAATGTAGATATCGTGAGTAGCTAGTGTAATAAAAATGTAGATATCGTGAGTAGCTAGTGTAATAAAAATGTAGATATCGTGAGTAGCTAGTGTAATAAAATGTAGATATCGTGAGTAACTAGTGTAATAAAAATGTAGATATCGTGAGTAGCTAGTGTAATATAAATGTAGATATCGTGAGTAGCTAGTGTATTAAAAATGTAGATATCGTGAGTAGCTAGAGCAATAAAAATGTAGCTATCATGAGTAGCTAGTGTAATAAAAATGTAGATATCGTGAGTAGCTAGTGTAATAAAAATGTAGATATCGTGAGTAGCTAGTGTAATAAAAATGTAGATATCGTGAGTAGCTAGTGCAATAAAAATGTAGATATCGTGAGTAGCTAGTGTATTAAATATGTAGATATCGTGAGTAGCTAGTGTAATAAAAATGTAGATATCGTGAGTAGCTAGTGTAATAAAAATGTAGATATCGTGAGTAGCTAGTGTAATAAAAATGTAGATATCTTGAGTAGCTAGTGCAATAAAAATGTAGATATCGTGAGTAGCTAGTGTAATAAAAATGTAGATATCGTGAGTAGCTAGTGTAATAAAAATGTAGATATCGTGAGTAGCTAGTGTTTTAAAAATGTAGATATCGTGAGTAGCTAGTGTAATAAAAATGTAGATATCGTGAGTAGCTAGTGCAATAAAAATGTAGATATCGTGAGTAGCTAGTGTAATAAATATGTAGATATCGTGAGTAGCTAGTGTAATAAAAATGTAGATATCGTGAGTAGCTAGTGTAATAAAAATGTAGATATCGTGAGTAGCTAGTGTAATAAAAATGTAGATATCGTGAGTAGCTAGTGTATTAAAAATGTAGATATCGTGAGTAGCTAGTGCAATAAAAATGTAGATATCGTGAATAGCTAGTGCAATAAAAATGTAGATATCGTGAGTAGCTAGTGCAATAAAAATGTAGATATCGTGAGTAGCTAGTGCAATAAAAATGTAGATATCGTGAGTAGCTAGTGTAATAAAAATGTAGAAATCGTGAGTAGCTAGTGTAATAAAAATGTAGATATCGTGAGTAGCTAGTGTAATAAAAATGTAGATATCGTGAGTAGCTAGTGCAATACAAATGTAGATATCTTGAGTAGCTAGTGCAATAAAAATGTAGATATCGTGAGTAGCTAGTGTAATAAAAATGTAGATATCGTGAGTAGCTAGTGTAATAAAAATGTAGATATCGTGAGTAGCTAGTGTAATAAAAATGTAGATATCGTGAGTAGTTAATGTAATAAAAATGTAGATATCGTGAGTAGCTAGTGTAATAAAAATCTAGATATCGTGAGTAGCTAGTGTAATAAAAATGTAGATATCGTGAGTAGCTAGTGTAATAAAAATGTAGATATCGTGAGTAGCTAGTGCAATAAAAATGTAGATATCGTGAGTAGCTAGTGCAATAAAAATGTAGATATCGTGAGTAGCTAGTGTAATAAAAATGTAGATATCGTGAGTAGCTAGTGTAATAAAAATGTAGATATCGTGAGTAGCTAGTGTAATAAAAATGTAGATATCGTGAGTAGCTAGTGTAATAAAAATGTAGATATCGTGAGTAGCTAGTGTAATAAAAATGTAGATATCGTGAGTAGCTAGTGTATTAAAAATGTAGATATCGTGAGTAGCTAGTGTAATAAAAATGTAGATATCGTGAGTAGCTAGTGCAATACAAATGTAGATATCGTGAGTAGCTAGTGTAATAAAAATGTAGATATCGAATTTAGTGCGCACGATGTGATTCTGGAATAACCTCCGTAAGGTAAACTCATAATAGATAGGAAAGACAAATAATGAAAGTCTGTGAGAGTAAGTAAACCAAAGGACCTCATCACGATAGCCAAGATGGGGCGCTCTCAATGATACATATGGAGGTACTGAATGTTGCTAAATTCATCATATAACTGAATATATACAACACAGTAGCTTCTCTGGTAAATACTGCACATGTATTACAACATAGAGGACTTTACATATTCATTAAACATGGTAAACTGTTGAATTAAAATATGGTTTTTTGGTCTGATAGTCCGTAAAATAGATGACTAAAATATAACAGGTGTCTTTGATCTTAATCTTCATTAAATAAAAGTAATGTTACATTTATAAGCAATCGATACCGGCTTTCTGTGTAAATATTTAGATCTATTACATAAAACTAGCATTCATACACAGATACATTATAACTAACCCCTCGCTGAAGGTAAAATTATATTTTATAAAATATGTTAGCATGGCGTTACATACATAGATACAAATGTATACGTGAGTGTAAATATAGATATTTCTATTTCAGATAAATAACATGTTCTGGCGAATCTTTAAACAAGAATTTAAAAACTGATTTGCAGTTAATAGATTTCTTTACGAAGGGAGAGGAAAATCCCAAAATTTAGATCCAATTGAATTGATTGGGAATTCCCTTTGGTTTTTGTATAAATGTATAATTAACTCCTACATATTTCATAATACTGAGATTTCTGAAAATATGTCCTTCCACTGACGATTAATCACGGAAGAAAATTTTCTCAGGTTAATAAATGACCGACATGTGTACTATTTATAGTTTAAATTAATAGTAGTGCCTTTTATGTACGGTCCATTTTTCAGAGACAATTAACAAAACAACAATTAAAGAATTAACTGTATACATGTACAATACAATACAATACAATACAATACAATACAATACAATACAATACAATACAATACAATACAATTGTTTTTATTTCCAATTAAGGAGCCCTTTCGGGCAGAATAATTAACAAAGAATTTAATACAATGACTATGGATTGATACATTGATTGGAAGATGACAACATATTATGAAACAAACAAATCAAAATTTAATCATACCATTGACATAGTAATAGTTGCATTCGAATGTATGCTATATAACAAGCACAGTGACCCATCAGTTGTAAAATAATGATGGTCGAACTTCAGAGAGGATTTAAATAAAAATATATATACACCATACACATAAGTTTACACTTGAATTCTTTTCATTAAATAGTTATTAGTATGTATCATTTATTTATTAATTTATTATTATTATTATTATTTCCTTAGATTTGTATGTTATGCATATAATTTAATAGGTAAATACTTATAGGTATATGCATAATATATATTATACCACTATAGTGGATGTAATAATACAATGTGAACTTGGAAGAGAGCCCGGAGGACAAACCTCACTCCCAGATAACAATTTAGTTCTAGTTTCTGTTAATGACATCAACAGTTTTATGACTATATTAATAATAATTATATTTTCATTTGAAAGTAACCAAATAGATTTAGATTTGTTATCCAATGATGCAAAATTTTTGCAAATATCTGAGATTTGCTGCATAGCTTCAGTTCTAAATGAATTTAAAATGGGACACTGCAGTAAAAAATGTATTACATGTATACAAAAACGTCCAGACAGACATCAATTAGTGACAGATGTTTTTGTAATGTAAACGACTTTTTTTTCTTAATCTGCATCACACCGGAATATACTGTTATATTTACAGATATGTTTATTTATAGTGATCAGATCACAAACTATAGCTGATTATCAAGGATTTTAACAGAAATCGTACCAAGTAATTAATTCATTTTTTTTTCAGAGGGAATAATAATAAATACCGGTAATTTTATCTGACGCTCGCGCGGAAAGTATCTAGAATGGTCAACATACACCGCATAAGATAAGATCAGTTTTATTTCTAGTCGGCATGTTAAAATAACAATACAACATAAGCTCGAGAGCTAGTCGTCATGTTAAAATAACAATACAACATAAGCTCGAGAGCTAGTCGGCATGTTAAAATAACAATACAACATAAGCTCTAGCTATTCGGCATGTTAAAATAACAATATAACATAAACTCTAGCTAGTCGACATGTTAAAATAACAATACAACATAAACTCTAGCTAGTCGGCATGTTAAAATAACAATACAACATAAGCTCTAGCTAGTCGGCATGTTAAAATAACAATATAGCATAAACTCTAGCTAGTCGACATGTTAAAATAACAATACAACATAAGCTCTAGCTAGTCGGCATGTTAAAATAACAATACAACATAAACTCTAGCTAGTCGGCATGTTAAAATAACAATACAACATAAGCTCGAGAGCTAGTCGTCATGTTAAAATAACAATACAACATAAGCTCTGGCTAGTCGTCATGTTAAAATAACAATATAACATAAACTCTGGCTAGTCGTTGTCATGTTAAAATAGCAATACAACATAAGCTCTAGCTAGTCGGCATATTAGAATAACAATACAACATAAGCTCTAGCTAGTCGGCATGTTAAAATAACAATATAACATAAACTCTGGCTAGTCGTTGTCATGTTAAAATAACAATACAACATAAACTCTACTAGTCGGCATGTTAAAATAACAATACAACATAAGCTCTGGCTAGTCGGCATGTTAAAATAACAATACAACATAAGCTCTGGCTAGTCGGCATGTTAAAATAACAATACAACATAAGCTCTGGCTAGTCGTCATGTTAAAATAACAATACAACATAAACTCTGGCTAGTCGGCATGTTAAAATAACAATACAACATAAGCTCTGGCTAGTCGGCATGTTAAAATAACAATACAACATAAGCTCTGGCTAGTCGTCATGTTAAAATAACAATACAACATAAGCTCTAGCTATTCGGCATGTTAAAATAACAATACAACATAAGCTCTAGCTAGTCGGCATGTTAGAATAACAATACAACATAAGCTCTGGCTAGTCGACATGTTAAAATAACAATACAACATAAGCTCTAGCTAGTCGGCATGTTAAAATAACAATACAACATAAGCTCTGGCTAGTCGTCATGTTAGAATAGCAATACAACATAAGCTCTAGCTAGTCGTCATGTTAAAATAACAATACAACATAAGCTCTGGCTAGTCGTCATGTTAAAATAACAATACAACATAAGCTCTGGCTAGTCGGCATGTTAAAATAACAATATAACATAAGCTCTAGCTAGTCGTCATGTTAAAATAACAATACAACATAAGCTCTGGCTAGTCGTCATGTTAGAATAGCAATACAACATAAGCTCTAGCTAGTCGTCATGTTAAAATAACAATACAACATAAGCTCTGGCTAGTCGTTGTCATGTTAAAATAACAATACAACATAAGCTCTGGCTAGTCGACATGTTAAAATAACAATACAACATAAGCTCTGGCTAGTCGTTGTCATGTTAAAATAACAATACAACATAAACTCTACTAGTCGGCATGTTAAAATAACAATATAACATAAGCTCTAGCTAGTCGTCATGTTAAAATAACAATACAACATAAGCTCTGGCTAATCGTCATGTTAAAATAACAATACAACATAAGCTCTGGCTAGTCGACATGTTAAAATAACAATACAACATAAGCTCTGGCTAGTCGTTGTCATGTTAAAATAACAATACAACATAAACTCTACTAGTCGGCATGTTAAAATAACAATATAACATAAGCTCTAGCTAGTCGTCATGTTAAAATAACAATACAACATAAGCTCTGGCTAATCGTCATGTTAAAATAACAATACAAAATAAGCTCTGGCTAGTCGTCATGTTAGAATAGCAATACAACATAAGCTCTAGCTAGTCGTCATGTTAAAATAACAATACAACATAAGCTCTAGCTAGTCGTCATGTTAAAATAACAATACAACATAAGCTCTAGCTAGTCGTTGTCATGTTAAAATAACAATACAACATAAGCTCTGGCTAATCGTCATGTTAAAATAACAATACAACATAAGCTCTGGCTAGTCGACATGTTAAAATAACAATACAACATAAGCTCTGGCTAGTCGTTGTCATGTTAAAATAACAATACAACATAAACTCTACTAGTCGGCATGTTAAAATAACAATATAACATAAGCTCTAGCTAGTCGTCATGTTAAAATAACAATACAACATAAGCTCTGGCTAGTCGTTGTCATGTTAAAATAACAATACAACATAAGCTCTAGCTAGTCGTCATGTTAAAATAACAATACAACATAAGCTCTAGCTAGTCGTTGTCATGTTAAAATAACAATACAACATAAGCTCTGGCTAGTCGTTGTCATGTTAAAATAACAATACAACATAAGCTCTGGCTAATCGTCATGTTAAAATAACAATACAACATAAGCTCTAGCTAGTCGGCATGTTAAAATAACAATACAACATAAGCTCTAGCTAGTCGTCATGTTAAAATAACAATACAACATAAGCTCTGGCTAGTCGTTGTCATGTTAAAATAACAATACAACATAAACTCTACTAGTCGGCATGTTAAAATAACAATATAACATAAGCTCTAGCTAGTCGTCATGTTAAAATAACAATACAACATAAGCTCTGGCTAGTCGTTGTCATGTTAAAATAACAATACAACATAAGCTCTAGCTAGTCGTCATGTTAAAATAACAATACAACATAAACTCTGGCTAGTCGGCATGTTAAAATAACAATACAACATAAGCTCTGGCTAGTCGTTGTCATGTTAAAATAACAATACAACATAAACTCTGGCTAGTCGGCATGTTAAAATAACAATACAACATAAGCTCTGGCTAGTCGTTGTCATGTTAAAATAACAATACAACATAAGCTCTGGCTAGTCGGCATGTTAAAATAACAATACAACATAAGCTCTGGCTAGTCGTTGTCATGTTAAAATAACAATACAACATAAACTCTACTAGTCGGCATGTTAAAATAACAATATAACATAAGCTCTGGCTAGTCGTCATGTTAAAATAACAATACAACATAAGCTCTAGCTAGTCGTTGTCATGTTAAAATAACAATATAACATAAGTTCTAGCTAGTCGGCATGTTAAAATAACAATACAACATAAGCTCTAGCTAGTCGTCATGTTAAAATAACAATATAACATAAGCTATAGCTAGTCGGCATGTTAAAATAACAATACAACATAAGCTCTGGCTAGTCGTCATGTTAAAATAACAATATAACATAAACTCTGGCTAGTCGGCATGTTAAAATAACAATACAACATAAGCTCTAGCTAGTCGTCATGTTAAAATAACAATATAACATAAGCTCTGGCTAGTCGGCATGTTAAAATAACAATACAACATAAGCTCTAGCTAGTCGTCATGTTAAAATAACAATACAACATAAGCTCTAGCTAGTCGTCATGTTAAAATAACAATACAACATAAGCTCTGGCTAGTCGTCATGTTAAAATAACAATACAACATAAGCTCTGGCTAGTCGTTGTCATGTTAAAATAACAATACAACATAAGCTCTAGCTAGTCGGCATGTTAAAATAACAATACAACATAAGCTCTGGCTAGTCGACATGTTAAAATAACAATACAACATAAGCTCTAGCTAGTCGTCATGTTAAAATAACAATACAACATAAGCTCTGGCTAGTCGTCATGTTAAAATAACAATACAACATAAACTCTAGCTAGTCGGCATGTTAAAATAACAATACAACATAAGCTCTGGCTAGTCGTCATGTTAAAATAACAATACAACATAAGCTCTAGCTAGTCGACATGTTAAAATAACAATACAACATAAACTCTAGCTAGTCGACATGTTAAAATAACAATACAACATAAGCTCTAGCTAGTCGGCATGTTAAAATAACAATACAACATAAGCTCTGGCTAGTCGACATGTTAAAATAACAATACAACATAAGCTCTAGCTAGTCGTCATGTTAAAATAACAATACAACATAAGCTCTAGCTAGTCGTTGTCATGTTAAAATAACAATACAACATAAGCTCTAGCTAGTCGACATGTTAAAATAACAATACAACATAAGCTCTGGCTAGTCGTCATGTTAAAATAACAATACAACATAAGCTCTGGCTAGTCGTCATGTTAAAATAACAATACAACATAAGCTCTAGCTAGTCGTCATGTTAAGATATGTAGGGATGGGACATGCTGTCTGTCGTTAAGACATTGCCTTTTTAGAAATGTATATATACCATATTCTACCGCCAAATTTAATTGAAAAATATATCTTGGCTTGAAAACTGCAAAAAATAAATAATCTAATCTTGCAGTTTTCGAGAAGAAATTTTGCTAAAATTTGAAGAAAAATTGTCGACAAAAAATAACGTGAATTTTGTTTCGTGTGAAAAAAATATCAATATTAAGTTCAAGATCTTCTTTTCAATAAATCAAAACATAATACACATAATCAATCTAGAAAGGCACTGATATGTCACTGTAATAGACAGCTGGACATGTTAAACGGTGATTCACATGTTATGTCAAGAACGCCATACCGCCCTTTCTTGATTGACTAAAACGGTGTAAATTTATTTTTTCGTTCAAATGTCCGTCGCCCAATTAGGGTATGCCCTATTAATATTAGAACGTTGTCAACTACTGTCACACTATGCTTTGGATTTCAGTTTAATCCTGCTATTGTCCATGTGGATTTTGAACTGGCAGCCATGAAGATATTGAAGGATATATAAAGGATATGGATATTGATATTCTGTTGTGTATATAAAGGATATGGATATTGATATTCTGTTGTGTATGTAAAGGATATGGATATTGATATTCTGTTGTGTATATAAAGGATATGGATATTGATATTCTGTTGTGTATATAAAGGATATGGATATTGATATTCTGTTGTGTATATAAAGGATATGGATATTGATAATCTGTTGTGTATATAAAGGATATATATATTGATATTCTGTTGTGTATATAAAGGAGATGGATATTGATATTCTGTTGTGTATATAAAGGAGATGGATATTGATATTCTGTTGTGTATATAAAGGATATGGTTATTGATATTCTGTTGTGTATGTAAAGGATATGGATATTGATATTCTGTTGTGTATATAAAGGATATGGATATTGATATTCTGTTGTGTATATAAAGGATATGGATATTGATATTCTGTTGTGTATATAAAGGATATGGATATTGATATTCTGTTGTGTATATAAAGGATATGGATATTGATATTCTGTTGTGTATATAAAGGATATGGATATTGATATTCTGTTGTGTATATAAAGGATATGGATATTGATATTCTGTTGTGTATATAAAGGATATGGATATTGATATTCCGTGGTGTATATAAAGGATATAGATATTGATATTCTGTTGTGTATATAAAGGATATAGATATTGATATTCTGTTGTGTATATAAAGGATATGGATATTGATATTCTGTTGTGTATATAAAGGATATGGATATTGATATTCTGTTGTGTATATAAAGGATATGGATATTGATATTCTGTTGTGTATATAAAGGAGATGGATAATGATATTCTGTTGTGTATATAAAGGATATGGATATTGATATTCTGTTGTGTATATAAAGGATATGGATATTGATATTCTGTTGTGTATATAAAGGATATGGATATTGATATTCTGTTGTGTATATAAAGGATATGGATATTGATATTCTGTTGTGTATATAAAGGATATGGATATTGATATTCTGTTGTGTATATAAAGGATATGAATATTGATATTCTGTTGTGTATATAAAGGATATAGATATTGATATTCTGTTGTTTATATAAAGGATATAGATATTGATATTCTGTTGTGTATATAAAGGATATGGATATTGATATTCTGTTGTGTATGTAAATGATATGGATATTGATATTCTGTTGTGTATATAAAGGATATGGATATTGATATTCTGTTGTGTATGTAAAGGATATGGATATTGATATTCTGTTGTGTATATAAAGGATATAGATATTGATATTCTGTTGTGTATATAAAGGATATGGATATTGATATTCTGTTGTGTATATAAAGGAGATGGATATTGATATTCTGTTGTGTATATAAAGGATATGGATATTGATATTCTGTTGTGTATATAAAGGATATGGATATTGATATTCTGTTGTGTATATAAAGGATATGGATATTGATATTCTGTTGTGTATATAAAGGATATGGATATTGATATTCTGTTGTGTATATAAAGGATATGGATATTGATATTCTGTTGTATATATAAAGGATATGGATATTGATATTCTGTTGTGTATATAAAGGATATAGATATTGATATTCTGTTGTGTATATAAAGGATATGGATATTGATATTCTGTTGTGTATATAAAGGATATGGATATTGATATTCTGTTGTGTATGTAAAGGATATTGATATTCTGTTGTGTATATAAAGGCTATGGATATTGATATTCTGTTGTGTATATAAAGGATATGGATATTGATATTCTGTTGTGTATATAAAGGAGATGGATATTGATATTCTGTTGTGTATATAAAGGATATGGATATTGATATTCTGTTGTGTATATAAAGGATATGGATATTGATATTCTGTTGTGTATATAAAGGATATGGATATTGATATTCTGTTGTGTACATAAAGGATATGGATATTGATATTCTGTTGTGTATATAAAGGATATGGATATTGATATTCTGTTGTGTATGTAAAGGATATGGATATTGATATTCTGTTGTGTATATATAGGATATGGATATTGATATTCTGTTGTGTATATAAAGGATATTGATATTCTGTTGTGTATATAAAGGATATTGATATTCTGTTGTGTATACAAAGGATATTGATATTCTGTTGTGTATATAAAGGATATTGATATTCTGTTGTGTATATAAAGGATATTGATATTCTGTTGTGTATATAAAGGATATTGATATTCTGTTGTGTATATAAAGGATATTGATATTCTGTTGTGTATATAAAGGATATGGATATTGATATTCTGTTGTGTATATAAAGGATATGGATATTGATATTCTGTTGTGTATATAAAGGATATGGATATTGATATTCTGTTGTGTATATAAAGGATATGGATATTGATATTCTGTTGTGTATATAAAGGATATTGATATTCTGTTGTGTATATAAAGGATATGGATATTGATATTCTGTTGTGTATATAAAGGATATGGATATTGATATTCTGTTGTGTATGTAAAGGATATGGATATTGATATTCTGTTGTGTATATAAAGGATATGGATATTGATATTCTGTTGTGTATATAAAGGATATGGATATTGATATTCTGTTGTGTATATAAAGGATATGGATATTGATATTCTGTTGTGTATGTAAAGGATATGGGTATTGATATTCTGTTGTGTATATAAAGGATATGGATATTGATATTCTGTTGTGTATATAAAGGATATGGATATTGATATTCTGTTGTGTATATAAAGGATATTGTTATTCTGTTGTGTATATAAAGGATATGGATATTGATATTCTGTTGTGTATATAAAGGATATGGATATTGATATTCTGTTGTGTATATAAAGGATATGGATATTGATATTCTGTTGTGTATATAAAGGATATGGATATTGATATTCTGTTGTGTATATAAAGGATATGGATATTGATATTCTGTTGTGTATATAAAGGATATGGATATTGATATTCTGTTGTGTATGTATGTAGAGTCGTAGCTAAAATGACGCAAAAACAAGTGTGCGTACACTTTATTTGAACAAGCAACTGTTCACTTTCCAATTTAAATTTGTTGCTTTAAAGTAAAACTTAATTAATTGAAGTATGTTTTGATATTACTTCTATTATATAAAAAAAACATATTGACCCTGGAAAAAATGAATTGATTAATTGTTACGATTTATGTTAAAACTGTTATGATAAATGATTATCAGATAAACTGACTCTTGAACTGTTAAGCACCGCCTTATCTTGATTGACAATCCACTGCACGTGTTCTATGTTTTTTATTGAATTGTTTAGATTGTAGCTTTAGTGTGTATTAAAATGAGTTGTTAAAGAACAACTGATTTAGTTATATATAGTAAGAGATGTTAACATGGTGTCAGATGTGGAATATGTTCTCTTTGTTGTTAAAGAACAACTGATTTAGTTATATATAGTAAGAGATCTTAACATGGTGTCAGATGTGGAATATGTTCTCTTTGTTGTTAAAGAACAACTGATTTAGTTATATATAGTAAGAGATCTTAACATGGTGTCAGATGTGGAATATGTTCTCTTTGTTGTTAAAGAACAACTGATTTAGTTATATATAGTAAGAGATCTTAACATGGTGTCAGATGTGGAATATGTTTTCTTTGTTGTTAAAGAACAACTGATTTAGTTATATATAGTAAGAGATCTTAACATGGTGTCAGATGTGGAATATGTTCTCTTTGTTGTTAAAGAACAACTGATTTAGTTATATATAGTAAGAGATCTTAACATGGTGTCAGATGTGGAATATGTTCTCTTTGTTGTTAAAGAACAACTGATTTAGTTATATATAGTAAGAGATCTTAACATGGTGTCAGATGTGGAATATGTTCTCTTTGTTGTTAAAGAACAACTGATTTAGTTATATATAGTAAGAGATCTTAACATGGTGTCAGATGTGGAATATGTTCTCTTTGTTGTTAAAGAACAACTGATTTAGTTATATATAGTAAGAGATCTTAACATGGTGTCAGATGTGGAATATGTTCTCTTTGTTGTTAAAGAACAACTGATTTAGTTATATATAGTAAGAGATATTAACATGGTGTCAGATGTGGAATATGTTCTCTTTGTTGTTAAAGAACAACTGATTTAGTTATATATAGTAAGAGATCTTAACATGGTGTCAGATGTGGAATATGTTCTCTTTGTTGTTAAAGAACAACTGATTTAGTTATATATAGTAAGAGATCTTAACATGGTGTCAGATGTGGAATATGTTCTCTTTGTTGTTAAAGAACAACTGATTTAGTTATATATAGTAAG
This sequence comes from Bathymodiolus brooksi, assembly GCA_963680875.1. Lineage (NCBI taxonomy): Eukaryota > Metazoa > Mollusca > Bivalvia > Mytilida > Modiolidae > Bathymodiolus > Bathymodiolus brooksi. The sequence goes on from OY804579.1 coordinate 64,456,146, forward strand.
AGATCTTAACATGGTGTCAGATGTGGAATATGTTCTCTTTGTTGTTAAAGAACAACTGATTTAGTTATATATAGTAAGAGATCTTAACATGGTGTCAGATGTGGAATATGTTCTCTTTGTTGTTAAAGAACAACTGATTTAGTTATATATAGTAAGAGATCTTAACATGGTGTCAGATGTGGAATATGTTCTCTTTGTTGTTAAAGAACAACTGATTTAGTTATATATAGTAAGAGATCTTAACATGGTGTCAGATGTGGAATATGTTCTCTTTGTTGTTAAAGAACAACTGATTTAGTTATATATAGTAAGAGATCTTAACATGGTGTCAGATGTGGAATATGTTCTCTTTGTTGTTAAAGAACAACTGATTTAGTTATATATAGTAAGAGATATTAACATGGTGTCAGATGTGGAATATGTTCTCTTTGTTGTTAAAGAACAACTGATTTAGTTATATATAGTAAGAGATCTTAACATGGTGTCAGATGTGGAATATGTTCTCTTTGTTGTTAAAGAACAACTGATTTAGTTATATATAGTAAGAGATATTAACATGGTGTCAGATGTGGAATATGTTCTCTTTGTTGTTAAAGAACAACTGATTTAGTTATATATAGTAAGAGATCTTAACATGGTGTCAGATGTGGAATATGTTCTCTTTGTTGTTAAAGAACAACTGATTTAGTTATATATAGTAAGAGATATTAACATGGTGTCAGATGTGGAATATGTTCTCTTTGTTGTTAAAGAACAACTGATTTAGTTATATATAGTAAGAGATCTTAACATGGTGTCAGATGTGGAATATGTTCTCTTTGTTGTTAAAGAACAACTGATTTAGTTATATATAGTAAGAGATCTTAACATGGTGTCAGATGTAGAATATGTTCTCTTTGTTGTTAAAGAACAACTGATTTAGTTATATATAGTAAGAGATCTTAACATGGTGTCAGATGTGGAATATGTTCTCTTTGTTGTTAAAGAACAACTGATTTAGTTATATATAGTAAGAGATGTTAACATGGTGTCAGATGTGGAATATGTTCTCTTTGTTGTTAAAGAACAACTGATTTAGTTATATATAGTAAGAGATCTTAACATGGTGTCAGATGTGGAATATGTTCTCTTTGTTGTTAAAGAACAACTGATTTAGTTATATATAGTAAGAGATGTTAACATGGTGTCAGATGTGGAATATGTTCTCTTTGTTGTTAAAGAACAACTGATTTAGTTATATATAGTAAGAGATCTTAACATGGTGTCAGATGTGGAATATGTTCTCTTTGTTGTTAAAGAACAACTGATTTAGTTATATATAGTAAGAGATCTTAACATGGTGTCAGATGTGGAATATGTTCTCTTTGTTGTTAAAGAACAACTGATTTAGTTATATATAGTAAGAGATCTTAACATGGTGTCAGATGTGGAATATGTTCTCTTTGTTGTTAAAGAACAACTGATTTAGTTATATATAGTAAGAGATCTTAACATGGTGTCAGATGTGGAATATGTTCTCTTTGTTGTTAAAGAACAACTGATTTAGTTATATATAGTAAGAGATCTTAACATGGTGTCAGATGTGGAATATGTTCTCTTTGTTGTTAAAGAACAACTGATTTAGTTATATATAGTAAGAGATCTTAACATGGTGTCAGATGTGGAATATGTTCTCTTTGTTGTTAAAGAACAACTGATTTAGTTATATATAGTAAGAGATCTTAACATGGTGTCAGATGTGGAATATGTTCTCTTTGTTGTTAAAGAACAACTGATTTAGTTATATATAGTAAGAGATCTTAACATGGTGTCAGATGTGGAATATGTTCTCTTTGTTGTTAAAGAACAACTGATTTAGTTATATATAGTAAGAGATCTTAACATGGTGTCAGATGTGGAATATGTTCTCTTTGTTGTTAAAGAACAACTGATTTAGTTATATATAGTAAGAGATCTTAACATGGTGTCAGATGTGGAATATGTTCTCTTTGTTGTTAAAGAACAACTGATTTAGTTATATATAGTAAGAGATCTTAACATGGTGTCAGATGTGGAATATGTTCTCTTTGTTGTTAAAGAACAACTGATTTAGTTATATATAGTAAGAGATCTTAACATGGTGTCAGATGTGGAATATGTTCTCTTTGTTGTTAAAGAACAACTGATTTAGTTATATATAATAAGAGATATTAACATGGTGTCAGATGTGGGATATGTTCTCATTGTTGTTAAAGAACAACTGATTTAGTTATATATAGTAAGAGATCTTAACATGGTGTCAGATGTGGGATATGTTCTCTTTGTTGTTCGGTGAGAAACTGAAAACCATGGAAGGTCAATTTAAGCAACCTCCTGAGATGGACGTCTCCCACGAAGGGAATTTGTCTGAAAAATGGAAAATATGGAAACAAACCATGAACTTGTATCTCGAAGATGCGTTAAATGAACGATCGGAAAAAGAAAAAATATAAAACCATTTTGTATGTGATCAGACTAGAAGGTCGCGAGATATACAACACTTTTCATTTCGGAGAAGGTGACGTTGACAAACTTGAAGTGTTACTGAAAGATAAAATTACAGAATGTACCTAACATCTTCAGGATAACCAACAACTTTAATATGTGGATCTGAAAGATAAAATTACAGAATGTACCTAACATCCTCAGGATAACCAACTACTGTAATATGTGGATCTGAAAGATAAAATTACAGAATGTACCTAACATCCTCAGGATAACCAACTACTGTAATATGTGGATCTGAAAGATAAAATTACAGAATGTACCTAACATCCTCAGGATAACCAACTACTGTAATATGTGGATCTGAAAGATAAAATTACAGAATGCACATGTTAATTATAGTCTTGAAATTGATTAAGCAAAGTTTATAGAATGTTTGACTAGACTGGGCCTTAGGGTTAGTGGTTTTTGGCAGAGACTTTTTTCTAATTGATTAAGCAAAGTTTATAGAATGTTTTACTTGACTGGGCCTTAGGGCTAGTAGTTTTTGGCAGAGACTTTTTTCTAATTGATTAAGCAAAGTTTATAGAATGTTTTACTAGACTGGGCCTTAGGGCTAGTGGTTTTTGGCAGCGACTTTTTTTCTAATTGATTAAGCAAAGTTTATAGAATGTTTTACTAGACTGGACCTTAGGGTTAGTGGTTTTTGGCAGAGACTTTTTTCTAATTGATTAAGCAAAGATTATAGAATGTTTTACTAGACTGGGCCTTAGGGCTAGTAGTTTTTGGCAGAGACTTTTTTCTAATTGATTAAGCAAAGTTTATAGAATCTTTTACTAGACTCACCAGGGCCTTAGGACTGAGTGGTTTTTGGCAGAGATCTTTTTTCTAATTGATTAAGCAAAGATTATAGAATGTTTTACTTGACTGGGCCTTAAGGCTAGTGGTTTTTAGCAGGGATTTTTTTTCTAATTGATTAAGCAAAGTTTATAGAATGTTTTACTAGACTGGGCCTTAGGGTTAGTGGTTTTTGGCAGAGAATTTTTTTTCTAATTGATTAAGCAAAGTTTATAGAATGTTTTACTAGACTGGGCCTTAGGGCTAGTAGTTTTTAGCAGAGACTTTTTTCTAATTGATTAAGCAAAGTTTATAGAATCTTTTACTAGACTCACCAGGGCCTTAGGACTGAGTGGTTTTTGGCAGAGATCTTTTTTCTAATTGATTAAGCAAAGTTTATAGAATGTTTTACTAGACTGGGCCTTAGGGTTAGTGGTTTTTGGCAGAGAATTTTTTTTCTAATTGATTAAGCAAAGTTTATAGAATGTTTTACTAGACTGGGCCTTAGGGCTAGTAGTTTTTAGCAGAGACTTTTTTCTAATTGATTAAGCAAAGTTTATAGAATGTTTTACCTGACTGGGCCTTAGGGCTAGTGGTTTTTGGGAGAGACTTTTTTTCTAATTGATTAAGCAAGTTTATAGAATGTTTTACTTGACTGGACCTTAGAGCTATTGGTTTTTGGCAGAGACTTTTTTTTTAATTGATTAAACAAAGTTTATAGGATGTTTTACTTGACTGGGCCTTAGGGCTAGTAGTTTTTAGCAGAGACTTTTTTCTAATTGATTAAGCAAAGTTTATAGAATGTTTTACTTGACTGGGCCTTAGGGCTAGTTGTTTTTAGCAGAGACTGGTACAGCTGTTAGTGTTTCTTCTTGTGCAAAATATATTTCAGCCAAGTTTATTTGTGAAAACTTTAGACAGCTTCAAAGCTACAAATTTTCACCAAAGTCAAGTAAACTGATTTATGAAATTTAAACAAAGATACTGTTTGTATATTAGAAGATTGTAAATAAGATATTAATGTAAAATTAACAGCTAACATCTGAAGAAACCTGACAGATACTGATCTATCAGCTAAGTTGTCATAACATCCTTACATATCATCATGCACTTCAATCCTTCTTCTCAAATAGTTAACACTTTAATCATATAGCTAACCATGTACTTTAACATATACATTTCTCATCTTAACCCATTTAGATACACACTTAAATCCATATAGCTAAACCCCATTATACCATAATTATATAAGTTCACCACTTTAACCCATTTAGTTAACTAATTACAGTAAAGATCACTTTAACCCATAAGTTAACCACTTTAACTCATTAACATTGTACTTGCGGCCTTAAACCACTGAGTACCGATAGCTAAACCATTTAGTTAACAAGAAGAGTTTGAAGATACCAAAGGGATAATCAGAATCCTTAAATCGAAGGACAGACAACACAATGGCCAAAAGAAAAGGACAAAGGGACAAACAACGATCTACAAAGCATAGACATAAAATTAAAGATTGAGTAACATGAACCACACTTAAAACCAGGCGTGAACTCAGATGCTTCAGAAGGGTAAGCAGTTCCTGCTCCACTAGTAACACCTGTCGTATTAATCTAAATTATAGTAAGACCACTTTAACCCGTTTAGTTAAACAGTTTAACCTATCTAGTTAACCAATTGCAGTAAAACTAAATACACTTTGCTTTTATGCAAAGATGAGATAAAATAGGTACAAGTTATTATTATTGTACTCGATTTAACCAATTAATTTGTATAAATATTTTTAATGGATTCCCCTGAATGTCCTATTAATGTTAACCATGTTTCTCTGTCATCTCTGTCTCTGTCTTTTAAAGAAAAATTTATAAATTAATCAAATTTTGAAATAAGATTTTAGGATTTAAAATATTATTGAAAACATGTAAAATTCATGAAATGGATTAGATATATATGATAAAAAAAGAAAAAAGTAAACATTTTAAAGTCCTTGTAAATTTATTCCTCCCCAAAACGTAAATCTCCTATACATTATATATTTATAACTACTATAACTACTCATGGGTTGTATTAATTTTCTGATTCAATTCTTTTAAGATTCAATCTTCATTCTCTGGTAAACAAATCAACACATCAATAATAAAACTTCTCACACATAAATTTAATTGGCAATAGCTTTTAACCAATCACAATATCTAAGGGAACGACCATTTAACTTGAAGGGGGGGGGGGGGGGTTATGTTTTTTTTCTAGAAAAATATTCTGATTCCCAATGTTGCTGAAAAAAATATTCTGATTTCGGTAGAGGAAAAATAAAATAATCTGATTCAGAGAATTTGTCATATAATCTAATGTTGTTTTCTAGAAAAAAAATTTCGCGCTCTGCGCGACAAATTTTTTTTTTCTAACTCTCGTGTTGTCCGAAATTTTTTTTCTGAACGAAACAAAAATCAATAAGCCCCCCCCTTCTGTTTTAACTATCGTCAATTCTAACAGTGTTATTATGTATTTATAATTAGTCGATTTTAAAAGCTCATTAGAGCTTGTGTTATATGTATGATTTATATCGACTCTAAATAAAGCTTTGAATTGAATTGAATTGAATAATTTAAATTGACATAAGGACTCGTACTGTATGTACTTACTACATGTACAGTTAATCTAATAATAGAATTATTTTAAAAGTACAAGGTACATTATAAAGACTGATGTTTGTGAAATTATATACCCCTACTGTCTAACATAACTAAGTATGACATTAATTTGAGCTTATTACAATATATATACCCAGTATAATATATATAATGTTCAACCAACTAATTAGTCAGGTGGGGGGGGGGGGGGGGGGGGGGATGAAATGCACCTTAAGATATGAGTATATTTTGGTGACTTGAAAGCATATTAAATATTTACAAATATCAAGATAAACAATTAATTTAAAAATTCCAGTTAGAATCCTGCTTATGGCGATGTGTATTCGATACAACATTATGCGCTAAAAGTTTGTCAGTGACTTACGGCAGGTCAGTGGTTTTCCCCTGGTACTCTGATTTCCTCCATCCATAAAACTGACCACCACGAAATAACTGAAATATTTTTGAAAGTGATGTTAAACACCATAACCCCCCTAAAAAATTACTTAGAGAATGTAGATACAATGTATGTACTATGTAGATGTACCCCTGCACCTGAGATATAGAATTTTATACACCAAATAATATCAACATGACACAGATGAGAATGTAGATACAATGTATGTACTATGTAGATGTACCCCTGCACCTGAGATATAGAATTCTATACACCAAATAATATCAACATGACACAGATGTAATGTTTATCTACAAAGTAAAGAGTACCCCTGAATGTAGATACAATGTATGTACTATGTAGATGTACCCCTGCACCTGAGATATAGAATTCTATACACCAAATAATATCAACATGACACAGATGAGAATGTAGATACAATGTATGTACTATGTAGATGTACCCCTGCACCTGAGATATAGAATTCTATACACCAAATAATATCAACATGACACAGATGAGAATGTAGATACAATGTATGTACTATGTAGATGTACCCCTGCACCTGAGATATAGAATTCTATACACCAAATAATATCAACATGACACAGATGTAATGTTTATCTACAAAGTAAAGAGTACCCCTGAATGTAGATACAATGTATGTACTATGTAGATGTACCCCTGCACCTGAGATATAGAATTCTATACACCAAATAATATCAACATGACACAGATGAGAATGTAGATACAATGTATGTACTATGTAGATGTACCCCTGCACCTGAGATATAGAATTCTATACACCAAATAATATCAACATGACACAGATGAGAATGTAGATACAATGTATGTACTATGTAGATGTACCCCTGCACCTGAGATATAGAATTCTATACACCAAATAATATCAACATGACACAGATGAGAATGTAGATACAATGTATGTACTATGTAGATGTACCCCTGCACCTGAGATATAGAATTCTATACACCAAATAATATCAACATGACACAGATGAGAATGTAGATACAATGTATGTACTATGTAGATGTACCCCTGCACCTGAGATATAGAATTCTATACACCAAATAATATCAACATGACACAGATGAGAATGTAGATACAATGTATGTACTATGTAGATGTACCCCTGCACCTGAGATATAGAATTCTATACACCAAATAATATCAACATGACACAGATGTAATGTTTATCTACAAAGTAAAGAGTACCCCTGAATGTAGATACAATGTATGTACTATGTAGATGTACCCCTGCACCTGAGATATAGAATTCTATACACCAAATAATATCACCATGACACAGATGTCTAGGGGTAATGTCTTTCTACAAAGTAAAGAGTACCCCCGAACTGCAGGTTAGGGACCATTTCACATTCATTCTAGGGTAAAAATTATGCTCACCTGTTACAAGTCGCTGACAAATTTTATCACATAATGTCGTTAATCTAGGGAAGGAAAATAAGATGATTCTATTTTTTTTTCATTAAACAAACACCAACTGATTGTTAACAATTCACATTTAATTATATTTCAAAACATTCTTTATTAATCTGTACCGAAACAGTCATGATTTAATTTATTCTGCCACGGAAAATATAATTTTTCAAAATTTCAGTTTTCAGCATTTTTTTTTTTTTTAAAAGTAATTCTACCAAAAATATAGCCACCTGGGGAAAATATGGATAGATTTTTTTCATTTTGTTTGAAAGAATATTCAATAATAACAAGATATTTTTAGAGAAATTGGTAATATACTGCAAAGTAGAGTGAACATGTGAAATTTCCAGTTTTCAGCGATTTTTCTTCAAAATCCCTTGTTTTTACCCCAAAAATTGCAAGAAGGCAACTTGGGATTTTCGGCGACTTTTAATATGTTAATGAGGACACTCACAGCTTCAAGATGAGCCCAAGAAACCTTCTGTTGCAATTTGTTCTAGGTTACGCCTTTTCTGGCGTATTTAGACTGGACTACATGTATTTACTACATGTACAGTTAATTCAATAATAGAATTATTTTAAAAGTACATGTACAAGGTACATTATAAAGACTGATGTTTGTGAAATTATATACTCCTACTGTCTAACATAACTGACTATGACATTAATTTGAGCTTATTACAATATATGCCCAGTATAATATATATAATGTTCAATCAACTAATTAGTCAATTTAAAACTTATCAAATTTTACTCTTTTGGGGGGGGGGGGGGGGGGGGGGGGATGAAATGCACCTTAAGATATGAGTATATTTTGGTGACTTGAAAGCATATTAAATATTTACAAATATCAAGACAAACAATTGTTTAAAAATTTCAGTCAGAATCCTGCTTATGGCGATGTGTATTCGATACAACATTATGCGCTAAAAGTTTGTCAGTGACTTACGGCAGGTCAGTGGTTTTCCCCTGGTACTCTGGTTTCCTCCATCCATAAAACTGTTCACCACGAAATAACTGAAATATTTTTGAAAGTGATGTTAAACACCATAACGCCCCTAAAAAATGACTTAGAGAATGTAGATACAATGTATGTACTATGTAGATGTACCCCTGCACCTGAGATATAGAATTCTATACACCAAATAATATCAACATGACACAGATGAGAATGTAGATACAATGTATGTACTATGTAGATGTACCCCTGCACCTGAGATATAGAATTCTATACACCAAATAATATCAACATGACACAGATGAGAATGTAGATACAATGTATGTACTATGTAGATGTACCCCTGCACCTGAGATATAGAATTCTATACACCAAATAATATCAACATGACACAGATGAGAATGTAGATACAATGTATGTACTATGTAGATGTACCCCTGCACCTGAGATATAGAATTCTATACACCAAATAATATCAACATGACACAGATGAGAATGTAGATACAATGTATGTACTATGTAGATGTACCCCTGCACCTGAGATATAGAATTCTATACACCAAATACTATCAACATGACACAGATGTAATGTTTATCTACAAAGTAAAGAGTACCCCTGAATGTAGATACAATGTATGTACTATGTAGATGTACCCCTGCACCTGAGATATAGAATTCTATACACCAAATAATATCAACATGACACAGATGAGAATGTAGATACAATGTATGTACTATGTAGATGTACCCCTGCACCTGAGATATAGAATTCTATACACCAAATAATATCAACATGACACAGATGTAATGTTTATCTACAAAGTAAAGATACAATGTATGTACTATGTAGATGTACCCCTGCACCTGAGATATAGAATTCTATACACCAAATAATATCAACATGACACAGATGTAATGTTTATCTACAAAGTAAAGAGTACCCCTGAATGTAGATACAATGTATGTACTATGTAGATGTACCCCTGCACCTGAGATATAGAATTCTATACACCAAATAATATCAACATGACACAGATGTAATGTTTATCTACAAAGTAAAGAGTACCCCTGAATGTAGATACAATGTATGTACTATGTAGATGTACCCCTGCACCTGAGATATAGAATTCTATACACCAAATAATATCAACATGACACAGATGTAATGTTTATCTACAAAGTAAAGATACAATGTATGTACTATGTAGATGTACCCCTGCACCTGAGATATAGAATTCTATACACCAAATAATATCAACATGACACAGATGTAATGTTTATCTACAAAGTAAAGATACAATGTATGTACTATGTAGATGTACCCCTGCACCTGAGATATAGAATTCTATACACCAAATAATATCAACATGACACAGATGTAATGTTTATCTACAAAGTAAAGATACAATGTATGTACTATGTAGATGTACCCCTGCACCTGAGATATAGAATTCTATACACCAAATAATATCACCATGACATAGATGTAATGTTTATCTACAAAGTAAAGATACAATGTATGTACTATGTAGATGTACCCCTGCACCTGAGATATAAAATTCTATACACCAAATAATATCAACATGACACAGATGTAATGTTTATCTACAAAGTAAAGATACAATGTATGTACTATGTAGATGTACCCCTGCACCTGAGATATAGAATTCTATACACCAAATAATATCAACATGACACAGATGTAATGTTTATCTACAAAGTAAAGATACAATGTATGTACTATGTAGATGTACCCCTGCACCTGAGATATAGAATTCTATACACCAAATAATATCAACATGACACAGATGTAATGTTTATCTACAAAGTAAAGATACAATGTATGTACTATGTAGATGTACCCCTGCACCTGAGATATAGAATTCTATACACCAAATAATATCACCATGACACAGATGTAATGTTTATCTACAAAGTAAAGATACAATGTATGTACTATGTAGATGTACCCCTGCACCTGAGATATAGAATTCTATACACCAAATAATATCAACATGACACAGATGTAATGTTTATCTACAAAGTAAAGATACAATGTATGTACTATGTAGATGTACCCCTGCACCTGAGATATAGAATTCTATACACCAACTAATATCACCATGACACAGATGTAATGTTTATCTACAAAGTAAAGATACAATGTATGTACTATGTAGATGTACCCCTGCACCTGAGATATAGAATTCTATACACCAAATAATATCACCATGACATAGATGTAATGTTTATCTACAAAGTAAAGATACAATGTATGTACTATGTAGATGTACCCCTGCACCTGAGATATAAAATTCTATACACCAAATAATATCAACATGACACAGATGTAATGTTTATCTACAAAGTAAAGATACAATGTATGTACTATGTAGATGTACCCCTGCACCTGAGATATAGAATTCTATACACCAAATAATATCAACATGACACAGATGTAATGTTTATCTACAAAGTAAAGATACAATGTATGTACTATGTAGATGTACCCCTGCACCTGAGATATAGAATTCTATACACCAAATAATATCACCATGACACAGATGTAATGTTTATCTACAAAGTAAAGATACAATGTATGTACTATGTAGATGTACCCCTGCACCTGAGATATAGAATTCTATACACCAAATAATATCACCATGACACAGATGTAATGTTTATCTACAAAGTAAAGATACAATGTATGTACTATGTAGATGTACCCCTGCACCTGAGATATAGAATTCTATACACCAAATAATATCACCATGACACAGATGTAATGTTTATCTACAAAGTAAAGATACAATGTATGTACTATGTAGATGTACCCCTGCACCTGAGATATAGAATTCTATACACCAAATAATATCCCCATGACACAGATGTAATGTTTATCTACAAAGTAAAGATACAATGTATGTACTATGTAGATGTACCCCTGCACCTGAGATATAGAATTCTATACACCAAATAATATCAACATGACACAGATGAGAATGTAGATACAATGTATGTACTATGTATATGTACCCCTGCACCTGAGATATAGAATTCTATACACCAAATAATATCACCATGACACAGATGTAATGTTTATCTACAAAGTAAAGATACAATGTATGTACTATGTAGATGTACCCCTGCACCTGAGATATAGAATTCTATACACCAAATAATATCAACATGACACAGATGTAATGTTTATCTACAAAGTAAAGATACAATGTATGTACTATGTAGATGTACCCCTGCACCTGAGATATAGAATTCTATACACCAAATAATATCAACATGACACAGATGTAATGTTTATCTACAAAGTAAAGATACAATGTATGTACTATGTAGATGTACCCCTGCACCTGAGATATAGAATTCTATACACCAAATAATATCAACATGACACAGATGAGAATGTAGATACAATGTATGTACTATGTATATGTACCCCTGCACCTGAGATATAGAATTCTATACACCAAATAATATCACCATGACACAGATGTAATGTTTATCAACAAAGTAAAGATACAATGTATGTACTATGTAGATGTACCCCTGCACCTGAGATATAGAATTCTATACACCAAATAATATCAACATGACACAGATGTAATGTTTATCTACAAAGTAAAGATACAATGTATGTACTATGTAGATGTACCCCTGCACCTGAGATATAGAATTCTATACACCAAATAATATCAACATGACACAGATGAGAATGTAGATACAATGTATGTACTATGTATATGTACCCCTGCACCTGAGATATAGAATTCTATACAACAAATAATATCACCATGACACAGATGTAATGTTTATCTACAAAGTAAAGATACAATGTATGTACTATGTAGATGTAACCCTGCACCTGAGATATAGAATTCTATACACCAAATAATATCAACATGACACAGATGTAATGTTTATCTACAAAGTAAAGATACAATGTATGTACTATGTAGATGTACCCCTGCACCTGAGATATAGAATTCTATACACCAACTAATATCACCATGACACAGATGTAATGTTTATCTACAAAGTAAAGATACAATGTATGTACTATGTAGATGTACCCCTGCACCTGAGATATAGAATTCTATACACCAAATAATATCACCATGACATAGATGTAATGTTTATCTACAAAGTAAAGATACAATGTATGTACTATGTAGATGTACCCCTGCACCTGAGATATAAAATTCTATACACCAAATAATATCAACATGACACAGATGTAATGTTTATCTACAAAGTAAAGATACAATGTATGTACTATGTAGATGTACCCCTGCACCTGAGATATAGAATTCTATACACCAAATAATATCAACATGACACAGATGTAATGTTTATCTACAAAGTAAAGATACAATGTATGTACTATGTAGATGTACCCCTGCACCTGAGATATAGAATTCTATACACCAAATAATATCACCATGACACAGATGTAATGTTTATCTACAAAGTAAAGATACAATGTATGTACTATGTAGATGTACCCCTGCACCTGAGATATAGAATTCTATACACCAAATAATATCAACATGACACAGATGTAATGTTTATCTACAAAGTAAAGATACAATGTATGTACTATGTAGATGTACCCCTGCACCTGAGATATAGAATTCTATACACCAAATAATATCAACATGACACAGATGTAATGTTTATCTACAAAGTAAAGATACAATGTATGTACTATGTAGATGTACCCCTGCACCTGAGATATAGAATTCTATACACCAAATAATATCACCATGACACAGATGTAATGTTTATCTACAAAGTAAAGATACAATGTATGTACTATGTAGATATACCCCTGCACCTGAGATATAGAATTCTATACACCAAATAATATCAACATGACACAGATGTAATGTTTATCTACAAAGTAAAGATACAATGTATGTACTATGTAGATGTACCCCTGCACCTGAGATATAGAATTCTATACACCAAATAATATCACCATGACACAGATGTAATGTTTATCTACAAAGTAAAGAGTACCCCTGAACTGTAGGTTAGGGACCATTTCACATTCATTCTAGGGTAAAAATTATGCTCATTATTGAAGACACTATGTATATATACTATGACTGTGAAATGAAGAATAGCAATAAAAACCCTGTTCCTTTACTTTAATTTTGCAAAGTTGGAAAGTCTCTCATGTTCATGTACATCCATATCCTTTCTTACTAACTAATGCATGTACCAAACAAATGATCAATCCAGTTTTTCTTTATTTTCTATTTAATCTTTTGTGTACACTTTGTATTTTTATTTTTATATTATTTTATGTACAAACCTAGTAATCAACATCTAAATTTTGACCTTCATTTCTTTGTTCAATGTAAACATATTTATCCTGCAATGACAGCATTTACCGACCAATATAGCCTGCCTAATATATTTTTTGATATTGGTCAGTTATAAATAGAACATTTTTTGATATTAGTCAGTTATAAATAGAACATACAAATGTAAAACGGGGCACATCGGGGGATATTGTTTTCAAATACATACACAAAATTATTTCAAATACTTTTATCATCGTCCAGTAAACGTTTATTTACGATTTAAAATTGCAGGATAAATACAATACATGTGCACTGTCGAAGCATATAGGTAAATATGTGTATTCGGCGCGAAACGCGGGAAAAGGCTCGGCGAAGCAAGCCTCGCCTTTTCCCGCGTTTCTAAGCCTCATACACATATTACCCATATGCTTCGGCAGTGCACAAGTATTGTATATATATGTGGATGTGGTCGAGTGGTCTAGGGCGCTGGACGTAAGGCTAAGCGAATGGTGCTGCAGTGTAACAATGGTGTGGGTTCAAATCCCGTCGAGGGAAGAACAAAAATTTGACAGCTCTAAAATCTAATTCTAACACTGTTTGGTTTAATTTTCAGACGTATATAATATTTAGTATTAACCTAGTATCCTTTAAAGTAACTTTGAGATCCAGTGGGACAGATATATTGTATGGTTGTCACTTGCTTCTAGACGTTTGTATAATATACTTTATTTCCTGTGACTGTATAATGAATAATTCTTCATTATCCTATCCAATATATTAAAAATTGCTGAGTTAGATTGCTGTCAAATTATAATATTAAGTATATATGTACCATCTACACACGCTTATACACATGTCTTACGCCTATCCCTAGATTTGCCTTACGAGACAAGGTAACACTACGACTATTGAAGCTCCTTTTTTTAGGGAGTGGATGTAGTCGAGTGGTCTAGGGCGCTGGACGTAAGGCTAAGCGAATGGTGCTGCAGTGTAACAATGGTGTGGGTTCAAATCCCGTCGAGGGAAGAACAAAAATTTGACAGCTCTAAAATCTAATTCTAACACTGTTTGGTTTAATTTTCAGACGTATATAATATTTAGTATTAACCTAGTATCCTTTAAAGTAACTTTGAGATCCAGTGGGACAGATATATTGTATGGTTGTCACTTGCTTCTAGACGTTTGTATAATATACTTTATTTCCTGTGACTGTATAATGAATAATTCTTCATTATCCTATCCAATATATTAAAAATTGCTGAGTTAGATTGCTGTCAAATTATAATATTAAGTATATATGTACCATCTACACACGCTTATACACATGTCTTACGCCTATCCCTAGATTTGCCTTACGAGACAAGGTAACACTACGACTATTGAAGCTCCTTTTTTAGGGAGTGGATGTAGTCGAGTGGTCTAGGGCGCTGGACGTAAGGCTAAGCGAATGGTGCTGCAGTGTAACAATGGTGTGGGTTCAAATCCCGTCGAGGGAAGAACAAAAATTTGACAGCTCTAAAATCTAATTCTAACACTGTTTGGTTTAATTTTCAGACGTATATATATATATATATATATATATAATGTGAAATTTTGACGTATTCTATGATAAATACTTTTTGAGTAGAAGGATATTTCAATACTGTAAATTTGTGCCCATTTTCTTACAACATGTACATTAATTATATTAGTGTTATTATCAAATCATAATCTCTTAAAATACTATCTCTCACTTGCTCCCCTTTACTGATATGTCACAGAGTGGGGGATATGGGGAAACCCCATTAAAGGTCATAAATGAGTCACTTTATGTCATGAGTAATTAATGATATGATAAAAATATTTTTCGGCCAATCAGATTGCTCGTAGCATGCAAAGCAGTTTAGTAACATTTTCATATTCTCGAAATAAAAATTTTCATTGGCAGGTACATAGAGTCACTCCCATGTAATGGGGTTTCCTCATATCTCCTACACCATGATATATCAGTAAAGGGGGTTAAGTGGGAGATATGATTTTAATTAGATTGGTTATAAGGTCAAATTTATCTAGAAGTATCAAAATAAAACGTTTTATCCTATTACTCTTTTTCTGTAAAAATTGTAATCTAAATAAATGCAAGACTTACACATCTTGAAATTCTTCTAATGACCTTTGAGGTGTAAACACATTTAATAAACCAATAATCTGAAAAAGACAACAAAATAGTTTATCAACCTGATACTAAATCTGCACCTGATAGTATTATGTGATTAATTATGTGCATAAATAAAGAAAATAAAAAAAGTTTTCATTTGTTACATAATGTTTGTAGATCAGATATAAGTACATTTGTACTACAAAAATTCCGTTATTTTCGGTGCACATATGGTTATGACTAATACCTTACATACAAACAATCCTAGATAACACAATGATGAGTTCAAACGTACCCAAGTTGTTGTCTTCTGGTAACAATACTATCTAAATGACTTAAATATAACACTTGAATAACAGTTACATCATATAAACATTTTACAATTTTATTTCAAATATGGTAATTATTGCTTGACTTTCCTTTTCTATATATATTTTTTTTAATTTAAAAAATAGAATTACTTCAGTGATAACAAATTATCCCAGTAAAAATATTTAGTCAGAGCATCAAAAAGTGGTTTTTACAGATTACCTGGTTTTAAACAAAACATGGAATGAAAATACAGAAGACTTTTTTTCAAATCCTATTTTATGAAAAATTCATCCAATGAGCTATGACTGTGAAATGAAGAATAGCAATAAAAACCCTGTTCCTTTACTTTAATTTTGCAAAGTTGGAAAGTCTCTCATGTTCATGTACATCCATATCCTTTCTTACTAACTAATGCATGTACCAAACAAATGATCAATCCAGTTTTTCTTTATTTTCTATTTAATCTTTTGTGTACACTTTGTATTTTTATTATTATATTATTTTATGTACAATCAACATCTAAATTTTGACCTTCATTTCTTTGTTCAATGTAAACATATATATACATGTATACATATATTGCAATATGTTGCTCATGAGATCAACAACATAAAAGTACATATGAAACAACAGAAAAACTGTCATGTTAAACTTAGGCCTGAAATGTTAAAATCACAACACATCTAATATATATATAATGTGAAATTTTGACGTATTCTATGATAAATACTTTTTGAGTAGAAGGATATTTCAATACTGTATTAATCTGCATGTATCTTAACAGATTGAAAAATTACTGTAACTGTTATGGGGATCAAACTTCTAAAAAAATAATAAACAATTTTAATCACTGTAAAAACATGAAACTTTGACTTACTATGTCAATATAAGAGGCCCTGAAATTTTGACTCAAGTTTATGATGAAATAAACAATGAGTTATCCCTTGAGATCGAGTCATATTTATATCATCTCATTCTTAAAACCCCTTTGGATATCCTTATCAAGAAATACAGAACCCCTTTAAAAAAAATAAAACAATACTATAATGACTACACATTTTTACAAGGTTTTTCTTTTTTTCAATGATTTACAAACTTTGTGAACAAAAAGTCTAAATTGTCTTTAACAATTTAAAATATTATATAAAAATGTCACCTTTTGGTTATCTTGACATGTTATCATGATCAGGTCACTGGGATTTAAAACTTAACCTCTTCAGTTAAATATGATCAATTTTTATAATAAACACTTGAATGTTGTTTTAAGCATGGTCAATCTTACCCAAAAAATTGTTTCTTGTCAAATCTAACTTTATATCAACATTTATAAAAAGGGATGAATAAATTATAAAAATTAAAAAGTACAAATATGATATTAGTAAATTACAGGTATATCAGCCCAATAATTTGAACCTGAACTTGAACCCAATAAAACCTGGGTTATTTATAATACAATAGCATCATAATTTTTCACAGGATTTTTTGGGGAATTTTTTCCCAACACGGCCTATTTCAAACTTTGAACTATCTACAAGGGCTAAGAAAGCATAGAACATGAGGACTTAAACTTGAATATACAATCAAGTTTTTAAGACACAATTTTCTAAAACACTGTAAACAGTGTAAAAAAATTTATAAAAAAGAAAAGAAATTTATTCAGTAAGGAAATATTTGATAAACTATCAACACTTAGAGATGCAGATCCAAAACAATATTGGAAACTTTTAAAATCACTAAAACATGAGGAATCTATTAATAAGATTGAGCTTCAGGCTGGTTTTCCAATCAAAGTATACTACCGTATTTGTACTCTTAGAAATATCAGAATCGAAATAAATCATGGAAGCCAGAATGTGTTTTGAGTTTTAACATGGATTGGCGGATATTAGTAAATTTTATCCCTTGCTTCTGGCTCGGGATAAAATACTATTCTCTAATATTCTCGTGGCAAGTAGAATTTTGATTAGCTAAAATGTACTTTTAAAACTTCAGGGAAGCCGTGCGGTGACAGAAAATCAATAATCGCTCTCACCTATGTGCTGTCCATTTACATTGTGCACAGCAGACGACACACATTTCACAAGATGACAGAAAATCAATAATCGCTCTCTGTGATCTTTGTCCAAAGATACACGTATTTATGTTTTTCCTATAATAAGGACATACTTATTAATGTTGGAACATTCAGATAAAAATGTTATCAGTCTCTAGATGTTATATATCCATCTCGAGACTAATAACGTATAACACATTCTGGCTTCCATGATTTATTTCTTAATTATTCAACATGGATTATATCCTCTCCGGCCGTTGTAGCGCTGCTTTACCATGTTATGCAGTTGACTTGGTTCCTTTGACATTCTAATTACTGAGAATAATTTCCTCTCATGATTTATAAAAAGATTTAAAAAAAGCAATTTGCAGAGCTCAGCACTGACGAGTTTCTGCGGTTGCTAGGGATAATATTTGGTTACTAGGGACATTGTAAGGTTTAAGGAATTCTTATAATATATACTGGTTAGTAAATGATAAGATGTCTCTAGATCTGCTAAGGTGCTGTTGTAGAATTTCTTTCTTGATTAAATAAAAGGTCCATGAGATCTACAGGAAAATACTGCGCATAGGGAAACCTGTTGCTATGGACGGGGCATAACTATGAATAAAAATATCAAAATGTATTTTTGAAATATGAAATGACATTTGTAGTGTGTATAGCTTGACAAAAATGTACCTCTTAATCAAATATCAAGTCAAAAGATCGTAGATGTCAAAATTCAACCAAAAAAAATGAAAATCTTAGCTTTTTCTGCATTTACTTTCAATTTCCATTTTTTGCAGTATCCTCCAAAACCATTCAATTGAGCTTGTAGATCTTCGCGTGATTCAGCCATTATAACAGTATCGTCTGCATACAATAGAACGAAAAGTTTCAAATAAATATTTAAATTTTCTTCAATTTTTTCGGAAATTGTTTTAAGACCTGGTAGGTTTTCTTTTTCCAAGAAGCTTTGTAAATCGCTTAAGAACATTGCAAACAGAAAAGGGGACAGATAATCACCTTGTCTCACTCCCATATCACAAGAAAAGTAAGCTGATCGACAATTATTATAATTTATACAAGATTGCTAACACATGTTGTATATAGAGAAATTTTATCATTGCAGTAAATAGTTTTTAATTACACAGCAATTAAGCAATGGCTACAAACTTTTTTTTTCAAATTCTGTTCAAGTTTTACAACAGTATTTAAGGGCAAGGGGTGTTGTAATTGCAAATCAAAGAAAACTTGACTTAGTAAGACTTTGTGAAGCAGCAGAAGAAATTGGAATAGAAGTAGATCCTGATGGTTTACTAGAAGATAGAGAAGAAATTTTAAAAGAGAAGCTAACCACACATGACAATGAGATGTTAAAAAATCCTGTGCTAGAAGTTAAATCAGATGATTTATCAAAGTTGCCACAAACCTCTATATTTGATATCTACAATTATTTACTTGGATTTAAAATGTATGACCACAGCACTCTACATAACTATCAGCGTATGGAAGGCTATTCAATGTTTGAAGATGGATATGTTTTAGATGTTAAGACAACTACATGTTCTTCAGATAATGGTCAACATGACAAATACTTTGCAATCATAAGCAATGTCAAACCCAGAACAAATGAGAAAGATCCTGTCTCCAAGAAGCCATATTTGGATTATTGTCACCAAGGAAGAGTCTCATCGGCGAGGTTCTATATATTCTGACTATTGTTCTTGTAAAGGCGGGTAAGTAATGTTGAATTTTTTATTATATTGATTTTCAATAAATGGAATCTTTAGAAAAGTTTAAAAAAAAAATAGATATAACACGCAAAGGAATAATTTATTCATTTACGTATTCTCTTTTCCGGACATCCAGGTATCTCGGTCAAATAATTATCTCCCTTGTCGTTAAGGAGGTGAAACATTCACCATTTTGATTAGGCGAGGTCGATCGTAGTCACCGATAACATTATTATTTTCTGTCAGTGAAAAAAAAAAGATTTTTCACGTTTTTCATTTTATTAGAAAACCCCCTAAAATTATTATTTCGTGAAAAAATTTATATCAGATAAAATGTTAAAACTAGCAATTTATATATTTGGTAATTAAAAGCAATAAGCATATGATTTGGTACCACTACTGAGCGTTTGAATTGAAGTGGTTCCGAGAAAATCGGACGCTATGTTGATTTATGTTTCATAGTGTATGCGTCCCTCAATAATCTTGGTCAGAGCATTGACTATTCAGAAACGACAATTTATACGACTCTTTTCAAATTGTTTGCATTATTAGTCCCCTACCGGCGACGTCCTTTGAGATATTGACTTGATACTTGGTATGTGGCTATATCTAAATGAGTCACAGTTTAAGTTCGAATTTCGTTCCAGTCGAATGATTCTTGGCTGAGTTATGGCCCTTGAACTTGTATTTTTTATTCAAATTTTAAGTTTTCCTGACTTTCTTTTTAGGTCCTTTGAGATATTGACTTGATATTTTTTGTTCAAATTTTAAGTTGTCCGGGCTTTTTTTGACTGACGTCCTTTGATATATTGACTTGATATTTGGTATGTGGCTATATCTAGTTGAGTTACAGTTTAAGTTCGAATTTCGTTCCGGTCGAATGATTTTTGGCTGAGTTGTGACCCTTGAACTTGTATTTTTATTCAGATTTTAAGTTGTCCGGACCTTTTTTTTACTGACGTCCTTTGAGATATTGACTTGATATTTGGTATGTGGCTATATCTAGATGAGTTACAGTTGAATTTCGAATTTCGTTCCGGTCGAATGATATTTAGCTGAGTTATGGCCCTTGAACTTGTATTTTTTTTCAAATTTTAAGTTGTCCGGACTTTTTTTTTACGTCCTTTGAAATATTGACTTGATATTTGGTATGTGGCTATATCTAGATGAGTTACAGTTTAAGATTCGAATTTCGTTCCGGTCGAATGATATTTGGCTGAGTTATGGCCCTTGAACTTTTTTGTTCAAATTTTAAGTTGTCCGGGATTTTTTTGACTTACGTCCTTTGAGATATTGACTTGATATTTGGTATGTGGCTATATCTAGTTGAGTTACAGTTTAAGTTCGAATTTCGTTCCGGTCGAATGATTTTTGGCTGAGTTATGACCATTGAACTTGTATTTTTTGTTCAAATTTTAAGTTGTCCGGGCCTTTTTTGACGTCCTTTGAGATATTGACTTGATATTTGGTATGTGGCTATATCTAGTTGCGTTACAGTTTAAGTTCGAATTTTGTTCCTGTCGAATGATTTTTGGCTGAGTTATGGCCCTTGAACTTGTATTTTTTGTTCAAATTTTAAGTTTTCCTGGTTTTCTTTTTAGGTCCTCTGAGATATTGACTTGATATTTGGTATGTGACTATATCTAGATGAGTTACAGTTGAATTTCGAATTTCGTTCCGGTCGAATGATATTTAGCTGAGTTATGGCCCTTGAACTTGTATTTTTTTTCAAATTTTAAGTTGTCCGGATTTTTTTTTACGTCCTTTGAAATATTGACTTGATATTTGGTATGTGGCTATATCTAGATGAGTTACAGTTTAAGTTCGAATTTCGTTCCGGTCGAATGATATTTGGCTGAGTTATGGCCCTTGAACTTTTTTGTTCAAATTTTAAGTTGTCCGGGCTTTTTTGACGTCCTTTGAGATATTGACTTGATATTTGGTATGTGGCTATATCTAGTTGAGTTACAGTTTAAGTTCGAATTTCGTTCCGGTCGAATGATATTTGGCTGAGTTATGGCCCTTGAACTTGTATTTTCTGTTCAAATTTTAAGTTGTCCGGACTTTTTTTGTACGTCCTTTGAAATATTGACTTGATATTTGGTATGTGGCTATATCTAGTTGCGTTACAGTTTAAGTTCGAATTTTGTTCCGGTCGAATGATTTTTGGCTGAGTTATGGCCCTTGAACTTTTTTTTTCAAATTTTAAGTTTTCCTGGTTTTCTTTTTAGGTCCTCTGAGATATTGACTTGATATTTGGTATGTGGCTATATCTAGATGAGTTACAGTTGAATTTCGAATTTCGTTCCGGTCGAATGATATTTAGCTGAGTTATGGCCCTTGAACTTTTTTTTTCAAATTTTAAGTTGTCCGGACTTTTTTTTCACGTCCTTTGAAATATTGACTTGATATTTGGTATGTGGCTATATCTAGATGAGTTACAGTTTAAGTTCGAATTTCGTTCCGGTCGAATGATATTTGGCTGAGTTATGGCCCTTGAACTTGTATTTTTTGTTCAAATTTTAAGTTGTTCGGGCTTTTTTTGACTGACGTCCTTTGAGATATTGACTTGATATTTGGTATGTGGCTATATCTAGTTGAGTTACAGTTTAAGTTCGAATTTCGTTCCGGTCGAATGATTTTTGGCTGAGTTATGAACCTTGAACTTGTATTTTTTGTTCAAATTTTAAGTTGTCCGGGTCTTTTTTGACGTCCTTTGAGATATTGACTTGATATTTGGTATGTGGCTATATCTAGATGAGTTACAGTTGAATTTCGAATTTCGTTCCGGTCGAATGATATTTAGCTGAGTTATGGCCCTTGAACTTTTTTTTTCAAATTTTAAGTTGTCCGGACCTTTTTTTACTGACGTCCTTTGAGATATTGACTTGATATTTGGTATGTTGCTATATCTAGTTAAGTTACAGTTTAAGTTCGAATTTCGTTCCGGTCGAATGATTTTTGGCTGAGTTATGGCCCTTGAACTTGTATTTTTTGTTCAAATTTTAAGTTGTCCGGGCTTTTTTTGACTGACGTCCTTTAATATATTGACTTGATATTTGGTATGTGGCTATATCTAGTTGAGTTACAGTTTAAGTTCGAATTTCGTTCCGGTCGAATGATTTTTGGCTGAGTTATGAACCTTGAACTTGTATTTTTTGTTCAAATTTTAAGTTGTCCGGGGCTTTTTTGACGTCCTTTGAGATATTGACTTGATATTTGGTATGTGGCTATATCTAGATGAGTTACAGTTGAATTTCGAATTTCGTTCCGGTCGAATGATATTTAGCTGAGTTATGGCCCTTGAACTTTTTTTTTCAAATTTTAAGGTGTCCGGACTTTTTTTTCATGTCCTTTGAAATATTGACTTGATATTTGGTATGTGGCTATATCTAGTTGAGTTACAGTTTAAGTTCGAATTTCGTTCCGGTCGAATGATATTTGGCTGAGTTATGGCCCTTGAACTTGTATTTTTTTTCAGATTTTAAGTTGTTCGGACCTTTTTTTTTACTGACGTCCTTTGAGATATTGACTTGATATTTGGTATGTGGCTATATCTAGTTGAGTTACAGTTTAAGTTCGAATTTCGTTCCGGTCGAATGATTTTTGGCTGAGTTATGGCCCTTGAACTTGTATTTTGTGTTCAAATTTTAAGTTGTCCGGGCCTTTTTTGACGTCCTTTAAGATATTGACTTGATATTTGGTATGTGGCTATATCTAGTTGAGTTACAGTTGAATTTCGAATTTCGTTCCGGTCGAATGATATTTGGCTGAGTTATGGCCCTTGAACTTGTATTTTCTGTTCAAATTTTAAGTTTTCCTGGTTTTCTTTTTAGGTCCTCTGAGCTATTGATTTGATATTTGGTATGTGGCTATATCTAGATAGGTTACAGTTGAATTTCGAATTTCGTTCCGGTCGAATGATATTTAGCTGAGTTATGGCCCTTGAACTTTTTTTTTCAAATTTTAAGTTGTCCGGACTTTTTTTTCATGTCCTTTGAAATATTGACTTGATATTTGGTATGTGGCTATATCTAGTTGAGTTACAGTTTAAGTTCGAATTTCGTTCCGGTCGAATGATATTTGGCTGAGTTATGGCCCTTGAACTTGTATTTTTTTTCAGATTTTAAGTTGTCCGGACCTTTTTTTTACTGACGTCCTTTGAGATATTGACTTGATATTTGGTATGTGGCTATATCTAGTTGAGTTACAGTTTAAGTTCGAATTTCGTTCCGGTCGAATGATTTTTGGCTGAGTTATGGCCCTTGAACTTGTATTTTTTGTTCAAATTTTAAGTTGTTCGGGCTTTTTTTGACTGACGTCCTTTGAGATATTGACTTGATATTTGGTATGTGGCTATATCTAGATGAGTTACAGTTTAAGTTCGAATTTCGTTCCGGTCGAATGATATTTGGCTGAGTTATGGCCCTTGAACTTGTATTTTTTGTTCAAATTTTAAGTTGTTCGGGCTTTTTTTGACTGACGTCCTTTGAGATATTGACTTGATATTTGGTATGTGGCTATATCTAGTTGAGTTACAGTTTAAGTTCGAATTTCGTTCCGGTCGAATGATTTTTGGCTGAGTTATGAACCTTGAACTTGTATTTTTTGTTCAAATTTTAAGTTGTCCGGGCCTTTTTTGACGTCCTTTGAGATATTGACTTGATATTTGGTATGTGGCTATATCTAGATGAGTTACAGTTGAATTTCGAATTTCGTTCCGGTCGAATGATATTTAGCTGAGTTATGGCCCTTGAACTTTTTTTTTCAAATTTTAAGTTGTCCGGACTTTTTTTTCATGTCCTTTGAAATATTGACTTGATATTTGGCATGTGGCTATATCTAGATGAGTTACAGTTTAAGTTCGAATTTCGTTCCGGTCGAATGATATTTAGCTGAGTTATGGCCCTTGAACTTTTTTGTTCAAATTTTAAGTTGTCCGGGCTTTTTTTGACTGACGTCCTTTGAGATATTGACTTGATATTTGGTATGTGGCTATATCTAGTTGAGTTACAGTTTAAGTTCGAATTTCGTTCCGGTCGAATGATTATTGGCTGAGTTATGAACCTTGAACTTGTATTTTTTGTTCAAATTTTAAGTTGTCCGGGGCTTTTTTGACGTCCTTTGAGATATTGACTTGATATTTGGTATGTGGCTATATCTAGATGAGTTACAGTTGAATTTCGAATTTCGTTCCGGTCGAATGATATTTAGCTGAGTTATGGCCCTTGAACTTTTTTTTTCAAATTTTAAGTTGTTCGGACTTTTTTTTCATGTCCTTTGAAATATTGACTTGATATTTGGTATGTGGCTATATCTAGTTGAGTTACAGTTTAAGTTCGAATTTCGTTCCGGTCGAATGATATTTGGCTGAGTTATGGCCCTTGAACTTGTATTTTTTTTCAGATTTTAAGTTGTCCGGACCTTTTTTTGACTGACGTCCTTTGAGATATTGACTTGATATTTGGTATGTGGCTATATCTAGTTGAGTTACAGTTTAAGTTCGAATTTCGTTCCGGTCGAATGATTTTTGGCTGAGTTATGAACCTTGAACTTGTATTTTTTGTTCAAATTTTAAGTTGTCCGGGCCTTTTTTGACGTCCTTTGAGATATTGACTTGATATTTGGTATGTGGCTATATCTAGATGAGTTACAGTTGAATTTCGAATTTCGTTCCGGTCGAATGATATTTAGCTGAGTTATGGCCCTTGAACTTTTTTTTTCAAATTTTAAGTTGTCCGGACTTTTTTTTCATGTCCTTTGAAATATTGACTTGATATTTGGCATGTGGCTATATCTAGATGAGTTACAGTTTAAGTTCGAATTTCGTTCCGGTCGAATGATATTTAGCTGAGTTATGGCCCTTGAACTTTTTTGTTCAAATTTTAAGTTGTCCGGGCTTTTTTTGACTGACGTCCTTTGAGATATTGACTTGATATTTGGTATGTGGCTATATCTAGTTGAGTTACAGTTTAAGTTCGAATTTCGTTCCGGTCGAATGATTATTGGCTGAGTTATGAACCTTGAACTTGTATTTTTTGTTCAAATTTTAAGTTGTCCGGGGCTTTTTTGACGTCCTTTGAGATATTGACTTGATATTTGGTATGTGGCTATATCTAGATGAGTTACAGTTGAATTTCGAATTTCGTTCCGGTCGAATGATATTTAGCTGAGTTATGGCCCTTGAACTTTTTTTTTCAAATTTTAAGTTGTTCGGACTTTTTTTTCATGTCCTTTGAAATATTGACTTGATATTTGGTATGTGGCTATATCTAGTTGAGTTACAGTTTAAGTTCGAATTTCGTTCCGGTCGAATGATATTTGGCTGAGTTATGGCCCTTGAACTTGTATTTTTTTTCAGATTTTAAGTTGTCCGGACCTTTTTTTTACTGACGTCCTTTGAGATATTGACTTGATATTTGGTATGTGGCTATATCTAGTTGAGTTACAGTTTAAGTTCGAATTTCGTTCCGGTCGAATGATTTTTGGCTGAGTTATGGCCCTTGAACTTGTATTTTGTGTTCAAATTTTAAGTTGTCCGGGCCTTTTTTGACGTCCTTTAAGATATTGACTTGATATTTGGTATGTGGCTATATCTAGTTGAGTTACAGTTTAAGTTCGAATTTCGTTCCGGTCGAATGATATTTGGCTGAGTTATGGCCCTTGAACTTGTATTTTCTGTTCAAATTTTAAGTTTTCCTGGTTTTCTTTTTAGGTCCTCTGAGCTATTGACTTGATATTTGGTATGTGGCTATATCTAGATGAGTTACAGTTGAATTTCGAATTTCGTTCCGGTCGAATGATATTTAGCTGAGTTATGGCCCTTGAACTTTTTTTTCAAATTTTAAGTTGTCCGGACTTTTTTTTCATGTCCTTTGAAATATTGACTTGATATTTGGTATGTGGCTATATCTAGTTGAGTTACAGTTTAAGTTCGAATTTCGTTCCGGTCGAATGATTTTTGGCTGAGTTATGGCCCTTGAACTTGTATTTTGTGTTCAAATTTTAAGTTGTCCGGGCCTTTTTTGACGTCCTTTGAGATATTGACTTGATATTTGGTATGTGGCTATATCTAGTTGAGTTACAGTTTAAGTTCGAATTTCGTTCCGGTCGAATGATATTTGGCTGAGTTATGGCCCTTGAACTTGTATTTTCTGTTCAAA
Source organism: Bathymodiolus brooksi (assembly GCA_963680875.1). Classification (NCBI taxonomy): domain Eukaryota; kingdom Metazoa; phylum Mollusca; class Bivalvia; order Mytilida; family Modiolidae; genus Bathymodiolus; species Bathymodiolus brooksi. Next base: position 64,483,603 of record OY804579.1, read on the forward strand.
TTTTAAGTTTTCCTGGTTTTCTTTTTAGGTCCTCTGAGCTATTGACTTGATATTTGGTATGTGGCTATATCTAGATGAGTTACAGTTGAATTTCGAATTTCGTTCCGGTCGAATGATATTTGGCTGAGTTATGGCCCTTGAACTTTTTTGTTCAAATTTTAAGTTGTCCGGGATTTTTTTGACTGACGTCCTTTGAGATATTGACTTGATATTTGGTATGTGGCTATATCTAGTTAAGTTACAGTTTAAGTTCGAATTTTGTTCCGGTCGAATGATTTTTGGCTGAGTTATGGCCGTTGAACTTTTTTTTTCAAATTTTAAGTTGTCCGGACTTTTTTTTCATGTCCTTTGAAATATTGACTTGATATTTGGTATGTGGCTATATCTAGATGAGTTACAGTTGAATTTCGAATTTCGTTCCGGTCGAATGATATTTAGCTGAGTTATGGCCCTTGAACTTTTTTTTTCAAATTTTAAGTTGTTCGGACTTTTTTTTCATGTCCTTTGAAATATTGACTTGATATTTGGTATGTGGCTATATCTAGTTGAGTTACAGTTTAAGTTCGAATTTCGTTCCGGTCGAATGATATTTGGCTGAGTTATGGCCCTTGAACTTGTATTTTTTTTCAGATTTTAAGTTGTCCGGACCTTTTTTTTACTGACGTCCTTTGAGATATTGACTTGATATTTGGTATGTGGCTATATCTAGTTGAGTTACAGTTTAAGTTCGAATTTCGTTCCGGTCGAATGATTTTTGGCTGAGTTATGGCCCTTGAACTTGTATTTTTTGTTCAAATTTTAAGTTGTTCGGGCTTTTTTTGACTGACGTCCTTTGAGATATTGACTTGATATTTGGTATGTGGCTATATCTAGATGAGTTACAGTTTAAGTTCGAATTTCGTTCCGGTCGAATGATATTTGGCTGAGTTATGGCCCTTGAACTTGTATTTTTTGTTCAAATTTTAAGTTGTTCGGGCTTTTTTTGACTGACGTCCTTTGAGATATTGACTTGATATTTGGTATGTGGCTATATCTAGTTGAGTTACAGTTTAAGTTCGAATTTCGTTCCGGTCGAATGATTTTTGGCTGAGTTATGAACCTTGAACTTGTATTTTTTGTTCAAATTTTAAGTTGTCCGGGCCTTTTTTGACGTCCTTTGAGATATTGACTTGATATTTGGTATGTGGCTATATCTAGATGAGTTACAGTTGAATTTCGAATTTCGTTCCGGTCGAATGATATTTAGCTGAGTTATGGCCCTTGAACTTTTTTTTTCAAATTTTAAGTTGTCCGGACTTTTTTTTCATGTCCTTTGAAATATTGACTTGATATTTGGCATGTGGCTATATCTAGATGAGTTACAGTTTAAGTTCGAATTTCGTTCCGGTCGAATGATATTTAGCTGAGTTATGGCCCTTGAACTTTTTTGTTCAAATTTTAAGTTGTCCGGGCTTTTTTTGACTGACGTCCTTTGAGATATTGACTTGATATTTGGTATGTGGCTATATCTAGTTGAGTTACAGTTTAAGTTCGAATTTCGTTCCGGTCGAATGATTATTGGCTGAGTTATGAACCTTGAACTTGTATTTTTTGTTCAAATTTTAAGTTGTCCGGGGCTTTTTTGACGTCCTTTGAGATATTGACTTGATATTTGGTATGTGGCTATATCTAGATGAGTTACAGTTGAATTTCGAATTTCGTTCCGGTCGAATGATATTTAGCTGAGTTATGGCCCTTGAACTTTTTTTTTCAAATTTTAAGTTGTTCGGACTTTTTTTTCATGTCCTTTGAAATATTGACTTGATATTTGGTATGTGGCTATATCTAGTTGAGTTACAGTTTAAGTTCGAATTTCGTTCCGGTCGAATGATATTTGGCTGAGTTATGGCCCTTGAACTTGTATTTTTTTTCAGATTTTAAGTTGTCCGGACCTTTTTTTTACAGACGTCCTTTGAGATATTGACTTGATATTTGGTATGTGGCTATATCTAGTTGAGTTACAGTTTAAGTTCGAATTTCGTTCCGGTCGAATGATTTTTGGCTGAGTTATGGCCCTTGAACTTGTATTTTGTGTTCAAATTTTAAGTTGTCCGGGCCTTTTTTGACGTCCTTTAAGATATTGACTTGATATTTGGTATGTGGCTATATCTAGTTGAGTTACAGTTTAAGTTCGAATTTCGTTCCGGTCGAATGATATTTGGATGAGTTATGGCCCTTGAACTTGTATTTTCTGTTCAAATTTTAAGTTTTCCTGGTTTTCTTTTTAGGTCCTCTGAGCTATTGACTTGATATTTGGTATGTGGCTATATCTAGATGAGTTACAGTTGAATTTCGAATTTCGTTCCGGTCGAATGATATTTAGCTGAGTTATGGCCCTTGAACTTTTTTTTCAAATTTTAAGTTGTCCGGACTTTTTTTTCATGTCCTTTGAAATATTGACTTGATATTTGGTATGTGGCTATATCTAGTTGAGTTACAGTTTAAGTTCGAATTTCGTTCCGGTCGAATGATTTTTGGCTGAGTTATGGCCCTTGAACTTGTATTTTGTGTTCAAATTTTAAGTTGTCCGGGCCTTTTTTGACGTCCTTTGAGATATTGACTTGATATTTGGTATGTGGCTATATCTAGTTGAGTTACAGTTTAAGTTCGAATTTCGTTCCGGTCGAATGATATTTGGCTGAGTTATGGCCCTTGAACTTGTATTTTCTGTTCAAATTTTAAGTTTTCCTGGTTTTCTTTTTAGGTCCTCTGAGCTATTGACTTGATATTTGGTATGTGGCTATATCTAGATGAGTTACAGTTGAATTTCGAATTTCGTTCCGGTCGAATGATATTTAGCTGAGTTATGGCCCTTGAACTTTTTTTTCAAATTTTAAGTTGTCCGAACTTTTTTTTCACGTCCTTTGAAATATTGACTTGATATTTGGTATGTGGCTATATCTAGATGAGTTACAGTTTAAGTTCGAATTTCGTTCCGGTCGAATGATATTTGGCTGAGTTATGGCCCTTGAACTTTTTTGTTCAAATTTTAAGTTGTCCGGGATTTTTTTGACTAACGTCCTTTGAGATATTGACTTGATATTTGGTATGTGGCTATATCTAGTTAAGTTACAGTTTAAGTTCGAATTTTGTTCCGGTCGAATGATTTTTGGCTGAGTTATGAACCTTGAACTTTTTTGTTCAAATTTTAAGTTGTCCGGGATTTTTTTGACTGACGTCCTTTGAGATATTGACTTGATATTTGGTATGTGGCTATATCTAGTTAAGTTACAGTTTAAGTTCGAATTTTGTTCCGGTCGAATGATTTTTGGCTGAGTTATGGCCGTTGAACTTTTTTTTTCAAATTTTAAGTTGTCCGGACTTTTTTTTCATGTCCTTTGAAATATTGACTTGATATTTGGTATGTGGCTATATCTAGATGAGTTACAGTTGAATTTCGAATTTCGTTCCGGTCGAATGATATTTAGCTGAGTTATGGCCCTTGAACTTTTTTTTTCAAATTTTAAGTTGTTCGGACTTTTTTTTCATGTCCTTTGAAATATTGACTTGATATTTGGTATGTGGCTATATCTAGTTGAGTTACAGTTTAAGTTCGAATTTCGTTCCGGTCGAATGATATTTGGCTGAGTTATGGCCCTTGAACTTGTATTTTTTTTCAGATTTTAAGTTGTCCGGACCTTTTTTTTACTGACGTCCTTTGAGATATTGACTTGATATTTGGTATGTGGCTATATCTAGTTGAGTTACAGTTTAAGTTCGAATTTCGTTCCGGTCGAATGATTTTTGGCTGAGTTATGGCCCTTGAACTTGTATTTTTTGTTCAAATTTTAAGTTGTTCGGGCTTTTTTTGACTGACGTCCTTTGAGATATTGACTTGATATTTGGTATGTGGCTATATCTAGATGAGTTACAGTTTAAGTTCGAATTTCGTTCCGGTCGAATGATATTTGGCTGAGTTATGGCCCTTGAACTTGTATTTTTTGTTCAAATTTTAAGTTGTTCGGGCTTTTTTAGACTGACGTCCTTTGAGATATTGACTTGATATTTGGTATGTGGCTATATCTAGTTGAGTTACAGTTTAAGTTCGAATTTCGTTCCGGTCGAATGATTTTTGGCTGAGTTATGAACCTTGAACTTGTATTTTTTGTTCAAATTTTAAGTTGTCCGGGCCTTTTTTGACGTCCTTTGAGATATTGACTTGATATTTGGTATGTGGCTATATCTAGATGAGTTACAGTTGAATTTCGAATTTCGTTCCGGTCGAATGATATTTAGCTGAGTTATGGCCCTTGAACTTTTTTTTTCAAATTTTAAGTTGTCCGGACTTTTTTTTCATGTCCTTTGAAATATTGACTTGATATTTGGCATGTGGCTATATCTAGATGAGTTACAGTTTAAGTTCGAATTTCGTTCCGGTCGAATGATATTTAGCTGAGTTATGGCCCTTGAACTTTTTTGTTCAAATTTTAAGTTGTCCGGGCTTTTTTTGACTGACGTCCTTTGAGATATTGACTTGATATTTGGTATGTGGCTATATCTAGTTGAGTTACAGTTTAAGTTCGAATTTCGTTCCGGTCGAATGATTATTGGCTGAGTTATGAACCTTGAACTTGTATTTTTTGTTCAAATTTTAAGTTGTCCGGGGCTTTTTTGACGTCCTTTGAGATATTGACTTGATATTTGGTATGTGGCTATATCTAGATGAGTTACAGTTGAATTTCGAATTTCGTTCCGGTCGAATGATATTTAGCTGAGTTATGGCCCTTGAACTTTTTTTTTCAAATTTTAAGTTGTTCGGACTTTTTTTTCATGTCCTTTGAAATATTGACTTGATATTTGGTATGTGGCTATATCTAGTTGAGTTACAGTTTAAGTTCGAATTTCGTTTCGGTCGAATGATATTTGGCTGAGTTATGGCCCTTGAACTTGTATTTTTTTTCAGATTTTAAGTTGTCCGGACCTTTTTTTTACAGACGTCCTTTGAGATATTGACTTGATATTTGGTATGTGGCTATATCTAGTTGAGTTACAGTTTAAGTTCGAATTTCGTTCCGGTCGAATGATTTTTGGCTGAGTTATGGCCCTTGAACTTGTATTTTGTGTTCAAATTTTAAGTTGTCCGGGCCTTTTTTGACGTCCTTTAAGATATTGACTTGATATTTGGTATGTGGCTATATCTAGTTGAGTTACAGTTTAAGTTCGAATTTCGTTCCGGTCGAATGATATTTGGATGAGTTATGGCCCTTGAACTTGTATTTTCTGTTCAAATTTTAAGTTTTCCTGGTTTTCTTTTTAGGTCCTCTGAGCTATTGACTTGATATTTGGCATGTGGCTATATCTAGATGAGTTACAGTTGAATTTCGAATTTCGTTCCGGTCGAATGATATTTAGCTGAGTTATGGCCCTTGAACTTTTTTTTCAAATTTTAAGTTGTCCGGACTTTTTTTTCATGTCCTTTGAAATATTGACTTGATATTTGGTATGTGGCTATATCTAGTTGAGTTACAGTTTAAGTTCGAATTTCGTTCCGGTCGAATGATTTTTGGCTGAGTTATGGCCCTTGAACTTGTATTTTGTGTTCAAATTTTAAGTTGTCCGGGCCTTTTTTGACGTCCTTTGAGATATTGACTTGATATTTGGTATGTGGCTATATCTAGTTGAGTTACAGTTTAAGTTCGAATTTCGTTCCGGTCGAATGATATTTGGCTGAGTTATGGCCCTTGAACTTGTATTTTCTGTTCAAATTTTAAGTTTTCCTGGTTTTCTTTTTAGGTCCTCTGAGCTATTGACTTGATATTTGGTATGTGGCTATATCTAGATGAGTTACAGTTGAATTTCGAATTTCGTTCCGGTCGAATGATATTTAGCTGAGTTATGGCCCTTGAACTTTTTTTTCAAATTTTAAGTTGTCCGAACTTTTTTTTCACGTCCTTTGAAATATTGACTTGATATTTGGTATGTGGCTATATCTAGATGAGTTACAGTTTAAGTTCGAATTTCGTTCCGGTCGAATGATATTTGGCTGAGTTATGGCCCTTGAACTTTTTTGTTCAAATTTTAAGTTGTCCGGGATTTTTTTGACTGACGTCCTTTGAGATATTGACTTGATATTTGGTATGTGGCTATATCTAGTTAAGTTACAGTTTAAGTTCGAATTTTGTTCCGGTCGAATGATTTTTGGCTGAGTTATGAACCTTGAACTTGTATTTTTTGTTCAAATTTTAAGTTGTCCGGGCCTTTTTTGACGTCCTTTGAGATATTGACTTGATATTTGGTATGTGGCTATATCTAGATGAGTTACAGTTGAATTTCGAATTTCGTTCCGGTCGAATGATATTTAGCTGAGTTATGGCCCTTGAACTTTTTTTTTCAAATTTTAAGTTGTCCGGACTTTTTTTTCATGTCCTTTGAAATATTGACTTGATATTTGGCATGTGGCTATATCTAGATGTGTTACAGTTTAAGTTCGAATTTCGTTCCGGTCGAATGATATTTAGCTGAGTTATGGCCCTTGAACTTTTTTTTTCAAATTTTAAGTTGTCCGGACTTTTTTTTCATGTCCTTTGAAATATTGACTTGATATTTGGTATGTGGCTATATCTAGTTGAGTTACAGTTTAAGTTCGAATTTCGTTCCGGTCGAATGATATTTGGCTGAGTTATGGCCCTTGAACTTGTATTTTTTTTCAGATTTTAAGTTGTCCGGACCTTTTTTTTACTGACGTCCTTTGAGATATTGACTTGATATTTGGTATGTGGCTATATCTAGTTGAGTTACAGTTTAAGTTCGAATTTCGTTCCGGTCGAATGATTTTTGGCTGAGTTATGGCCCTTGAACTTGTATTTTTTGTTCAAATTTTAAGTTGTTCGGGCTTTTTTTGACTGACGTCCTTTGAGATATTGACTTGATATTTGGTATGTGGCTATATCTAGATGAGTTACAGTTTAAGTTCGAATTTCGTTCCGGTCGAATGATATTTGGCTGAGTTATGGCCCTTGAACTTGTATTTTTTGTTCAAATTTTAAGTTGTTCGGGCTTTTTTTGACTGACGTCCTTTGAGATATTGACTTGATATTTGGTATGTTGCTATATCTAGTTGAGTTACAGTTTAAGTTCGAATTTCGTTCCGGTCGAATGATTTTTGGCTGAGTTATGGCCTTGAACTTGTATTTTGTGTTCAAATTTTAAGTTGTCCGGGCATTTTTTGACGTCCTTTAAGATATTGACTTGATATTTGGTATGTGGCTATATCTAGTTGAGTTACAGTTTAAGTTCGAATTTCGTTCCGGTCGAATGATATTTGGCTGAGTTATGGCCCTTGAACTTGTATTTTCTGTTCAAATTTTAAGTTTTCCTGGTTTTCTTTTTAGGTCCTCTGAGCTATTGACTTGATATTTGGTATGTGGCTATATCTAGATGAGTTACAGTTTAAGTTCGAATTTCGTTCCGGTCGAATGATATTTGGCTGAGTTATGGCCCTTGAACTTTTTTGTTCAAATTTTAAGTTGTCCGGGATTTTTTTGACTGACGTCCTTTGAGATATTGACTTGATATTTGGTATGTGGCTATATCTAGTTAAGTTACAGTTTAAGTTCGAATTTTGTTCCGGTCGAATGATTTTTGGCTGAGTTATGGCCCTTGAACTTTTTTTTTCAAATTTTAAGTTGTCCGGACTTTTTTTTCATGTCCTTTGAAATATTGACTTGATATTTGGTATGTGCCTATATCTAGATGAGTTACAGTTGAATTTAGAATTTCGTTCCGGTCGAATGATATTTAGCTGAGTTATGGCCCTTGAACTTTTTTTTCAAATTTTAAGTTGTCCGAACTTTTTTTTCACGTCCTTTGAAATATTGACTTGATATTTGGTATGTGGCTATATCTAGATGAGTTACAGTTTAAGTTCGAATTTCGTTCCGGTCGAATGATATTTGGCTGAGTTATGGCCCTTGAACTTTTTTGTTCAAATTTTAAGTTGTCCGGGATTTTTTTGACTGACGTCCTTTGAGATATTGACTTGATATTTGGTATGTGGCTATATCTAGTTAAGTTACAGTTTAAGTTCGAATTTTGTTCCGGTCGAATGATTTTTGGCTGAGTTATGAACCTTGAACTTGTATTTTTTGTTCAAATTTTAAGTTGTCCGGGCCTTTTTTGACGTCCTTTGAGATATTGACTTGATATTTGGTATGTGGCTATATCTAGATGAGTTACAGTTGAATTTCGAATTTCGTTCCGGTCGAATGATATTTAGCTGAGTTATGGCCCTTGAACTTTTTTTTTCAAATTTTAAGTTGTCCGGACTTTTTTTTCATGTCCTTTGAAATATTGACTTGATATTTGGCATGTGGCTATATCTAGATGTGTTACAGTTTAAGTTCGAATTTCGTTCCGGTCGAATGATATTTAGCTGAGTTATGGCCCTTGAACTTTTTTTTTCAAATTTTAAGTTGTCCGGACTTTTTTTTCATGTCCTTTGAAATATTGACTTGATATTTGGTATGTGGCTATATCTAGTTGAGTTACAGTTTAAGTTCGAATTTCGTTCCGGTCGAATGATATTTGGCTGAGTTATGGCCCTTGAACTTGTATTTTTTTCAGATTTTAAGTTGTCCGGACCTTTTTTTTACTGACGTCCTTTGAGATATTGACTTGATATTTGGTATGTGGCTATATCTAGTTGAGTTACAGTTTAAGTTCGAATTTCGTTCCGGTCGAATGATTTTTGGCTGAGTTATGGCCTTGAACTTGTATTTTGTGTTCAAATTTTAAGTTGTCCGGGCCTTTTTTGACGTCCTTTAAGATATTGACTTGATATTTGGTATGTGGCTATATCTAGTTGAGTTACAGTTTAAGTTCGAATTTCGTTCCGGTCGAATGATATTTGGCTGAGTTATGGCCCTTGAACTTGTATTTTCTGTTCAAATTTTAAGTTTTCCTGGTTTTCTTTTTAGGTCCTCTGAGCTATTGACTTGATATTTGGTATGTGGCTATATCTAGATGAGTTACAGTTGAATTTCGAATTTCGTTCCGGTCGAATGATATTTAGCTGAGTTATGGCCCTTGAACTTTTTTTTCAAATTTTAAGTTGTCCGGACTTTTTTTTCATGTCCTTTGAAATATTGACTTGATATTTGGTATGTGGCTATATCTAGTTGAGTTACAGTTTAAGTTCGAATTTCGTTCCGGTCGAATGATTTTTGGCTGAGTTATGGCCCTTGAACTTGTATTTTGTGTTCAAATTTTAAGTTGTCCGGGCCTTTTTTGACGTCCTTTGAGATATTGACTTGATATTTGGTATGTGGCTATATCTAGTTGAGTTACAGTTTAAGTTCGAATTTCGTTCCGGTCGAATGATATTTGGCTGAGTTATGGCCCTTGAACTTGTATTTTCTGTTCAAATTTTAAGTTTTCCTGGTTTTCTTTTTAGATCCTCTGAGCTATTGACTTGATATTTGGTATGTGGCTATATCTAGATGAGTTACAGTTGAATTTCGAATTTCGTTCCGGTCGAATGATATTTAGCTGAGTTATGGCCCTTGAACTTTTTTTTCAAATTTTAAGTTGTCCGGACTTTTTTTTCACGTCCTTTGAAATATTGACTTGATATTTGGTATGTGGCTATATCTAGATGAGTTACAGTTTAAGTTCGAATTTCGTTCCGGTCGAATGATATTTGGCTGAGTTATGGCCCTTGAACTTTTTTGTTCAAATTTTAAGTTGTCCGGGATTTTTTTGACTGACGTCCTTTGAGATATTGACTTGATATTTGGTATGTGGCTATATCTAGTTAAGTTACAGTTTAAGTTCGAATTTTGTTCCGGTCGAATGATTTTTGGCTGAGTTATGAACCTTGAACTTGTATTTTTTGTTCAAATTTTAAGTTGTCCGGGCCTTTTTTGACGTCCTTTGAGATATTGACTTGATATTTGGTATGTGGCTATATCTAGATGAGTTACAGTTGAATTTCGAATTTCGTTCCGGTCGAATGATATTTAGCTGAGTTATGGCCCTTGAACTTTTTTTTTCAAATTTTAAGTTGTCCGGACTTTTTTTTCATGTCCTTTGAAATATTGACTTGATATTTGGCATGTGGCTATATCTAGATGAGTTACAGTTTAAGTTCGAATTTCGTTCCGGTCGAATGATATTTAGCTGAGTTATGGCCCTTGAACTTTTTTGTTCAAATTTTAAGTTGTCCGGGCTTTTTTTGACTGGCGTCCTTTTAGATATTGACTTGATATTTGGTATGTGGCTATATCTAGTTGAGTTACAGTTTAAGTTCGAATTTCGTTCCGGTCGAATGATTATTGGCTGAGTTATGAACCTTGAACTTGTATTTTTTGTTCAAATTTTAAGTTGTCCGGGGCTTTTTTGACGTCCTTTGAGATATTGACTTGATATTTGGTATGTGGCTATATCTAGATGAGTTACAGTTGAATTTCGAATTTCGTTCCGGTCGAATGATATTTAGCTGAGTTATGGCCCTTGAACTTTTTTTTTCAAATTTTAAGTTGTCCGGACTTTTTTTTCATGTCCTTTGAAATATTGACTTGATATTTGGTATGTGGCTATATCTAGTTGAGTTACAGTTTAAGTTCGAATTTCGTTCCGGTCGAATGATATTTGGCTGAGTTATGGCCCTTGAACTTGTATTTTTTTTCAGATTTTAAGTTGTCCGGACCTTTTTTTACTGACGTCCTTTGAGATATTGACTTGATATTTGGTATGTGGCTATATCTAGTTGAGTTACAGTTTAAGTTCGAATTTCGTTCCGGTCGAATGATTTTTGGCTGAGTTATGGCCCTTGAACTTGTATTTTGTGTTCAAATTTTAAGTTGTCCGGGCCTTTTTTGACGTCCTTTAAGATATTGACTTGATATTTGGTATGTGGCTATATCTAGTTGAGTTACAGTTTAAGTTCGAATTTCGTTCCGGTCGAATGATATTTGGCTGAGTTATGGCCCTTGAACTTGTATTTTCTGTTCAAATTTTAAGTTTTCCTGGTTTTCTTTTTAGGTCCTCTGAGCTATTGACTTGATATTTGGTATGTGGCTATATCTAGATGAGTTACAGTTGAATTTCGAATTTTGTTCCGGTCGAATGATATTTAGCTGAGTTATGGCCCTTGAACTTTTTTTTCAAATTTTAAGTTGTCCGGACTTTTTTTTCATGTCCTTTGAAATATTGACTTGATATTTGGTATGTGGCTATATCTAGTTGAGTTACAGTTTAAGTTCGAATTTCGTTCCGGTCGAATGATTTTTGGCTGAGTTATGGCCCTTGAACTTGTATTTTGTGTTCAAATTTTAAGTTGTCCGGGCCTTTTTTGACGTCCTTTGAGATATTGACTTGATATTTGGTATGTGGCTATATCTAGTTGAGTTACAGTTTAAGTTCGAATTTCGTTCCGGTCGAATGATATTTGGCTGAGTTATGGCCCTTGAACTTGTATTTTCTGTTCAAATTTTAAGTTTTCCTGGTTTTCTTTTTAGGTCCTCTGAGCTATTGACTTGATATTTGGTATGTGGCTATATCTAGATGAGTTACAGTTGAATTTCGAATTTCGTTCCGGTCGAATGATATTTAGCTGAGTTATGGCCCTTGAACTTTTTTTTCAAATTTTAAGTTGTCCGGACTTTTTTTTCACGTCCTTTGAAATATTGACTTGATATTTGGTATGTGGCTATATCTAGATGAGTTACAGTTTAAGTTCGAATTTCGTTCCGGTCGAATGATATTTGGCTGAGTTATGGCCCTTGAACTTTTTTGTTCAAATTTTAAGTTGTCCGGGATTTTTTTGACTGACGTCCTTTGAGATATTGACTTGATATTTGGTATGTGGCTATATCTAGTTAAGTTACAGTTTAAGTTCGAATTTTGTTCCGGTCGAATGATTTTTGGCTGAGTTATGACCCTTGAACTTGTATTTTTTGTTCAAATTTTAAGTTGTCCGGGCCTTTTTTGACGTCCTTTGAGATATTGACTTGATATTTGGTATGTGGCTATATCTAGTTGAGTTACAGTTTAAGTTCGAATTTCGTTCCGGTCGAATGATTTTTGGCTGAGTTATGAACCTTGAACTTGTATTTTTTGTTCAAATTTTAAGTTGTCCGGGCCTTTTTTGACGTCCTTTGAAATATTGACTTGATATTTGGTATGTGGCTATATCTAGTTGAGTTACAGTTTAAGTTCGAATTTCGTTCCGGTCGAATGATTTTTAGCTGAGTTATGGCCCTTGAACTTGTATTTTGTGTTCAAATTTTAAGTTGTCCGGGCCTTTTTTGACGTCCTTTGAGATATTGACTTGATATTTGGTATGTGGCTATATCTAGTTGAGTTACAGTTTAAGTTCGAATTTCGTTCCGGTCGAATGATATTTGGCTGAGTTATGGCCCTTGAACTTGTATTTTCTGTTCAAATTTTAAGTTTTCCTGGTTTTCTTTTTAGGTCCTCTGAGCTATTGACTTGATATTTGGTATGTGGCTATATCTAGATGAGTTACAGTTGAATTTCGAATTTCGTTCCGGTCGAATGATATTTAGCTGAGTTATGGCCCTTGAACTTTTTTTTCAAATTTTAAGTTGTCCGGACTTTTTTTTCACGTCCTTTGAAATATTGACTTGATATTTGGTATGTGGCTATATCTAGATGAGTTACAGTTTAAGTTCGAATTTCGTTCCGGTCGAATGATATTTGGCTGAGTTATGGCCCTTGAACTTTTTTGTTCAAATTTTAAGTTGTCCGGGATTTTTTTGACTGACGTCCTTTGAGATATTGACTTGATATTTGGTATGTGGCTATATCTAGTTAAGTTACAGTTTAAGTTCGAATTTTGTTCCGGTCGAATGATTTTTGGCTGAGTTATGACCCTTGAACTTGTATTTTTTGTTCAAATTTTAAGTTGTCCGGGGCTTTTTTGACGTCCTTTGAGATATTGACTTGATATTTGGTATGTGGCTATATCTAGATGAGTTACAGTTGAATTTCGAATTTCGTTCCGGTCGAATGATATTTAGCTGAGTTATGGCCCTTGAACTTTTTTTTTCAAATTTTAAGTTGTCCGGACTTTTTTTTCATGTCCTTTGAAATATTGACTTGATATTTGGTATGTGCCTATATCTAGATGAGTTACAGTTTAAGTTCGAATTTCGTTCCGGTCGAATGATATTTAGCTGAGTTATGGCCCTTGAAATTTTTTGTTCAAATTTTAAGTTGTCCGGGCTTTTTTTGACTGACGTCCTTTGAGATATTGACTTGATATTTGGTATGTGGCTATATCTAGTTGAGTTACAGTTTAAGTTCGAATTTCGTTCCGGTCGAATGATTTTTGGCTGAGTTATGAACCTTGAACTTGTATTTTTTGTTCAAATTTTAAGTTGTCCGGGCCTTTTTTGACGTCCTTTGAGATATTGACTTGATATTTGGTATGTGGCTATATCTAGTTGAGTTACAGTTTAAGTTCGAATTTCGTTCCGGTCGAATGATATTTGGCTGAGTTATGGCCCTTGAACTTGTATTTTCTGTTCAAATTTTAAGTTTTCCTGGTTTTCTTTTTAGGTCCTCTGAGCTATTGACTTGATATTTGGTATGTGGCTATATCTAGATGAGTTACAGTTGAATTTCGAATTTCGTTCCGGTCGAATGATATTTAGCTGAGTTATGGCCCTTGAACTTTTTTTTCAAATTTTAAGTTGTCCGGACTTTTTTTTCACGTCCTTTGAAATATTGACTTGATATATGGTATGTGGCTATATCTAGATGAGTTACAGTTTAAGTTCGAATTTCGTTCCGGTCGAATGATATTTGGCTGAGTTATGGCCCTTGAACTTTTTTGTTCAAATTTTAAGTTGTCCGGGATTTTTTTGACTGACGTCCTTTGAGATATTGACTTGATATTTGGTATGTGGCTATATCTAGTTAAGTTACAGTTTAAGTTCGAATTTTGTTCCGGTCGAATGATTTTTGGCTGAGTTATGACCCTTGAACTTGTATTTTTTGTTCAAATTTTAAGTTGTCCGGGCCTTTTTTGACGTCCTTTGAGATATTGACTTGATATTTGGTATGTGGCTATATCTAGTTGAGTTACAGTTTAAGTTCGAATTTCGTTCCGGTCGAATGATATTTGGCTGAGTTATGGCCCTTGAACTTGTATTTTCTGTTCAAATTTTAAGTTTTCCTGGTTTTCTTTTTAGGTCCTCTGAGCTATTGACTTGATATTTGGTATGTGGCTATATCTAGATGAGTTACAGTTGAATTTCGAATTTCGTTCCGGTCGAATGATATTTAGCTGAGTTATGGCCCTTGAACTTTTTTTTCAAATTTTAAGTTGTCCGGACTTTTTTTTCACGTCCTTTGAAATATTGACTTGATATATGGTATGTGGCTATATCTAGATGAGTTACAGTTTAAGTTCGAATTTCGTTCCGGTCGAATGATATTTGGCTGAGTTATGGCCCTTGAACTTTTTTGTTCAAATTTTAAGTTGTCCGGGATTTTTTTGACTGACGTCCTTTGAGATATTGACTTGATATTTGGTATGTGGCTATATCTAGTTAAGTTACAGTTTAAGTTCGAATTTTGTTCCGGTCGAATGATTTTTGGCTGAGTTATGACCCTTGAACTTGTATTTTTTGTTCAAATTTTAAGTTGTCCGGGCCTTTTTTGACGTCCTTTGAGATATTGACTTGATATTTGGTATGTGGCTATATCTAGTTGAGTTACAGTTTAGGTTCGAATTTCGTTCCGGTCGAATGATTTTTGGCTGAGTTATGAACCTTGAACTTGTATTTTTTGTTCAAATTTTAAGTTGTCCGGGCCTTTTTTGACGTCCTTTGAGATATTGACTTGATATTTGGTATGTGGCTATATCTAGATGAGTTACAGTTGAATTTCGAATTTCGTTCCGGTCGAATGATATTTAGCTGAGTTATGGCCCTTGAACTTTTTTTTTCAAATTTTAAGTTGTCCGGACTTTTTTTTCATGTCCTTTGAAATATTGACTTGATATTTGGTATGTGCCTATATCTAGATGAGTTACAGTTTAAGTTCGAATTTCGTTCCGGTCGAATGATATTTAGCTGAGTTATGGCCCTTGAAATTTTTTGTTCAAATTTTAAGTTGTCCGGGCTTTTTTTGACTGACGTCCTTTGAGATATTGACTTGATATTTGGTATGTGGCTATATCTAGTTGAGTTACAGTTTAAGTTCGAATTTCGTTCCGGTCGAATGATTTTTGGCTGAGTTATGAACCTTGAACTTGTATTTTCTGTTCAAATTTTAAGTTTTCCTGGTTTTCTTTTTAGGTCCTCTGAGCTATTGACTTGATATTTGGTATGTGGCTATATCTAGATGAGTTACAGTTGAATTTCGAATTTCGTTCCGGTCGAATGATATTTAGCTGAGTTATGGCCCTTGAACTTTTTTTTCAAATTTTAAGTTGTCCGGACTTTTTTTTCACGTCCTTTGAAATATTGACTTGATATATGGTATGTGGCTATATCTAGATGAGTTACAGTTTAAGTTCGAATTTCGTTCCGGTCGAATGATATTTGGCTGAGTTATGGCCCTTGAACTTTTTTGTTCAAATTTTAAGTTGTCCGGGATTTTTTTGACTTACGTCCTTTGAGATATTGACTTGATATTTGGTATGTGGCTATATCTAGTTAAGTTACAGTTTAAGTTCGAATTTTGTTCCGGTCGAATGATTTTTGGCTGAGTTATGACCCTTGAACTTGTATTTTTTGTTCAAATTTTAAGTTGTCCGGGCCTTTTTTGACGTCCTTTGAGATATTGACTTGATATTTGGTATGTGGCTATATCTAGTTGAGTTACAGTTTAAGTTCGAATTTCGTTCCGGTCGAATGATTTTTGGCTGAGTTATGAACCTTGAACTTGTATTTTTTGTTCAAATTTTAAGTTGTCCGGGCCTTTTTTGACGTCCTTTGAGATATTGACTTGATATTTGGTATGTGGCTATATCTAGATGAGTTACAGTTGAATTTCGAATTTCGTTCCGGTCGAATGATATTTAGCTGAGTTATGGCCCTTGAACTTTTTTTTTCAAATTTTAAGTTGTCCGGACTTTTTTTTCATGTCCTTTGAAATATTGACTTGATATTTGGTATGTGGCTATATCTAGATGAGTTACAGTTTAAGTTCGAATTTCGTTCCGGTCGAATGATATTTAGCTGAGTTATGGCCCTTGAAATTTTTTGTTCAAATTTTAAGTTGTCCGGACTTTTTTTGACTGACGTCCTTTGAGATATTGACTTGATATTTGGTATGTGGCTATATCTAGTTGAGTTACAGTTTAAGTTCGAATTTCGTTCCGGTCGAATGATTTTTGGCTGAGTTATGACCCTTGAACTTGTATTTTTTGTTCAAATTTTAAGTTGTCCGGGCCTTTTTTGACGTCCTTTGAGATATTGACTTGATATTTGGTATGTGGCTATATCTAGATGAGTTACAGTTGAATTTCGAATTTCGTTCCGGTCGAATGATATTTAGCTGAGTTATGGCCCTTGAAATTTTTTGTTCAAATTTTAAGTTGTCCGTGCTTTTTTTGACTGACGTCCTTTGAGATATTGACTTGATATTTGGTATGTGGCTATATCTAGTTGAGTTACAGTTTAAGTTCGAATTTCGTTCCGGTCGAATGATATTTGACTGAGTTATGGCCCTTGAACTTGTATTTTCTGTTCAAATTTTAAGTTGTCCGGACTTTTTTTTTACGTCCTTTGAAATATTGACTTGATATTTGGTATGTGGCTATATCTAGTTGCGTTACAGTTTAAGTTCGAATTTTGTTCCGGTCGAATGATTTTTGGCTGAGTTATGGCCCTTGAACTTGTATTTTTTGTTCAAATTTTAAGTTTTCCTGGTTTTCTTTTTAGGTCCTCTGAGATATTGACTTGATATTTGGTATGTGGCTATATCTAGATGAGTTACAGTTTAAGTTCGAATTTCGTTCCGATGGAATGATATTTGGCTGAGTTATGGCCCTTGAACTTGTATTTTTTGTTCAAATTTTAAGTTGTCCGGGCTTTTTTTGACTGACGTCCTTTGAGATATTGATTTGATATTTGGTATGTGGCTATATCTAGTTGAGTTACAGTTTAAGTTCGAATTTCGTTCCGGTCGAATGATTTTTGGCTGAGTTATGAACCTTGAACTTGTATTTTTTGTTCAAATTTTAAGTTGTCCGGGCCTTTTTTGACGTCCTTTGAGATATTGACTTGATATTTGGTATGTGGCTATATCTAGATGAGTTACAGTTGAATTTCGAATTTCGTTCCGGTCGAATGATATTTAGCTGAGTTATGGCCCTTGAACTTTTTTTTTCAAATTTTAAGTTGTCCGGACTTTTTTTTCATGTCCTTTGAAATATTGACTTGATATTTGGTATGTGGCTATATCTAGATGAGTTACAGTTTAAGTTCGAATTTCGTTCCGGTCGTATGATATTTAGCTGAGTTATGGCCCTTGAACTTTTTTGTTCAAATTTTAAGTTGTCCGGGCTTTTTTTGACTGACGTCCTTTGAGATATTGACTTGATATTTGGTATGTTGCTATATCTAGTTGAGTTACAGTTTAAGTTCGAATTTTGTTCCGGTCGAATGATTTTTGGCTGAGTTATGACCCTTGAACTTGTATTTTTTGTACAAATTTTAAGTTGTCCGGGCTTTTTTTGACTGACGTCCTTTGAGATATTGACTTGATATTTGGTATGTGGCTATATCTAGTTGAGTTACAGCTTAAGTTCGAATTTCGTTCCGGTCGAATGATTTTTGGCTGAGTTATGAACCTTGAACTTGTATTTTTTGTTCAAATTTTAAGTTGTCCGGGCCTTTTTTGACGTCCTTTGAGATATTGACTTGATATTTGGTATGTGGCTATATCTAGATGAGTTACAGTTGAATTTCGAATTTCGTTCCGGTCGAATGATATTTAGCTGAGTTATGGCCCTTGAACTTTTTTTTCAAATTTTAAGTTGTCCGGACTTTTTTTTCACGTCCTTTGAAATATTGACTTGATATTTGGTATGTGGCTATATCTAGATGAGTTACAGTTTAAGTTCGAATTTCGTTCCGGTCGAATGATATTTGGCTGAGTTATGGCCCTTGAACTTTTTTGTTCAAATTTTAAGTTGTCCGGGATTTTTTTGACTGACGTCCTTTGAGATATTGACTTGATATTTGGTATGTGGCTATATCTAGTTAAGTTACAGTTTAAGTTCGAATTTTGTTCCGGTCGAATGATTTTTGGCTGAGTTATGACCCTTGAACTTGTATTTTTTGTTCAAATTTTAAGTTGTCCGGGCCTTTTTTGACGTCCTTTGAGATATTGACTTGATATTTGGTATGTGGCTATATCTAGTTGAGTTACAGTTTAAGTTCGAATTTCGTTCCGGTCGAATGATTTTTGGCTGAGTTATGAACCTTGAACTTGTATTTTTTGTTCAAATTTTAAGTTGTCCGGGCCTTTTTTGACGTCCTTTGAAATATTGACTTGATATTTGGTATGTGGCTATATCTAGTTGAGTTACAGTTTAAGTTCGAATTTCGTTCCGGTCGAATGATTTTTAGCTGAGTTATGGCCCTTGAACTTGTATTTTGTGTTCAAATTTTAAGTTGTCCGGGCCTTTTTTGACGTCCTTTGAGATATTGACTTGATATTTGGTATGTGGCTATATCTAGTTGAGTTACAGTTTAAGTTCGAATTTCGTTCCGGTCGAATGATATTTGGCTGAGTTATGGCCCTTGAACTTGTATTTTCTGTTCAAATTTTAAGTTTTCCTGGTTTTCTTTTTAGGTCCTCTGAGCTATTGACTTGATATTTGGTATGTGGCTATATCTAGATGAGTTACAGTTGAATTTCGAATTTCGTTCCGGTCGAATGATATTTAGCTGAGTTATGGCCCTTGAACTTTTTTTTCAAATTTTAAGTTGTCCGGACTTTTTTTTCACGTCCTTTGAAATATTGACTTGATATTTGGTATGTGGCTATATCTAGATGAGTTACAGTTTAAGTTCGAATTTCGTTCCGGTCGAATGATATTTGGCTGAGTTATGGCCCTTGAACTTTTTTGTTCAAATTTTAAGTTGTCCGGGATTTTTTTGACTGACGTCCTTTGAGATATTGACTTGATATTTGGTATATGGCTATATCTAGTTAAGTTACAGTTTAAGTTCGAATTTTGTTCCGGTCGAATGATTTTTGGCTGAGTTATGACCCTTGAACTTGTATTTTTTGTTCAAATTTTAAGTTGTCCGGGGCTTTTTTGACGTCCTTTGAGATATTGACTTGATATTTGGTATGTGGCTATATCTAGATGAGTTACAGTTGAATTTCGAATTTCGTTCCGGTCGAATGATATTTAGCTGAGTTATGGCCCTTGAACTTTTTTTTTCAAATTTTAAGTTGTCCGGACTTTTTTTTCATGTCCTTTGAAATATTGACTTGATATTTGGTATGTGCCTATATCTAGATGAGTTACAGTTTAAGTTCGAATTTCGTTCCGGTCGAATGATATTTAGCTGAGTTATGGCCCTTGAAATTTTTTGTTCAAATTTTAAGTTGTCCGGGCTTTTTTTGACTGACGTCCTTTGAGATATTGACTTGATATTTGGTATGTGGCTATATCTAGTTGAGTTACAGTTTAAGTTCGAATTTCGTTCCGGTCGAATGATTTTTGGCTGAGTTATGAACCTTGAACTTGTATTTTTTGTTCAAATTTTAAGTTGTCCGGGCCTTTTTTGACGTCCTTTGAGATATTGACTTGATATTTGGTATGTGGCTATATCTAGTTGAGTTACAGTTTAAGTTCGAATTTCGTTCCGGTCGAATGATATTTGGCTGAGTTATGGCCCTTGAACTTGTATTTTCTGTTCAAATTTTAAGTTTTCCTGGTTTTCTTTTTAGGTCCTCTGAGCTATTGACTTGATATTTGGTATGTGGCTATATCTAGATGAGTTACAGTTGAATTTCGAATTTCGTTCCGGTCGAATGATATTTAGCTGAGTTATGGCCCTTGAACTTTTTTTTCAAATTTTAAGTTGTCCGGACTTTTTTTTCACGTCCTTTGAAATATTGACTTGATATATGGTATGTGGCTATATCTAGATGAGTTACAGTTTAAGTTCGAATTTCGTTCCGGTCGAATGATATTTGGCTGAGTTATGGCCCTTGAACTTTTTTGTTCAAATTTTAAGTTGTCCGGGATTTTTTTGACTGACGTCCTTTGAGATATTGACTTGATATTTGGTATGTGGCTATATCTAGTTAAGTTACAGTTTAAGTTCGAATTTTGTTCCGGTCGAATGATTTTTGGCTGAGTTATGACCCTTGAACTTGTATTTTTTGTTCAAATTTTAAGTTGTCCGGGCCTTTTTTGACGTCCTTTGAGATATTGACTTGATATTTGGTATGTGGCTATATCTAGTTGAGTTACAGTTTAAGTTCGAATTTCGTTCCGGTCGAATGATATTTGGCTGAGTTATGGCCCTTGAACTTGTATTTTCTGTTCAAATTTTAAGTTTTCCTGGTTTTCTTTTTAGGTCCTCTGAGCTATTGACTTGATATTTGGTATGTGGCTATATCTAGATGAGTTACAGTTGAATTTCGAATTTCGTTCCGGTCGAATGATATTTAGCTGAGTTATGGCCCTTGAACTTTTTTTTCAAATTTTAAGTTGTCCGGACTTTTTTTTCACGTCCTTTGAAATATTGACTTGATATATGGTATGTGGCTATATCTAGATGAGTTACAGTTTAAGTTCGAATTTCGTTCCGGTCGAATGATATTTGGCTGAGTTATGGCCCTTGAACTTTTTTGTTCAAATTTTAAGTTGTCCGGGATTTTTTTGACTGACGTCCTTTGAGATATTGACTTGATATTTGGTATGTGGCTATATCTAGTTAAGTTACAGTTTAAGTTCGAATTTTGTTCCGGTCGAATGATTTTTGGCTGAGTTATGACCCTTGAACTTGTATTTTTTGTTCAAATTTTAAGTTGTCCGGGCCTTTTTTGACGTCCTTTGAGATATTGACTTGATATTTGGTATGTGGCTATATCTAGTTGAGTTACAGTTTAGGTTCGAATTTCGTTCCGGTCGAATGATTTTTGGCTGAGTTATGAACCTTGAACTTGTATTTTTTGTTCAAATTTTAAGTTGTCCGGGCCTTTTTTGACGTCCTTTGAGATATTGACCTGATATTTGGTATGTGGCTATATCTAGATGAGTTACAGTTGAATTTCGAATTTCGTTCCGGTCGAATGATATTTAGCTGAGTTATGGCCCTTGAACTTTTTTTTTCAAATTTTAAGTTGTCCGGACTTTTTTTTCATGTCCTTTGAAATATTGACTTGATATTTGGTATGTGCCTATATCTAGATGAGTTACAGTTTAAGTTCGAATTTCGTTCCGGTCGAATGATATTTAGCTGAGTTATGGCCCTTGAAATTTTTTGTTCAAATTTTAAGTTGTCCGGGCTTTTTTTGACTGACGTCCTTTGAGATATTGACTTGATATTTGGTATGTGGCTATATCTAGTTGAGTTACAGTTTAAGTTCGAATTTCGTTCCGGTCGAATGATTTTTGGCTGAGTTATGAACCTTGAACTTGTATTTTCTGTTCAAATTTTAAGTTTTCCTGGTTTTCTTTTTAGGTCCTCTGAGCTATTGACTTGATATTTGGTATGTGGCTATATCTAGATGAGTTACAGTTGAATTTCGAATTTCGTTCCGGTCGAATGATATTTAGCTGAGTTATGGCCCTTGAACTTTTTTTTCAAATTTTAAGTTGTCCGGACTTTTTTTTCACGTCCTTTGAAATATTGACTTGATATATGGTATGTGGCTATATCTAGATGAGTTACAGTTTAAGTTCGAATTTCGTTCCGGTCGAATGATATTTGGCTGAGTTATGGCCCTTGAACTTTTTTGTTCAAATTTTAAGTTGTCCGGGATTTTTTTGACTTACGTCCTTTGAGATATTGACTTGATATTTGGTATGTGGCTATATCTAGTTAAGTTACAGTTTAAGTTCGAATTTTGTTCCGGTCGAATGATTTTTGGCTGAGTTATGACCCTTGAACTTGTATTTTTTGTTCAAATTTTAAGTTGTCCGGGCCTTTTTTGACGTCCTTTGAGATATTGACTTGATATTTGGTATGTGGCTATATCTAGTTGAGTTACAGTTTAAGTTCGAATTTCGTTCCGGTCGAATGATTTTTGGCTGAGTTATGAACCTTGAACTTGTATTTTTTGTTCAAATTTTAAGTTGTCCGGGCCTTTTTTGACGTCCTTTGAGATATTGACTTGATATTTGGTATGTGGCTATATCTAGATGAGTTACAGTTGAATTTCGAATTTCGTTCCGGTCGAATGATATTTAGCTGAGTTATGGCCCTTGAACTTTTTTTTTCAAATTTTAAGTTGTCCGGACTTTTTTTTCATGTCCTTTGAAATATTGACTTGATATTTGGTATGTGGCTATATCTAGATGAGTTACAGTTTAAGTTCGAATTTCGTTCCGGTCGAATGATATTTAGCTGAGTTATGGCCCTTGAAATTTTTTGTTCAAATTTTAAGTTGTCCGGGCTTTTTTTGACTGACGTCCTTTGAGATATTGACTTGATATTTGGTATGTGGCTATATCTAGTTGAGTTACAGTTTAAGTTCGAATTTCGTTCCGGTCGAATGATTTTTGGCTGAGTTATGACCCTTGAACTTGTATTTTTTGTTCAAATTTTAAGTTGTCCGGGCCTTTTTTGACGTCCTTTGAGATATTGACTTGATATTTGGTATGTGGCTATATCTAGATGAGTTACAGTTGAATTTCGAATTTCGTTCCGGTCGAATGATATTTAGCTGAGTTATGGCCCTTGAAATTTTTTGTTCAAATTTTAAGTTGTCCGTGCTTTTTTTGACTGACGTCCTTTGAGATATTGACTTGATATTTGGTATGTGGCTATATCTAGTTGAGTTACAGTTTAAGTTCGAATTTCGTTCCGGTCGAATGATATTTGACTGAGTTATGGCCCTTGAACTTGTATTTTCTGTTCAAATTTTAAGTTGTCCGGACTTTTTTTTTACGTCCTTTGAAATATTGACTTGATATTTGGTATGTGGCTATATCTAGTTGCGTTACAGTTTAAGTTCGAATTTTGTTCCGGTCGAATGATTTTTGGCTGAGTTATGGCCCTTGAACTTGTATTTTTTGTTCAAATTTTAAGTTTTCCTGGTTTTCTTTTTAGGTCCTCTGAGATATTGACTTGATATTTGGTATGTGGCTATATCTAGATGAGTTACAGTTTAAGTTCGAATTTCGTTCCGATGGAATGATATTTGGCTGAGTTATGGCCCTTGAACTTGTATTTTTTGTTCAAATTTTAAGTTGTCCGGGCTTTTTTTGACTGACGTCCTTTGAGATATTGATTTGATATTTGGTATGTGGCTATATCTAGTTGAGTTACAGTTTAAGTTCGAATTTCGTTCCGGTCGAATGATTTTTGGCTGAGTTATGAACCTTGAACTTGTATTTTTTGTTCAAATTTTAAGTTGTCCGGGCCTTTTTTGACGTCCTTTGAGATATTGACTTGATATTTGGTATGTGGCTATATCTAGATGAGTTACAGTTGAATTTCGAATTTCGTTCCGGTCGAATGATATTTAGCTGAGTTATGGCCCTTGAACTTTTTTTTTCAAATTTTAAGTTGTCCGGACTTTTTTTTCATGTCCTTTGAAATATTGACTTGATATTTGGTATGTGGCTATATCTAGATGAGTTACAGTTTAAGTTCGAATTTCGTTCCGGTCGTATGATATTTAGCTGAGTTATGGCCCTTGAACTTTTTTGTTCAAATTTTAAGTTGTCCGGGCTTTTTTTGACTGACGTCCTTTGAGATATTGACTTGATATTTGGTATGTGGCTATATCTAGTTGAGTTACAGTTTAAGTTCGAATTTTGTTCCGGTCGAATGATTTTTGGCTGAGTTATGACCCTTGAACTTGTATTTTTTGTACAAATTTTAAGTTGTCCGGGCTTTTTTTGACTGACGTCCTTTGAGATATTGACTTGATATTTGGTATGTGGCTATATCTAGTTGAGTTACAGCTTAAGTTCGAATTTCGTTCCGGTCGAATGATTTTTGGCTGAGTTATGAACCTTGAACTTGTATTTTTTGTTCAAATTTTAAGTTGTCCGGGCCTTTTTTGACGTCCTTTGAGATATTGACTTGATATTTGGTATGTGGCTATATCTAGATGAGTTACAGTTGAATTTCGAATTTCGTTCCGGTCGAATGATATTTAGCTGAGTTATGGCCCTTGAACTTTTTTTTCAAATTTTAAGTTGTCCGGACTTTTTTTTCATGTCCTTTGAAATATTGACTTGATATTTGGTATGTGGCTATATCTAGATGAGTTACAGTTTAAGTTCGAATTTCGTTCCGGTCGAATGATTTTTGGCTGAGTTATGAACCTTGAACTTGTATTTTTTGTTCAATTTTAAGTTGTCCGGACTTTTTTTACGTCCTTTGAAATATTGACTTGATATTTGGTATGTGGCTATATCTAGTTGAGTTACAGTTTAAGTTCGAATTTCGTTCCGGTCGAATGATTTTTGGCTGAGTTATGACCCTTGAACTTGTATTTTTATTCAGATTTTAAGTTGTCCGGACCTTTTTTTACTGACGTCCTTTGAGATATTGACTTGATATTTGGTATGTGGCTATATCTAGTTGAGTTACAGTTTAATTTCGAATTTCGTTCCGGTCGAATGATTTTTGGCTGAGTTATGACCCTTGAACTTGTATTTTTTGTTCAAATTTTAAGTTGTCCGGGCCTTTTTTGACGTCCTTTGAGATATTGACTTGATATTTGGTATGTGGCTATATCTAGTTGAGTTACAGCTTAAGTTCGAATTTCGTTCCGGTCGAATGATTTTTGGCTGAGTTATGGCCCTTGAACTTGTATTTTTTGTTCAAATTTTAAGTTGTCCGGGCTTTTTTTGACTGACGTCCTTTGATATATTGACTTGATATTTGGTATGTGGCTATATCTAGTTGAGTTACAGCTTAAGTTCGAATTTCGTTCCAGTCGAATGATTTTTAACTGAGTTATGAACCTTGAACTTGTATTTTTTGTTCAAATTTTAAGTTGTCCGGACCTTTTTTTTACTGACGTCCTTTGAGATATTAACTTGATATTTGGTATGTGGCTATATCTAGATGAGTCACAGTTTAAGATCGAATTTTGTACTGGTCGAATGATCTTTGGCTGAGTTATGGCCCTTGAACTTGTAGTATTTTTTTTCAGATTTTTAGTTGTCCGGACCTTTTTTTTACTGACGTCCTTTGAGATATTGATTTGATATTTGGTATGTGGCTATATCTAGATGAGTTACAGTTGAATTTCGAATTTCGTTCCGGTCGAATGAGATTTAGCTGAGTTATGGCCCTTGAACTTGTATTTTTTGTTCAAATTTTAAGTTGTTCGGACTTTTTTTTGACGTCCTTCGAGATATTGACTTGATATTTGGTATGTGGCTATATCTAGTTGAGTTACAGTTTAAGTTCGCATTTCGTTCCGGTCGAATGATTTTTGGCTGAGTTATGGCCCTTGAACTTGTATTTTTTGCTCAAATTTTAAGTTGTCCGGGCCTTTTTTGACGTCCTTTGAGATATTGACTTGATATTTGGTATGTGGCTATATCTAGTTGAGTTACAGTTTAAGTTCGAATTTCGTTCCGGTCGAATGATTTTTGGCTGAGTTATGACCCTTGAACTTGTATTTTTATTCAGATTTTAAGTTGTCCGGACCTTTTTTTACTGACGTCCTTTGAGATATTGACTTGATATTTGGTATGTGGCTATATCTAGTTGAGTTACAGTTTAAGTTCGAATTTTGTTCCGGTCGAATGATTTTTGGCTGAGTTATGACCCTTGAACTTGTATTTTTTGTACAAATTTTAAGTTGTCCGGGCTTTTTTTGACTGACGTCCTTTGAGATATTGACTTGATATTTGGTATGTGGCTATATCTAGTTGAGTTACAGCTTAAGTTCGAATTTCGTTCCGGTCGAATGATTTTTGGCTGAGTTATGAACCTTGAACTTGTATTTTTTGTTCAAATTTTAAGTTGTCCGGGCCTTTTTTGACGTCCTTTGAGATATTGACTTGATATTTGGTATGTGGCTATATCTAGATGAGTTACAGTTGAATTTCGAATTTCGTTCCGGTCGAATGATATTTAGCTGAGTTATGGCCCTTGAACTTTTTTTTCAAATTTTAAGTTGTCCGGACTTTTTTTTCATGTCCTTTGAAATATTGACTTGATATTTGGTATGTGGCTATATCTAGATGAGTTACAGTTTAAGTTCGAATTTCGTTCCGGTCGAATGATTTTTGGCTGAGTTATGAACCTTGAACTTGTATTTTTTGTTCAATTTTAAGTTGTCCGGACTTTTTTTACGTCCTTTGAAATATTGACTTGATATTTGGTATGTGGCTATATCTAGTTGAGTTACAGTTTAAGTTCGAATTTCGTTCCGGTCGAATGATTTTTGGCTGAGTTATGACCCTTGAACTTGTATTTTTATTCAGATTTTAAGTTGTCCGGACCTTTTTTTACTGACGTCCTTTGAGATATTGACTTGATATTTGGTATGTGGCTATATCTAGTTGAGTTACAGTTTAATTTCGAATTTCGTTCCGGTCGAATGATTTTTGGCTGAGTTATGACCCTTGAACTTGTATTTTTTGTTCAAATTTTAAGTTGTCCGGTCCTTTTTTGACGTCCTTTGAGATATTGACTTGATATTTGGTATGTGGCTATATCTAGTTGAGTTACAGCTTAAGTTCGAATTTCGTTCCGGTCGAATGATTTTTGGCTGAGTTATGGCCCTTGAACTTGTATTTTTTGTTCAAATTTTAAGTTGTCCGGGCTTTTTTTGACTGACGTCCTTTGATATATTGACTTGATATTTGGTATGTGGCTATATCTAGTTGAGTTACAGCTTAAGTTCGAATTTCGTTCCAGTCGAATGATTTTTAACTGAGTTATGAACCTTGAACTTGTATTTTTTGTTCAAATTTTAAGTTGTCCGGACCTTTTTTTTACTGACGTCCTTTGAGATATTGACTTGATATTTGGTATGTGGCTATATCTAGATGAGTCACAGTTTAAGATCGAATTTTGTACTGGTCGAATGATCTTTGGCTGAGTTATGGCCCTTGAACTTGTAGTATTTTTTTTCAGATTTTTAGTTGTCCGGACCTTTTTTTTACTGACGTCCTTTGAGATATTGATTTGATATTTGGTATGTGGCTATATCTAGATGAGTTACAGTTGAATTTCGAATTTCGTTCCGGTCGAATGAGATTTAGCTGAGTTATGGCCCTTGAACTTGTATTTTTTGTTCAAATTTTAAGTTGTTCGGACTTTTTTTTGACGTCCTTCGAGATATTGACTTGATATTTGGTATGTGGCTATATCTAGTTGAGTTACAGTTTAAGTTCGCATTTCGTTCCGGTCGAATGATTTTTGGCTGAGTTATGGCCCTTGAACTTGTATTTTTTGCTCAAATTTTAAGTTGTCCGGGCCTTTTTTGACGTCCTTTGAGATATTGACTTGATATTTGGTATGTGGCTATATCTAGTTGAGTTACAGTTTAAGTTCGAATTTCGTTCCGGTCGAATGATTTTTGGCTGAGTTATGACCCTTGAACTTGTATTTTTATTCAGATTTTAAGTTGTCCGGACCTTTTTTTACTGACGTCCTTTGAGATATTGACTTGATATTTGGTATGTGGCTATATCTAGTTGAGTTACAGTTTAAGTTCGAATTTCGTTCCGGTCGAATGATTTTTGGCTGAGTTATGACCCTTGAACTTGTATTTTTTGTTCAAATTTTAAGTTGTTCGGACTTTTTTTTGACGTCCTTCGAGATATTGACTTGATATTTGGTATGTGGCTATATCTAGTTGAGTTACAGTTTAATTTCGAATTTCGTTCCGGTCGAATGATTTTTGGCTGAGTTATGAACTTGTATTTTTTGTTCAAATTTTAAGTTGTCCGAGCCTTTTTTGACGTCCTTTGAGATATTGACTTGATATTTGGTATGTGGCTATATCTAGATTAGTTACAGTTGAATTTCGAATTTCGTTCCGGTCGAATGATATTTAGCTGAGTTATGGCCCTTGAACTTTTTTTTTCAAATTTTAAGTTGTCCGGACTTTGTTTTTACGTCCTTTGAAATATTGACTTGATATTTGGTATGTGGCTATATCTAGATGAGTTACAGTTGAATTTAGAATTTCGTTCCGGTCGAATGATATTTGGCTGAGTTATGGCCCTTGAACTTTTTTGTTCAAATTTTAAGTTGTCCGGGATTTTTTTGACTAACGTCCTTTGAGATATTGACTTGATATTTGGTATGTGGCTATATCTAGTTGAGTTACAGTTTAAGTTCGAATTTCTTTCCGGTCGAATGATTTTTGGCTGAGTTATGACCCTTGAACTTGTATTTTTTGTTCAAATTTTAAGTTGTCCGGACTTTGTTTTTACGTCCTTTGAAATATTGACTTGATATTTGGTATGTGGCTATATCTAGATGAGTTACAGTTTAAATTCGAATTTCGTTCCGGTCGAATGATTTTTGGCTGAGTTATGACCCTTGAACTTGTATTTTTTGTTCAAATTTTAAGTTGTCCGGGCCTTTTCTGACGTCCTTTGAGATATTGACTTGATATTTGGTATGTGGCTATATCTAGATGAGTCACAGTTTAAGGTCGAATTTTGTACTGGTCGAATGATCTTTGGCTGAGTTATGGCCCTTGAACTTGTATTTTTTGTTCAAATTTTAAGTTGTTCGGACTTTTTTTTGACGTCCTTCGAGATATTGACTTGATATTTGGTATGTGGCTATATCTAGTTGAGTTACAGTTTAAGTTCGAATTTCGTTCCAGTCGAATGATTTTTAACTGAGTTATGAACCTTGAACTTGTATTTTTTGTTCAAATTTTAAGTTTTCCTGGTTTTCTTTTTAGGTCCTCTGAGATATTGACTTGATATTTGGTATGTGGCTATATCTAGATGAGTTACAGTTTAAGTTCGAATTTCGTTCCGATGGAATGATATTTGGCTGAGTTATGGCCCTTGAACTTGTATTTTTTGTTCAAATTTTAAGTTGTCCGGGCTTTTTTTGACTGACGTCCTTTGAGATATTGATTTGATATTTGGTATGTGGCTATATCTAGTTGAGTTACAGTTTAAGTTCGAATTTCGTTCCGGTCGAATGATTTTTGGCTGAGTTATGAACCTTGAACTTGTATTTTTTGTTCAAATTTTAAGTTGTCCGGGCCTTTTTTGACGTCCTTTGAGATATTGACTTGATATTTGGTATGTGGCTATATCTAGATGAGTTACAGTTGAATTTCGAATTTCGTTCCGGTCGAATGATATTTAGCTGAGTTATGGCCCTTGAACTTTTTTTTTCAAATTTTAAGTTGTCCGGACTTTTTTTTCATGTCCTTTGAAATATTGACTTGATATTTGGTATGTGGCTATATCTAGATGAGTTACAGTTTAAGTTCGAATTTCGTTCCGGTCGTATGATATTTAGCTGAGTTATGGCCCTTGAACTTTTTTGTTCAAATTTTAAGTTGTCCGGGCTTTTTTTGACTGACGTCCTTTGAGATATTGACTTGATATTTGGTATGTGGCTATATCTAGTTGAGTTACAGTTTAAGTTCGAATTTTGTTCCGGTCGAATGATTTTTGGCTGAGTTATGACCCTTGAACTTGTATTTTTTGTACAAATTTTAAGTTGTCCGGGCTTTTTTTGACTGACGTCCTTTGAGATATTGACTTGATATTTGGTATGTGGCTATATCTAGTTGAGTTACAGCTTAAGTTCGAATTTCGTTCCGGTCGAATGATTTTTGGCTGAGTTATGAACCTTGAACTTGTATTTTTTGTTCAAATTTTAAGTTGTCCGGGCCTTTTTTGACGTCCTTTGAGATATTGACTTGATATTTGGTATGTGGCTATATCTAGATGAGTTACAGTTGAATTTCGAATTTCGTTCCGGTCGAATGATATTTAGCTGAGTTATGGCCCTTGAACTTTTTTTTCAAATTTTAAGTTGTCCGGACTTTTTTTTCATGTCCTTTGAAATATTGACTTGATATTTGGTATGTGGCTATATCTAGATGAGTTACAGTTTAAGTTCGAATTTCGTTCCGGTCGAATGATTTTTGGCTGAGTTATGAACCTTGAACTTGTATTTTTTGTTCAATTTTAAGTTGTCCGGACTTTTTTTACGTCCTTTGAAATATTGACTTGATATTTGGTATGTGGCTATATCTAGTTGAGTTACAGTTTAAGTTCGAATTTCGTTCCGGTCGAATGATTTTTGGCTGAGTTATGACCCTTGAACTTGTATTTTTATTCAGATTTTAAGTTGTCCGGACCTTTTTTTACTGACGTCCTTTGAGATATTGACTTGATATTTGGTATGTGGCTATATCTAGTTGAGTTACAGTTTAATTTCGAATTTCGTTCCGGTCGAATGATTTTTGGCTGAGTTATGACCCTTGAACTTGTATTTTTTGTTCAAATTTTAAGTTGTCCGGGCCTTTTTTGACGTCCTTTGAGATATTGACTTGATATTTGGTATGTGGCTATATCTAGTTGAGTTACAGCTTAAGTTCGAATTTCGTTCCGGTCGAATGATTTTTGGCTGAGTTATGGCCCTTGAACTTGTATTTTTTGTTCAAATTTTAAGTTGTCCGGGCTTTTTTTGACTGACGTCCTTTGATATATTGACTTGATATTTGGTATGTGGCTATATCTAGTTGAGTTACAGCTTAAGTTCGAATTTCGTTCCAGTCGAATGATTTTTAACTGAGTTATGAACCTTGAACTTGTATTTTTTGTTCAAATTTTAAGTTGTCCGGACCTTTTTTTTACTGACGTCCTTTGAGATATTGACTTGATATTTGGTATGTGGCTATATCTAGATGAGTCACAGTTTAAGATCGAATTTTGTACTGGTCGAATGATCTTTGGCTGAGTTATGGCCCTTGAACTTGTAGTATTTTTTTTCAGATTTTTAGTTGTCCGGACCTTTTTTTTACTGACGTCCTTTGAGATATTGATTTGATATTTGGTATGTGGCTATATCTAGATGAGTTACAGTTGAATTTCGAATTTCGTTCCGGTCGAATGAGATTTAGCTGAGTTATGGCCCTTGAACTTGTATTTTTTGTTCAAATTTTAAGTTGTTCGGACTTTTTTTTGACGTCCTTCGAGATATTGACTTGATATTTGGTATGTGGCTATATCTAGTTGAGTTACAGTTTAAGTTCGCATTTCGTTCCGGTCGAATGATTTTTGGCTGAGTTATGGCCCTTGAACTTGTATTTTTTGCTCAAATTTTAAGTTGTCCGGGCCTTTTTTGACGTCCTTTGAGATATTGACTTGATATTTGGTATGTGGCTATATCTAGTTGAGTTACAGTTTAAGTTCGAATTTCGTTCCGGTCGAATGATTTTTGGCTGAGTTATGACCCTTGAACTTGTATTTTTATTCAGATTTTAAGTTGTCCGGACCTTTTTTTACTGACGTCCTTTGAGATATTGACTTGATATTTGGTATGTGGCTATATCTAGTTGAGTTACAGTTTAAGTTCGAATTTTGTTCCGGTCGAATGATTTTTGGCTGAGTTATGACCCTTGAACTTGTATTTTTTGTACAAATTTTAAGTTGTCCGGGCTTTTTTTGACTGACGTCCTTTGAGATATTGACTTGATATTTGGTATGTGGCTATATCTAGTTGAGTTACAGCTTAAGTTCGAATTTCGTTCCGGTCGAATGATTTTTGGCTGAGTTATGAACCTTGAACTTGTATTTTTTGTTCAAATTTTAAGTTGTCCGGGCCTTTTTTGACGTCCTTTGAGATATTGACTTGATATTTGGTATGTGGCTATATCTAGATGAGTTACAGTTGAATTTCGAATTTCGTTCCGGTCGAATGATATTTAGCTGAGTTATGGCCCTTGAACTTTTTTTTCAAATTTTAAGTTGTCCGGACTTTTTTTTCATGTCCTTTGAAATATTGACTTGATATTTGGTATGTGGCTATATCTAGATGAGTTACAGTTTAAGTTCGAATTTCGTTCCGGTCGAATGATTTTTGGCTGAGTTATGAACCTTGAACTTGTATTTTTTGTTCAATTTTAAGTTGTCCGGACTTTTTTTACGTCCTTTGAAATATTGACTTGATATTTGGTATGTGGCTATATCTAGTTGAGTTACAGTTTAAGTTCGAATTTCGTTCCGGTCGAATGATTTTTGGCTGAGTTATGACCCTTGAACTTGTATTTTTATTCAGATTTTAAGTTGTCCGGACCTTTTTTTACTGACGTCCTTTGAGATATTGACTTGATATTTGGTATGTGGCTATATCTAGTTGAGTTACAGTTTAATTTCGAATTTCGTTCCGGTCGAATGATTTTTGGCTGAGTTATGACCCTTGAACTTGTATTTTTTGTTCAAATTTTAAGTTGTCCGGTCCTTTTTTGACGTCCTTTGAGATATTGACTTGATATTTGGTATGTGGCTATATCTAGTTGAGTTACAGCTTAAGTTCGAATTTCGTTCCGGTCGAATGATTTTTGGCTGAGTTATGGCCCTTGAACTTGTATTTTTTGTTCAAATTTTAAGTTGTCCGGGCTTTTTTTGACTGACGTCCTTTGATATATTGACTTGATATTTGGTATGTGGCTATATCTAGTTGAGTTACAGCTTAAGTTCGAATTTCGTTCCAGTCGAATGATTTTTAACTGAGTTATGAACCTTGAACTTGTATTTTTTGTTCAAATTTTAAGTTGTCCGGACCTTTTTTTTACTGACGTCCTTTGAGATATTGACTTGATATTTGGTATGTGGCTATATCTAGATGAGTCACAGTTTAAGATCGAATTTTGTACTGGTCGAATGATCTTTGGCTGAGTTATGGCCCTTGAACTTGTAGTATTTTTTTTCAGATTTTTAGTTGTCCGGACCTTTTTTTTACTGACGTCCTTTGAGATATTGATTTGATATTTGGTATGTGGCTATATCTAGATGAGTTACAGTTGAATTTCGAATTTCGTTCCGGTCGAATGAGATTTAGCTGAGTTATGGCCCTTGAACTTGTATTTTTTGTTCAAATTTTAAGTTGTTCGGACTTTTTTTTGACGTCCTTCGAGATATTGACTTGATATTTGGTATGTGGCTATATCTAGTTGAGTTACAGTTTAAGTTCGCATTTCGTTCCGGTCGAATGATTTTTGGCTGAGTTATGGCCCTTGAACTTGTATTTTTTGCTCAAATTTTAAGTTGTCCGGGCCTTTTTTGACGTCCTTTGAGATATTGACTTGATATTTGGTATGTGGCTATATCTAGTTGAGTTACAGTTTAAGTTCGAATTTCGTTCCGGTCGAATGATTTTTGGCTGAGTTATGACCCTTGAACTTGTATTTTTATTCAGATTTTAAGTTGTCCGGACCTTTTTTTACTGACGTCCTTTGAGATATTGACTTGATATTTGGTATGTGGCTATATCTAGTTGAGTTACAGTTTAAGTTCGAATTTCGTTCCGGTCGAATGATTTTTGGCTGAGTTATGACCCTTGAACTTGTATTTTTTGTTCAAATTTTAAGTTGTTCGGACTTTTTTTTGACGTCCTTCGAGATATTGACTTGATATTTGGTATGTGGCTATATCTAGTTGAGTTACAGTTTAATTTCGAATTTCGTTCCGGTCGAATGATTTTTGGCTGAGTTATGAACTTGTATTTTTTGTTCAAATTTTAAGTTGTCCGAGCCTTTTTTGACGTCCTTTGAGATATTGACTTGATATTTGGTATGTGGCTATATCTAGATTAGTTACAGTTGAATTTCGAATTTCGTTCCGGTCGAATGATATTTAGCTGAGTTATGGCCCTTGAACTTTTTTTTTCAAATTTTAAGTTGTCCGGACTTTGTTTTTACGTCCTTTGAAATATTGACTTGATATTTGGTATGTGGCTATATCTAGATGAGTTACAGTTGAATTTAGAATTTCGTTCCGGTCGAATGATATTTGGCTGAGTTATGGCCCTTGAACTTTTTTGTTCAAATTTTAAGTTGTCCGGGATTTTTTTGACTAACGTCCTTTGAGATATTGACTTGATATTTGGTATGTGGCTATATCTAGTTGAGTTACAGTTTAAGTTCGAATTTCTTTCCGGTCGAATGATTTTTGGCTGAGTTATGACCCTTGAACTTGTATTTTTTGTTCAAATTTTAAGTTGTCCGGACTTTGTTTTTACGTCCTTTGAAATATTGACTTGATATTTGGTATGTGGCTATATCTAGATGAGTTACAGTTTAAATTCGAATTTCGTTCCGGTCGAATGATTTTTGGCTGAGTTATGACCCTTGAACTTGTATTTTTTGTTCAAATTTTAAGTTGTCCGGGCCTTTTCTGACGTCCTTTGAGATATTGACTTGATATTTGGTATGTGGCTATATCTAGATGAGTCACAGTTTAAGGTCGAATTTTGTACTGGTCGAATGATCTTTGGCTGAGTTATGGCCCTTGAACTTGTATTTTTTGTTCAAATTTTAAGTTGTTCGGACTTTTTTTTGACGTCCTTCGAGATATTGACTTGATATTTGGTATGTGGCTATATCTAGTTGAGTTACAGTTTAAGTTCGAATTTCGTTCCAGTCGAATGATTTTTAACTGAGTTATGAACCTTGAACTTGTATTTTTTGTTCAAATTTTAAGTTGTCCGGACCTTTTTTTTACTGACGTCCTTTGAGATATTGACTTGATATTTGGTATGTGGCTATATCTAGATGAGTCACAGTTTAAGATCGAATTTTGTACTGGTCGAATGATCTTTGGCTGAGTTATGGCCCTTGAACTTGTAGTATTTTTTTTCAGATTTTTAGTTGTCCGGACCTTTTTTTTACTGACGTCCTTTGAGATATTGATTTGATATTTGGTATTTGGCTATATCTAGATGAGTTACAGTTGAATTTCGAATTTCGTTCCGGTCGAATGAGATTTAGCTGAGTTATGGCCCTTGAACTTGTATTTTTTGTTCAAATTTTAAGTTGTTCGGACTTTTTTTTGACGTCCTTCGAGATATTGACTTGATATTTGGTATGTGGCTATATCTAGTTGAGTTACAGTTTAAGTTCGCATTTCGTTCCGGTCGAATGATTTTTGGCTGAGTTATGGCCCTTGAACTTGTATTTTTTGCTCAAATTTTAAGTTGTCCGGGCCTTTTTTGACGTCCTTTGAGATATTGACTTGATATTTGGTATGTGGCTATATCTAGTTGAGTTACAGTTTAAGTTCGAATTTTGTTCCGGTCGAATGATTTTTGGCTGAGTTATGGCCCTTGAACTTGTATTTTTTGTTCAAATTTTAAGTTTTCCTGGTTTTCTTTTTAGGTCCTCTGAGATATTGACTTGATATTTGGTATGTGGCTATATCTAGATGAGTTACAGTTGAATTTCGAATTTCGTTCCGGTCGAATGATATTTGGCTGAGTTATGGCCCTTGAACTTTTTTGTTCAAATTTTAAGTTGTCCGGGATTTTTTTGACTAACGTCCTTTGAGATATTGACTTGATATTTGGTATGTGGCTATATCTAGTTGAGTTACAGTTTAAGTTCGAATTTTGTTCCGGTCGATTGATTTTTGGCTGAGTTATGACCCTTGAACTTGTATTTTTTGTTCAAATTTTAAGTTGTCCGGGCCTTTTTTGACGTCCTTTGAGATATTGACTTGATATTTGGTATGTGGCTATATCTAGTTGAGTTACAGTTGAAGTTCGAATTTCGTTACGGTCGAATGATTTTTGGCTGAGTTATGGCCCTTGAACTTGTATTTTTTGTTCAAATTTTAAGTTGTCCGGGCTTTTTTTGACTGACGTCCTTTGAGATATTGACTTGATATTTGGTATGTGGTTATATCTAGTTGAGTTACAGTTTAAGTTCGAATTTCTTTCCGGTCGAATGATTTTTGGCTGAGTTATGACCCTTGAACTTGTATTTTTTGTTCAAATTTTAAGTTGTCCGGACTTTGTTTTTACGTCCTTTGAAATATTGAC
Organism: Bathymodiolus brooksi; assembly: GCA_963680875.1. Classification (NCBI taxonomy): domain Eukaryota; kingdom Metazoa; phylum Mollusca; class Bivalvia; order Mytilida; family Modiolidae; genus Bathymodiolus; species Bathymodiolus brooksi. The sequence continues at coordinate 64,519,758 of OY804579.1, forward strand.
TTGATATTTGGTATGTGGCTATATCTAGATGAGTTACAGTTTAAATTCGAATTTCGTTCCGGTCGAATGAGATTTAGCTGAGTTATGGCCCTTGAACTTGTATTTTTTGTTCAAATTTTAAGTTGTTCGGACTTTTTTTTGACGTCCTTCGAGATATTGACTTGATATTTGGTATGTGGCTATATCTAGTTGAGTTACAGTTTAAGTTCGAATATCGTTCTGGTCGAATGATTTTTGGCTGAGTTATGAACCTGTATTTTTTGTTCAAATTTTAAGTTGTCCGGGCCTTTTTTGACGTCCTTTGAGATATTGACTTGGTATTTGGTATGTGGCTATATCTAGTTGAGTTACAGTTGAAGTTCGAATTTCGTTCCGGTCGAATGATTTTTGGCTGAGTTATGGCCCTTGAACTTGTATTTTTTGTTCAAATTTTAAGTTGTCCGGGCCTTTTCTGACGTCCTTTGAGATATTGAGTTTATATTTGGTATGTGGCTATATCTAAATGAGTCACAGTTTAAGGTCGAATTTTGTACTGGTCGAATGATCTTTGGCTGAGTTATGGCCCTTGAACTTGTATTTTTTGTTCAAATTTTAAGTTGTTCGAACTTTTTTTTGACGTCCTTCGAGATATTGACTTGATATTTGGTATGTGGCTATATCTAGTTGAGTTACAGTTTAAGTTCGAATTTCGTTCCAGTCGAATGATTTTTAGCTGAGTTATGAACCTTGAACTTGTATTTTTTGTTCAAATTTTAAGTTGTCCGGACCTTTTTTTTTACTGACGTCCTTTGAGATATTGACTTGATATTTGGTATGTGGCTATATCTAGATGAGTCACAGTTTAAGGTCGAATTTTGTACTGGTCGAATGATCTTTGGCTGAGTTATGGCCCTTGAACTTGTATTTTTTTTCAGATTTTTAGTTGTCCGGACCTTTTTTTTACTGACGTCCTTTGAGATATTGATTTGATATTTGGTATGTGGCTATATCTAGATGAGTTACAGTTGAATTTCGAATTTCGTTCCGGTCGAATGAGATTTAGCTGAGTTATGGCCCTTGAACTTGTATTTTTTGTTCAAATTTTAAGTTGTTCGGACTTTTTTTTGACGTCCTTCGAGATATTGACTTGATATTTGGTATGTGGCTATATCTAGTTGAGTTACAGTTGAAGTTCGAATTTCGTTCCGGTCGAATGATTTTTGGCTGAGTTATGGCCCTTGAACTTGTATTTTTTGTTCAAATTTTAAGTTGTCCGGACTTTGTTTTTACGTCCTTTGAAATATTGACTTGATATTTGGTATGTGGCTATATCTAGATGAGTTACAGTTTAAATTCGAATTTCGTTCCGGTCGAATGATTTTTGGCTGAGTTATGACCCTTGAACTTGTATTTTTTGTTCAAATTTTAAGTTGTCCGGGCCTTTTCTGACGTCCTTTGAGATATTGACTTGATATTTGGTATGTGGCTATATCTAGATGAGTCACAGTTTAAGATCGAATTTTGTACTGGTCGAATGATCTTTGGCTGAGTTATGGCCCTTGAACTTGTATTTTTTGCTCAAATTTTAAGTTGTCCGGGCCTTTTTTGACGTCCTTTGAGATATTGACTTGATATTTGGTATGTGGCTATATCTAGTTGAGTTACAGTTGAAGTTCGAATTTCGTTCCGGTCGAATGATTTTTGGCTGAGTTATGGCCCTTGAACTTGTATTTTTTGTTCAAATTTTAAGTTGTCCGGGCTTTTTTTGACTGATGTCCTTTGAGATATTGACTTGATATTTGGTATGTGGTTATATCTAGTTGAGTTACAGTTTAAGTTCGAATTTCTTTCCGGTCGAATGATTTTTGGCTGAGTTATGACCCTTGAACTTGTATTTTTTGTTCAAATTTTAAGTTGTCCGGACTTTGTTTTTACGTCCTTTGAAATATTGACTTGATATTTGGTATGTGGCTATATCTAGATGAGTTACAGTTTAAATTCGAATTTCGTTCCGGTCGAATGATTTTTGGCTGAGTTATGACCCTTGAACTTGTATTTTTTGTTCAAATTTTAAGTTGTCCGGGCCTTTTCTGACGTCCTTTGAGATATTGACTTGATATTTGGTATGTGGCTATATCTAGATGAGTCACAGTTTAAGATCGAATTTTGTACTGGTCGAATGATCTTTGGCTGAGTTATGGCCCTTGAACTTGTATTTTTTGTTCAAATTTTAAGTTGTTCGGACTTTTTTTTGACGTCCTTCGAGATATTGACTTGATATTTGGTATGTGGCTATATCTAGTTGAGTTACAGTTTAAGTTCGAATTTCGTTCCAGTCGAATGATTTTTAGCTGAGTTATGAACCTTGAACTTGTATTTTTTGTTCAAATTTTAAGTTGTCCGGACCTTTTTTTTACTGACGTCCTTTGAGATATTGACTTGATATTTGGTATGTGGCTATATCTAGATGAGTCACAGTTTAAGGTCGAATTTTGTACTGGTCGAATGATCTTTGGCTGAGTTATGGCCCTTGAACTTGTATTTTTTTTCAGATTTTTAGTTGTCCGGACCTTTTTTTTACTGACGTCCTTTGAGATATTGATTTGATATTTGGTATGTGGCTATATCTAGATGAGTTACAGTTGAATTTCGAATTTCGTTCCGGTCGAATGAGATTTAGCTGAGTTATGGCCCTTGAACTTGTATTTTTTGTTCAAATTTTAAGTTGTTCGGACTTTTTATTGACGTCCTTCGAGATATTGACTTGATATTTGGTATGTGGCTATATCTAGTTGAGTTACAGTTTAAGTTCGAATTTCGTTCCGGTCGAATGATTTTTGGCTGAGTTATGAACCTGTATTTTTTGTTCAAATTTTAAGTTGTCCGGGCCTTTTTTGACGTCCTTTGAGATATTGACTTGATATTTGGTATGTGGCTATATCTAGATGAGCTACAGTTGAATTTCGAATTTCGTTCCGGTCGAATGATATTTAGCTGAGTTATGGCCCTTGAACTTTTTTTTTCAAATTTTAAGTTGTCCGGACTTTGTTTTTACGTCCTTTGAAATATTGACTTGATATTTGGTATGAGGCTATATCTAGTTGAGTTACAGTTTAAGTTCGAATTTCGTTCCGGTCGAATGATTTTTGGCTGAGTTATGAACCTTGAACTTGTATTTTTTATTCAAATTTTAAGTTGTCCGGGCTTTTTTTGACGTCCTTTGAGATATTGACTTGATATTTGGTATGTGGCTATATCTAGATGAGTTACAGTTGAATTTCGAATTTCGTTCCGGTCGAATGATATTTAGCTGAGTTATGGCCCTTGAACTTTTTTTTCAAATTTTAAGTTGTCCGGACTTTTTTTTCATGTCCTTTGAAATATTGACTTGATATTTGGTATGTGGCTATATCTAGATGAGTTACAGTTTAAGTTCGAATTTCGTTCCGGTCGAATGATATTTGGCTGAGTTATGGCCCTTGAACTTGTATTTTGTGTTCAAATTTTAAGTTGTCCGGGCCTTTTTTGACGTCCTTTGAGATATTGACTTGATATTTGGTATGTGGCTATATCTAGTTGAGTTACAGTTTAAGTTCGAATTTTGTTCCGGTCGAATGATTTTTGGCTGAGTTATGGCCCTTGAACTTGTATTTTTTGCTCAAATTTTAAGTTGTCCGGGCCTTTTTTGACGTCCTTTGAGATATTGACTTGATATTTGGTATGTGGCTATATCTAGTTGAGTTACAGTTTAAGTTCGAATTTCGTTCCGGTCGAATGATATTTGGCTGAGTTATGGCCCTTGAACTTGTATTTTCTGTTCAAATTTTAAGTTGTCCGGTCTTTTTTTTTACGTCCTTTGAAATATTGACTTGATATTTGGTATGTGGCTATATCTAGTTGCGTTACAGTTTAAGTTCCAATTTTGTTCCGGTCGAATGATTTTTGGCTGAGTTATGGCCCTTGAACTTGTATTTTTTGTTCAAATTTTAAGTTTTCCTGGTTTTCTTTTTAGGTCCTCTGAGATATTGACTTGATATTTGGTATGTGGCTATATCTAGATGAGTTACAGTTTAAGTTCGAATATCGTTCTGGTCGAATGATTTTTGGCTGAGTTATGAACCTGTATTTTTTGTTCAAATTTTAAGTTGTTCGGACTTTTTTTTGACGTCCTTCGAGATATTGACTTGATATTTGGTATGTGGCTATATCTAGTTGAGTTACAGTTTAAGTTCGAATATCGTTCTGGTCGAATGATTTTTGGCTGAGTTATGAACCTGTATTTTTTGTTCAAATTTTAAGTTGTCCGGGCCTTTTTTGACGTCCTTTGAGATATTGACTTGGTATTTGGTATGTGGCTATATCTAGTTGAGTTACAGTTGAAGTTCGAATTTCGTTCCGGTCGAATGATATTTGGCTGAGTTATGGCCCTTGAACTTTTTTGTTCAAATTTTAAGTTGTCCGGGATTTTTTTGACTAACGTCCTTTGAGATATTGACTTGATATTTGGTATGTGGCTATATCTAGTTGAGTTACAGTTTAAGTTCGAATTTTGTTCCGGTCGAATGATTTTTGGCTGAGTTATGACCCTTGAACTTGTATTTTTTGTTCAAATTTTAAGTTGTCCGGGCCTTTTTTGACGTCCTTTGAGATATTGACTTGATATTTGGTATGTGGTTATATCTAGTTGAGTTACAGTTTAAGTTCGAATTTCTTTCCGGTCGAATGATTTTTGGCTGAGTTATGACCCTTGAACTTGTATTTTTTGTTCAAATTTTAAGTTGTTCGGACTTTTTTTTGACGTCCTTCGAGATATTGACTTGATATTTGGTATGTGGCTATATCTAGTTGAGTTACAGTTTAAGTTCGAATTTCGTTCCAGTCGAATGATTTTTAACTGAGTTATGAACCTTGAACTTGTATTTTTTGTTCAAATTTTAAGTTGTCCGGACCTTTTTTTTACTGACGTCCTTTGAGATATTGACTTGATATTTGGTATGTGGCTATATCTAGATGAGTCACAGTTTAAGGTCGAATTTTGTACTGGTCGAATGATCTTTGGCTGAGTTATGGCCCTTGAACTTGTAGTATTTTTTTTCAGATTTTTAGTTGTCCGGACCTTTTTTTTACTGACGTCCTTTGAGATATTGATTTGATATTTGGTATGTGGCTATATCTAGATGAGTTACAGTTGAATTTCGAATTTCGTTCCGGTCGAATGAGATTTAGCTGAGTTATGGCCCTTGAACTTGTATTTTTTGTTCAAATTTTAAGTTGTTCGGACTTTTTTTTGACGTCCTTCGAGATATTGACTTGATATTTGGTATGTGGCTATATCTAGTTGAGTTACAGTTTAAGTTCGCATTTCGTTCCGGTCGAATGATTTTTGGCTGAGTTATGGCCCTTGAACTTGTATTTTTTGCTCAAATTTTAAGTTGTCCGGGCCTTTTTTGACGTCCTTTGAGATATTGACTTGATATTTGGTATGTGGCTATATCTAGTTGAGTTACAGTTTAAGTTCGAATTTCGTTCCGGTCGAATGATTTTTGGCTGAGTTATGACCCTTGAACTTGTATTTTTATTCAGATTTTAAGTTGTCCGGACCTTTTTTTACTGACGTCCTTTGAGATATTGACTTGATATTTGGTATGTGGCTATATCTAGTTGAGTTACAGTTTAAGTTCGAATTTCGTTCCGGTCGAATGATTTTTGGCTGAGTTATGACCCTTGAACTTGTATTTTTTGTTCAAATTTTAAGTTGTTCGGACTTTTTTTTGACGTCCTTCGAGATATTGACTTGATATTTGGTATGTGGCTATATCTAGTTGAGTTACAGTTTAATTTCGAATTTCGTTCCGGTCGAATGATTTTTGGCTGAGTTATGAACCTGTATTTTTTGTTCAAATTTTAAGTTGTCCGAGCCTTTTTTGACGTCCTTTGAGATATTGACTTGATATTTGGTATGTGGCTATATCTAGATTAGTTACAGTTGAATTTCGAATTTCGTTCCGGTCGAATGATATTTAGCTGAGTTATGGCCCTTGAACTTTTTTTTTCAAATTTTAAGTTGTCCGGACTTTGTTTTTACGTCCTTTGAAATATTGACTTGATATTTGGTATGTGGCTATATCTAGATGAGTTACAGTTGAATTTAGAATTTCGTTCCGGTCGAATGATATTTGGCTGAGTTATGGCCCTTGAACTTTTTTGTTCAAATTTTAAGTTGTCCGGGATTTTTTTGACTAACGTCCTTTGAGATATTGACTTGATATTTGGTATGTGGCTATATCTAGTTGAGTTACAGTTTAAGTTCGAATTTCTTTCCGGTCGAATGATTTTTGGCTGAGTTATGACCCTTGAACTTGTATTTTTTGTTCAAATTTTAAGTTGTCCGGACTTTGTTTTTACGTCCTTTGAAATATTGACTTGATATTTGGTATGTGGCTATATCTAGATGAGTTACAGTTTAAATTCGAATTTCGTTCCGGTCGAATGATTTTTGGCTGAGTTATGACCCTTGAACTTGTATTTTTTGTTCAAATTTTAAGTTGTCCGGGCCTTTTCTGACGTCCTTTGAGATATTGACTTGATATTTGGTATGTGGCTATATCTAGATGAGTCACAGTTTAAGGTCGAATTTTGTACTGGTCGAATGATCTTTGGCTGAGTTATGGCCCTTGAACTTGTATTTTTTGTTCAAATTTTAAGTTGTTCGGACTTTTTTTTGACGTCCTTCGAGATATTGACTTGATATTTGGTATGTGGCTATATCTAGTTGAGTTACAGTTTAAGTTCGAATTTCGTTCCAGTCGAATGATTTTTAACTGAGTTATGAACCTTGAACTTGTATTTTTTGTTCAAATTTTAAGTTGTCCGGACCTTTTTTTTACTGACGTCCTTTGAGATATTGACTTGATATTTGGTATGTGGCTATATCTAGATGAGTCACAGTTTAAGATCGAATTTTGTACTGGTCGAATGATCTTTGGCTGAGTTATGGCCCTTGAACTTGTAGTATTTTTTTTCAGATTTTTAGTTGTCCGGACCTTTTTTTTACTGACGTCCTTTGAGATATTGATTTGATATTTGGTATTTGGCTATATCTAGATGAGTTACAGTTGAATTTCGAATTTCGTTCCGGTCGAATGAGATTTAGCTGAGTTATGGCCCTTGAACTTGTATTTTTTGTTCAAATTTTAAGTTGTTCGGACTTTTTTTTGACGTCCTTCGAGATATTGACTTGATATTTGGTATGTGGCTATATCTAGTTGAGTTACAGTTTAAGTTCGCATTTCGTTCCGGTCGAATGATTTTTGGCTGAGTTATGGCCCTTGAACTTGTATTTTTTGCTCAAATTTTAAGTTGTCCGGGCCTTTTTTGACGTCCTTTGAGATATTGACTTGATATTTGGTATGTGGCTATATCTAGTTGAGTTACAGTTTAAGTTCGAATTTTGTTCCGGTCGAATGATTTTTGGCTGAGTTATGGCCCTTGAACTTGTATTTTTTGTTCAAATTTTAAGTTTTCCTGGTTTTCTTTTTAGGTCCTCTGAGATATTGACTTGATATTTGGTATGTGGCTATATCTAGATGAGTTACAGTTGAATTTCGAATTTCGTTCCGGTCGAATGATATTTGGCTGAGTTATGGCCCTTGAACTTTTTTGTTCAAATTTTAAGTTGTCCGGGCCTTTTTTGACGTCCTTTGAGATATTGACTTGGTATTTGGTATGTGGCTATATCTAGTTGAGTTACAGTTGAAGTTCGAATTTCGTTCCGGTCGAATGATTTTTGGCTGAGTTATGGCCCTTGAACTTGTATTTTTTGTTCAAATTTTAAGTTGTCCGGGCCTTTTCTGACGTCCTTTGAGATATTGAGTTTATATTTGGTATGTGGCTATATCTAAATGAGTCACAGTTTAAGGTCGAATTTTGTACTGGTCGAATGATCTTTGGCTGAGTTATGGCCCTTGAACTTGTATTTTTTGTTCAAATTTTAAGTTGTTCGAACTTTTTTTTGACGTCCTTCGAGATATTGACTTGATATTTGGTATGTGGCTATATCTAGTTGAGTTACAGTTTAAGTTCGAATTTCGTTCCAGTCGAATGATTTTTAGCTGAGTTATGAACCTTGAACTTGTATTTTTTGTTCAAATTTTAAGTTGTCCGGACCTTTTTTTTTACTGACGTCCTTTGAGATATTGACTTGATATTTGGTATGTGGCTATATCTAGATGAGTCACAGTTTAAGGTCGAATTTTGTACTGGTCGAATGATCTTTGGCTGAGTTATGGCCCTTGAACTTGTATTTTTTTTCAGATTTTTAGTTGTCCGGACCTTTTTTTTACTGACGTCCTTTGAGATATTGATTTGATATTTGGTATGTGGCTATATCTAGATGAGTTACAGTTGAATTTCGAATTTCGTTCCGGTCGAATGAGATTTAGCTGAGTTATGGCCCTTGAACTTGTATTTTTTGTTCAAATTTTAAGTTGTTCGGACTTTTTTTTGACGTCCTTCGAGATATTGACTTGATATTTGGTATGTGGCTATATCTAGTTGAGTTACAGTTGAAGTTCGAATTTCGTTCCGGTCGAATGATTTTTGGCTGAGTTATGGCCCTTGAACTTTTTTTTTCAAATTTTAAGTTGTCCGGACTTTGTTTTTACGTCCTTTGAAATATTGACTTGATATTTGGTATGTGGCTATATCTAGATGAGTTACAGTTGAATTTAGAATTTCGTTCCGGTCGAATGATATTTGGCTGAGTTATGGCCCTTGAACTTTTTTGTTCAAATTTTAAGTTGTCCGGGATTTTTTTGACTAACGTCCTTTGAGATATTGACTTGATATTTGGTATGTGGCTATATCTAGTTGAGTTACAGTTTAAGTTCGAATTTCTTTCCGGTCGAATGATTTTTGGCTGAGTTATGACCCTTGAACTTGTATTTTTTGTTCAAATTTTAAGTTGTCCGGACTTTGTTTTTACGTCCTTTGAAATATTGACTTGATATTTGGTATGTGGCTATATCTAGATGAGTTACAGTTTAAATTCGAATTTCGTTCCGGTCGAATGATTTTTGGCTGAGTTATGACCCTTGAACTTGTATTTTTTGTTCAAATTTTAAGTTGTCCGGGCCTTTTCTGACGTCCTTTGAGATATTGACTTGATATTTGGTATGTGGCTATATCTAGATGAGTCACAGTTTAAGGTCGAATTTTGTACTGGTCGAATGATCTTTGGCTGAGTTATGGCCCTTGAACTTGTATTTTTTGTTCAAATTTTAAGTTGTTCGGACTTTTTTTTGACGTCCTTCGAGATATTGACTTGATATTTGGTATGTGGCTATATCTAGTTGAGTTACAGTTTAAGTTCGAATTTCGTTCCAGTCGAATGATTTTTAACTGAGTTATGAACCTTGAACTTGTATTTTTTGTTCAAATTTTAAGTTGTCCGGACCTTTTTTTACTGACGTCCTTTGAGATATTGACTTGATATTTGGTATGTGGCTATATCTAGATGAGTCACAGTTTAAGATCGAATTTTGTACTGGTCGAATGATCTTTGGCTGCGTTATGGCCCTTGAACTTGTAGTATTTTTTTTCAGATTTTTAGTTGTCCGGACCTTTTTTTTACTGACGTCCTTTGAGATATTGATTTGATATTTGGTATTTGGCTATATCTAGATGAGTTACAGTTGAATTTCGAATTTCGTTCCGGTCGAATGAGATTTAGCTGAGTTATGGCCCTTGAACTTGTATTTTTTGTTCAAATTTTAAGTTGTTCGGACTTTTTTTTGACGTCCTTCGAGATATTGACTTGATATTTGGTATGTGGCTATATCTAGTTGAGTTACAGTTTAAGTTCGCATTTCGTTCCGGTCGAATGATTTTTGGCTGAGTTATGGCCCTTGAACTTGTATTTTTTGCTCAAATTTTAAGTTGTCCGGGCCTTTTTTGACGTCCTTTGAGATATTGACTTGATATTTGGTATGTGGCTATATCTAGTTGAGTTACAGTTTAAGTTCGAATTTTGTTCCGGTCGAATGATTTTTGGCTGAGTTATGGCCCTTGAACTTGTATTTTTTGTTCAAATTTTAAGTTTTCCTGGTTTTCTTTTTAGGTCCTCTGAGATATTGACTTGATATTTGGTATGTGGCTATATCTAGATGAGTTACAGTTGAATTTCGAATTTCGTTCCGGTCGAATGATATTTGGCTGAGTTATGGCCCTTGAACTTTTTTGTTCAAATTTTAAGTTGTCCGGGATTTTTTTGACTAACGTCCTTTGAGATATTGACTTGATATTTGGTATGTGGCTATATCTAGTTGAGTTACAGTTTAAGTTCGAATTTTGTTCCGGTCGATTGATTTTTGGCTGAGTTATGACCCTTGAACTTGTATTTTTTGTTCAAATTTTAAGTTGTCCGGGCCTTTTTTGACGTCCTTTGAGATATTGACTTGATATTTGGTATGTGGCTATATCTAGTTGAGTTACAGTTGAAGTTCGAATTTCGTTCCGGTCGAATGATTTTTGGCTGAGTTATGGCCCTTGAACTTGTATTTTTTGTTCAAATTTTAAGTTGTCCGGGCTTTTTTTGACTGACGTCCTTTGAGATATTGACTTGATATTTGGTATGTGGTTATATCTAGTTGAGTTACAGTTTAAGTTCGAATTTCTTTCCGGTCGAATGATTTTTGGCTGAGTTATGACCCTTGAACTTGTATTTTTTGTTCAAATTTTAAGTTGTCCGGACTTTGTTTTTACGTCCTTTGAAATATTGACTTGATATTTGGTATGTGGCTATATCTAGATGAGTTACAGTTTAAATTCGAATTTCGTTCCGGTCGAATGAGATTTAGCTGAGTTATGGCCCTTGAACTTGTATTTTTTGTTCAAATTTTAAGTTGTTCGGACTTTTTTTTGACGTCCTTCGAGATATTGACTTGATATTTGGTATGTGGCTATATCTAGTTGAGTTACAGTTTAAGTTCGAATATCGTTCTGGTCGAATGATTTTTGGCTGAGTTATGAACCTGTATTTTTTGTTCAAATTTTAAGTTGTCCGGGCCTTTTTTGACGTCCTTTGAGATATTGACTTGGTATTTGGTATGTGGCTATATCTAGTTGAGTTACAGTTGAAGTTCGAATTTCGTTCCGGTCGAATGATTTTTGGCTGAGTTATGGCCCTTGAACTTGTATTTTTTGTTCAAATTTTAAGTTGTCCGGGCCTTTTCTGACGTCCTTTGAGATATTGAGTTTATATTTGGTATGTGGCTATATCTAAATGAGTCACAGTTTAAGGTCGAATTTTGTACTGGTCGAATGATCTTTGGCTGAGTTATGGCCCTTGAACTTGTATTTTTTGTTCAAATTTTAAGTTGTTCGAACTTTTTTTTGACGTCCTTCGAGATATTGACTTGATATTTGGTATGTGGCTATATCTAGTTGAGTTACAGTTTAAGTTCGAATTTCGTTCCAGTCGAATGATTTTTAACTGAGTTATGAACCTTGAACTTGTATTTTTTGTTCAAATTTTAAGTTGTCCGGACCTTTTTTTTACTGACGTCCTTTGAGATATTGACTTGATATTTGGTATGTGGCTATATCTAGATGAGTCACAGTTTAAGATCGAATTTTGTACTGGTCGAATGATCTTTGGCTGCGTTATGGCCCTTGAACTTGTAGTATTTTTTTTCAGATTTTTAGTTGTCCGGACCTTTTTTTTACTGACGTCCTTTGAGATATTGATTTGATATTTGGTATTTGGCTATATCTAGATGAGTTACAGTTGAATTTCGAATTTCGTTCCGGTCGAATGAGATTTAGCTGAGTTATGGCCCTTGAACTTGTATTTTTTGTTCAAATTTTAAGTTGTTCGGACTTTTTTTTGACGTCCTTCGAGATATTGACTTGATATTTGGTATGTGGCTATATCTAGTTGAGTTACAGTTTAAGTTCGCATTTCGTTCCGGTCGAATGATTTTTGGCTGAGTTATGGCCCTTGAACTTGTATTTTTTGCTCAAATTTTAAGTTGTCCGGGCCTTTTTTGACGTCCTTTGAGATATTGACTTGATATTTGGTATGTGGCTATATCTAGTTGAGTTACAGTTTAAGTTCGAATTTTGTTCCGGTCGAATGATTTTTGGCTTGAACTTGTATTTTTTGTTCAAATTTTAAGTTTTCCTGGTTTTCTTTTTAGGTCCTCTGAGATATTGACTTGATATTTGGTATGTGGCTATATCTAGATGAGTTACAGTTGAATTTCGAATTTCGTTCCGGTCGAATGATATTTGGCTGAGTTATGGCCCTTGAACTTTTTTGTTCAAATTTTAAGTTGTCCGGGATTTTTTTGACTAACGTCCTTTGAGATATTGACTTGATATTTGGTATGTGGCTATATCTAGTTGAGTTACAGTTTAAGTTCGAATTTTGTTCCGGTCGATTGATTTTTGGCTGAGTTATGACCCTTGAACTTGTATTTTTTGTTCAAATTTTAAGTTGTCCGGGCCTTTTTTGACGTCCTTTGAGATATTGACTTGATATTTGGTATGTGGCTATATCTAGTTGAGTTACAGTTGAAGTTCGAATTTCGTTCCGGTCGAATGATTTTTGGCTGAGTTATGGCCCTTGAACTTGTATTTTTTGTTCAAATTTTAAGTTGTCCGGGCTTTTTTTGACTGACGTCCTTTGAGATATTGACTTGATATTTGGTATGTGGTTATATCTAGTTGAGTTACAGTTTAAGTTCGAATTTCTTTCCGGTCGAATGATTTTTGGCTGAGTTATGACCCTTGAACTTGTATTTTTTGTTCAAATTTTAAGTTGTCCGGACTTTGTTTTTACGTCCTTTGAAATATTGACTTGATATTTGGTATGTGGCTATATCTAGATGAGTTACAGTTTAAATTCGAATTTCGTTCCGGTCGAATGAGATTTAGCTGAGTTATGGCCCTTGAACTTGTATTTTTTGTTCAAATTTTAAGTTGTTCGGACTTTTTTTTGACGTCCTTCGAGATATTGACTTGATATTTGGTATGTGGCTATATCTAGTTGAGTTACAGTTTAAGTTCGAATATCGTTCTGGTCGAATGATTTTTGGCTGAGTTATGAACCTGTATTTTTTGTTCAAATTTTAAGTTGTCCGGGCCTTTTTTGACGTCCTTTGAGATATTGACTTGGTATTTGGTATGTGGCTATATCTAGTTGAGTTACAGTTGAAGTTCGAATTTCGTTCCGGTCGAATGATTTTTGGCTGAGTTATGAACCTGTATTTTTTGTTCAAATTTTAAGTTGTCCGGGCCTTTTTTGACGTCCTTTGAGATATTGACTTGATATTTGGTATGTGGCTATATCTAGATGAGTCACAGTTTAAGGTCGAATTTTGTACTGGTCGAATGATCTTTGGCTGAGTTATGGCCCTTGAACTTGTATTTTTTGTTCAAATTTTAAGTTGTTCGGACTTTTTTTTGACGTCCTTCGAGATATTGACTTGATATTTGGTATGTGGCTATATCTAGTTGAGTTACAGTTTAAGTTCGAATTTCGTTCCAGTCGAATGATTTTTAGCTGAGTTATGAACCTTGAACTTGTATTTTTTGTTCAAATTTTAAGTTGTCCGGACCTTTTTTTTACTGACGTCCTTTGAGATATTGACTTGATATTTGGTATGTGGCTATATCTAGATGAGTCACAGTTTAAGGTCGAATTTTGTACTGGTCGAATGATCTTTGGCTGAGTTATGGCCCTTGAACTTGTATTTTTTTTCAGATTTTTAGTTGTCCGGACCTTTTTTTTACTGACGTCCTTTGAGATATTGATTTGATATTTGGTATGTGGCTATATCTAGATGAGTTACAGTTGAATTTCGAATTTCGTTCCGGTCGAATGAGATTTAGCTGAGTTATGGCCCTTGAACTTGTATTTTTTGTTCAAATTTTAAGTTGTTCGGACTTTTTTTTGACGTCCTTCGAGATATTGACTTGATATTTGGTATGTGGCTATATCTAGTTGAGTTACAGTTGAAGTTCGAATTTCGTTCCGGTCGAATGATTTTTGGCTGAGTTATGGCCCTTGAACTTGTATTTTTTGTTCAAATTTTAAGTTGTCCGGACTTTGTTTTTACGTCCTTTGAAATATTGACTTGATATTTGGTATGTGGCTATATCTAGATGAGTTACAGTTTAAATTCGAATTTCGTTCCGGTCGAATGATTTTTGGCTGAGTTATGACCCTTGAACTTGTATTTTTTGTTCAAATTTTAAGTTGTCCGGGCCTTTTCTGACGTCCTTTGAGATATTGACTTGATATTTGGTATGTGGCTATATCTAGATGAGTCACAGTTTAAGATCGAATTTTGTACTGGTCGAATGATCTTTGGCTGAGTTATGGCCCTTGAACTTGTATTTTTTGCTCAAATTTTAAGTTGTCCGGGCCTTTTTTGACGTCCTTTGAGATATTGACTTGATATTTGGTATGTGGCTATATCTAGTTGAGTTACAGTTGAAGTTCGAATTTCGTTCCGGTCGAATGATTTTTGGCTGAGTTATGGCCCTTGAACTTGTATTTTTTGTTCAAATTTTAAGTTGTCCGGGCTTTTTTTGACTGATGTCCTTTGAGATATTGACTTGATATTTGGTATGTGGTTATATCTAGTTGAGTTACAGTTTAAGTTCGAATTTCTTTCCGGTCGAATGATTTTTGGCTGAGTTATGACCCTTGAACTTGTATTTTTTGTTCAAATTTTAAGTTGTCCGGACTTTGTTTTTACGTCCTTTGAAATATTGACTTGATATTTGGTATGTGGCTATATCTAGATGAGTTACAGTTTAAATTCGAATTTCGTTCCGGTCGAATGATTTTTGGCTGAGTTATGACCCTTGAACTTGTATTTTTTGTTCAAATTTTAAGTTGTCCGGGCCTTTTCTGACGTCCTTTGAGATATTGACTTGATATTTGGTATGTGGCTATATCTAGATGAGTCACAGTTTAAGATCGAATTTTGTACTGGTCGAATGATCTTTGGCTGAGTTATGGCCCTTGAACTTGTATTTTTTGTTCAAATTTTAAGTTGTTCGGACTTTTTTTTGACGTCCTTCGAGATATTGACTTGATATTTGGTATGTGGCTATATCTAGTTGAGTTACAGTTTAAGTTCGAATTTCGTTCCAGTCGAATGATTTTTAGCTGAGTTATGAACCTTGAACTTGTATTTTTTGTTCAAATTTTAAGTTGTCCGGACCTTTTTTTTACTGACGTCCTTTGAGATATTGACTTGATATTTGGTATGTGGCTATATCTAGATGAGTCACAGTTTAAGGTCGAATTTTGTACTGGTCGAATGATCTTTGGCTGAGTTATGGCCCTTGAACTTGTATTTTTTTTCAGATTTTTAGTTGTCCGGACCTTTTTTTTACTGACGTCCTTTGAGATATTGATTTGATATTTGGTATGTGGCTATATCTAGATGAGTTACAGTTGAATTTCGAATTTCGTTCCGGTCGAATGAGATTTAGCTGAGTTATGGCCCTTGAACTTGTATTTTTTGTTCAAATTTTAAGTTGTTCGGACTTTTTATTGACGTCCTTCGAGATATTGACTTGATATTTGGTATGTGGCTATATCTAGTTGAGTTACAGTTTAAGTTCGAATTTCGTTCCGGTCGAATGATTTTTGGCTGAGTTATGAACCTGTATTTTTTGTTCAAATTTTAAGTTGTCCGGGCCTTTTTTGACGTCCTTTGAGATATTGACTTGATATTTGGTATGTGGCTATATCTAGATGAGCTACAGTTGAATTTCGAATTTCGTTCCGGTCGAATGATATTTAGCTGAGTTATGGCCCTTGAACTTTTTTTTTCAAATTTTAAGTTGTCCGGACTTTGTTTTTACGTCCTTTGAAATATTGACTTGATATTTGGTATGAGGCTATATCTAGTTGAGTTACAGTTTAAGTTCGAATTTCGTTCCGGTCGAATGATTTTTGGCTGAGTTATGAACCTTGAACTTGTATTTTTTATTCAAATTTTAAGTTGTCCGGGCTTTTTTTGACGTCCTTTGAGATATTGACTTGATATTTGGTATGTGGCTATATCTAGATGAGTTACAGTTGAATTTCGAATTTCGTTCCGGTCGAATGATATTTAGCTGAGTTATGGCCCTTGAACTTTTTTTTCAAATTTTAAGTTGTCCGGACTTTTTTTTCATGTCCTTTGAAATATTGACTTGATATTTGGTATGTGGCTATATCTAGATGAGTTACAGTTTAAGTTCGAATTTCGTTCCGGTCGAATGATATTTGGCTGAGTTATGGCCCTTGAACTTGTATTTTGTGTTCAAATTTTAAGTTGTCCGGGCCTTTTTTGACGTCCTTTGAGATATTGACTTGATATTTGGTATGTGGCTATATCTAGTTGAGTTACAGTTTAAGTTCGAATTTTGTTCCGGTCGAATGATTTTTGGCTGAGTTATGGCCCTTGAACTTGTATTTTTTGCTCAAATTTTAAGTTGTCCGGGCCTTTTTTGACGTCCTTTGAGATATTGACTTGATATTTGGTATGTGGCTATATCTAGTTGAGTTACAGTTTAAGTTCGAATTTCGTTCCGGTCGAATGATATTTGGCTGAGTTATGGCCCTTGAACTTGTATTTTCTGTTCAAATTTTAAGTTGTCCGGTCTTTTTTTTTACGTCCTTTGAAATATTGACTTGATATTTGGTATGTGGCTATATCTAGTTGCGTTACAGTTTAAGTTCCAATTTTGTTCCGGTCGAATGATTTTTGGCTGAGTTATGGCCCTTGAACTTGTATTTTTTGTTCAAATTTTAAGTTTTCCTGGTTTTCTTTTTAGGTCCTCTGAGATATTGACTTGATATTTGGTATGTGGCTATATCTAGATGAGTTACAGTTTAAGTTCGAATATCGTTCTGGTCGAATGATTTTTGGCTGAGTTATGAACCTGTATTTTTTGTTCAAATTTTAAGTTGTTCGGACTTTTTTTTGACGTCCTTCGAGATATTGACTTGATATTTGGTATGTGGCTATATCTAGTTGAGTTACAGTTTAAGTTCGAATATCGTTCTGGTCGAATGATTTTTGGCTGAGTTATGAACCTGTATTTTTTGTTCAAATTTTAAGTTGTCCGGGCCTTTTTTGACGTCCTTTGAGATATTGACTTGGTATTTGGTATGTGGCTATATCTAGTTGAGTTACAGTTGAAGTTCGAATTTCGTTCCGGTCGAATGATATTTGGCTGAGTTATGGCCCTTGAACTTTTTTGTTCAAATTTTAAGTTGTCCGGGATTTTTTTGACTAACGTCCTTTGAGATATTGACTTGATATTTGGTATGTGGCTATATCTAGTTGAGTTACAGTTTAAGTTCGAATTTTGTTCCGGTCGAATGATTTTTGGCTGAGTTATGACCCTTGAACTTGTATTTTTTGTTCAAATTTTAAGTTGTCCGGGCCTTTTTTGACGTCCTTTGAGATATTGACTTGATATTTGGTATGTGGTTATATCTAGTTGAGTTACAGTTTAAGTTCGAATTTCTTTCCGGTCGAATGATTTTTGGCTGAGTTATGACCCTTGAACTTGTATTTTTTGTTCAAATTTTAAGTTGTTCGGACTTTTTTTTGACGTCCTTCGAGATATTGACTTGATATTTGGTATGTGGCTATATCTAGTTGAGTTACAGTTTAAGTTCGAATTTCGTTCCAGTCGAATGATTTTTAACTGAGTTATGAACCTTGAACTTGTATTTTTTGTTCAAATTTTAAGTTGTCCGGACCTTTTTTTTACTGACGTCCTTTGAGATATTGACTTGATATTTGGTATGTGGCTATATCTAGATGAATCACAGTTTAAGGTCGAATTTTGTACTGGTCGAATGATCTTTGGCTGAGTTATGGCCCTTGAACTTGTAGTATTTTTTTTCAGATTTTTAGTTGTCCGGACCTTTTTTTTACTGACGTCCTTTGAGATATTGATTTGATATTTGGTATGTGGCTATATCTAGATGAGTTACAGTTGAATTTCGAATTTCGTTCCGGTCGAAAGAGATTTAGCTGAGTTATGGCCCTTGAACTTGTATTTTTTGTTCAAATTTTAAGTTGTTCGGACTTTTTTTTGACGTCCTTCGAGATATTGACTTGATATTTGGTATGTGGCTATATCTAGTTGAGTTACAGTTTAAGTTCGAATTTCGTTCTGGTCGAATGATTTTTGGCTGAGTTATGAACCTGTATTTTTTGTTCAAATTTTAAGTTGTCCGGGCCTTTTTTGCCGTCCTTTGAGATATTGACTTGATATTTGGTATGTGGCTATATCTAGATGAGTTACAGTTGAATTTCGAATTTCGTTCCGGTCGAATGATATTTAGCTGAGTTATGGCCCTTGAACTTTTTTTTCAAATTTTAAGTTGTCCGGACTTTGTTTTTACGTCCTTTGAAATATTGACTTGATATTTGGTATGAGGCTATATCTAGTTGAGTTACAGTTTAAGTTCGAATTTCGTTCCGGTCGAATGATATTTAGCTGAGTTATGGCCCTTGAACTTGTATTTTTTGTTCAAATTTTAAGTTGTTCGGACTTTTTTTTGACGTCCTTCGAGATATTGACTTGATATTTGGTATGTGGCTATATCTAGTTGAGTTACAGTTTAAGTTCGAATTTCGTTCCGGTCGAATGATTTTTGGCTGAGTTATGAACCTGTATTTTTTGTTCAAATTTTAAGTTGTCCGAGCCTTTTTTGACGTCCTTTGAGATATTGACTTGATATTTGGTATGTGGCTATATCTAGATGAGTTACAGTTGAATTTCGAATTTCGTTCCGGTCGAATGATATTTAGCTGAGTTATGGCCCTTGAACTTTTTTTTCAAATTTTAAGTTGTCCGGACTTTGTTTTTACGTCCTTTGAAATATTGACTTGATATTTGGTATGTGGCTATATCTAGTTGAGTTACAGTTTAAGTTCGAATTTCGTTCCGGTCGAATGATTTTTGGCTGAGTTATGAACCTTGAACTTGTATTTTTTGTTCAAATTTTAAGTTGTTCGGACTTTTTTTTGACGTCCTTCGAGATATTGACTTGATATTTGGTATGTGGCTATATCTAGTTGAGTTACAGTTTAAGTTCGAATTTCGTTCCGGTCGAATGATTTTTGGCTGAGTTATGAACCTGTATTTTTTGTTCAAATTTTAAGTTGTCCGAGCCTTTTTTGACGTCCTTTGAGATATTGACTTGATATTTGGTATGTGGCTATATCTAGATGAGTTACAGTTGAATTTCGAATTTCGTTCCGGTCGAATGATATTTAGCTGAGTTATGGCCCTTGAACTTTTTTTTTCAAATTTTAAGTTGTCCGGACTTTGTTTTTACGTCCTTTGAAATATTGACTTGATATTTGGTATGTGGCTATATCTAGTTGAGTTACAGTTTAAGTTCGAATTTCGTTCCGGTCGAATGATTTTTGGCTGAGTTATGAACCTTGAACTTGTATTTTTTGTTCAAATTTTAAGTTGTCCGGGCTTTTTTTGACGTCCTTTGAGATATTGACTTGATATTTGGTATGTGGCTATATCTAGATGAGTTACAGTTGAATTTCGAATTTCGTTCCGGTCGAATGATATTTAGCTGAGTTATGGCCCTTGAACTTTTTTTTCAAATTTTAAGGTGTCCGGACTTTTTTTTCATGTCCTTTGAAATATTGACTTGATATTTGGTATGTGGCTATATCTAGATGAGTTACAGTTTAAGTTCGAATTTCGTTCCGGTCGAATGATATTTGGCTGAGTTATGGCCCTTGAACTTGTATTTTGTGTTCAAATTTTAAGTTGTCCGGGCCTTTTTTGACGTCCTTTGAGATATTGACTTGATATTTGGTATGTGGCTATATCTAGTTGAGTTACAGTTTAAGTTCGAATTTCGTTCCAGTCGAATGATTTTTAACTGAGTTATGAACCTTGAACTTGTATTTTTTGTTCAAATTTTAAGTTGTCCGGACCTTTTTTTTACTGACGTCCTTTGAGATATTGACTTGATATTTGGTATGTGGCTATATCTAGATGAATCACAGTTTAAGGTCGAATTTTGTACTGGTCGAATGATCTTTGGCTGAGTTATGGCCCTTGAACTTGTAGTATTTTTTTTCAGATTTTTAGTTGTCCGGACCTTTTTTTTACTGACGTCCTTTGAGATATTGATTTGATATTTGGTATGTGGCTATATCTAGATGAGTTACAGTTGAATTTCGAATTTCGTTCCGGTCGAAAGAGATTTAGCTGAGTTATGGCCCTTGAACTTGTATTTTTTGTTCAAATTTTAAGTTGTTCGGACTTTTTTTTGACGTCCTTCGAGATATTGACTTGATATTTGGTATGTGGCTATATCTAGTTGAGTTACAGTTTAAGTTCGAATTTCGTTCTGGTCGAATGATTTTTGGCTGAGTTATGAACCTGTATTTTTTGTTCAAATTTTAAGTTGTCCGGGCCTTTTTTGACGTCCTTTGAGATATTGACTTGATATTTGGTATGTGGCTATATCTAGATGAGTTACAGTTGAATTTCGAATTTCGTTCCGGTCGAATGATATTTAGCTGAGTTATGGCCCTTGAACTTTTTTTTCAAATTTTAAGTTGTCCGGACTTTGTTTTTACGTCCTTTGAAATATTGACTTGATATTTGGTATGAGGCTATATCTAGTTGAGTTACAGTTTAAGTTCGAATTTCGTTCCGGTCGAATGATATTTAGCTGAGTTATGGCCCTTGAACTTGTATTTTTTGTTCAAATTTTAAGTTGTTCGGACTTTTTTTTGACGTCCTTCGAGATATTGACTTGATATTTGGTATGTGGCTATATCTAGTTGAGTTACAGTTTAAGTTCGAATTTCGTTCCGGTCGAATGATTTTTGGCTGAGTTATGAACCTGTATTTTTTGTTCAAATTTTAAGTTGTCCGAGCCTTTTTTGACGTCCTTTGAGATATTGACTTGATATTTGGTATGTGGCTATATCTAGATGAGTTACAGTTGAATTTCGAATTTCGTTCCGGTCGAATGATATTTAGCTGAGTTATGGCCCTTGAACTTTTTTTTTCAAATTTTAAGTTGTCCGGACTTTGTTTTTACGTCCTTTGAAATATTGACTTGATATTTGGTATGTGGCTATATCTAGTTGAGTTACAGTTTAAGTTCGAATTTCGTTCCGGTCGAATGATTTTTGGCTGAGTTATGAACCTTGAACTTGTATTTTTTGTTCAAATTTTAAGTTGTTCGGACTTTTTTTTGACGTCCTTCGAGATATTGACTTGATATTTGGTATGTGGCTATATCTAGTTGAGTTACAGTTTAAGTTCGAATTTCGTTCCGGTCGAATGATTTTTGGCTGAGTTATGAACCTGTATTTTTTGTTCAAATTTTAAGTTGTCCGAGCCTTTTTTGACGTCCTTTGAGATATTGACTTGATATTTGGTATGTGGCTATATCTAGATGAGTTACAGTTGAATTTCGAATTTCGTTCCGGTCGAATGATATTTAGCTGAGTTATGGCCCTTGAACTTTTTTTTTCAAATTTTAAGTTGTCCGGACTTTGTTTTTACGTCCTTTGAAATATTGACTTGATATTTGGTATGTGGCTATATCTAGTTGAGTTACAGTTTAAGTTCGAATTTCGTTCCGGTCGAATGATTTTTGGCTGAGTTATGAACCTTGAACTTGTATTTTTTGTTCAAATTTTAAGTTGTCCGGGCTTTTTTTGACGTCCTTTGAGATATTGACTTGATATTTGGTATGTGGCTATATCTAGATGAGTTACAGTTGAATTTCGAATTTCGTTCCGGTCGAATGATATTTAGCTGAGTTATGGCCCTTGAACTTTTTTTTCAAATTTTAAGGTGTCCGGACTTTTTTTTCATGTCCTTTGAAATATTGACTTGATATTTGGTATGTGGCTATATCTAGATGAGTTACAGTTTAAGTTCGAATTTCGTTCCGGTCGAATGATATTTGGCTGAGTTATGGCCCTTGAACTTGTATTTTGTGTTCAAATTTTAAGTTGTCCGGGCCTTTTTTGACGTCCTTTGAGATATTGACTTGATATTTGGTATGTGGCTATATCTAGTTGAGTTACAGTTTAAGTTCGCATTTCGTTCCGGTCGAATGATTTTTGGCTGAGTTATGGCCCTTGAACTTGTATTTTTTGTTCAAATTTTAAGTTTTCCTGGTTTTCTTTTTAGGTCCTCTGAGATATTGACTTGATATTTGGTATGTGGCTATATCTAGATGAGTTACAGTTAAATATCGAATTTCGTTCCGGTCGAATGATATTTGGCTGAGTTATGGCCCTTGAACTTTTTTGTTCAAATTTTAAGTTGTCCGGGATTTTTTTGACTAACGTCCTTTGAGATATTGACTTGATATTTGGTATGTGGCTATATCTAGTTGAGTTACAGTTTAAGTTCGAATTTTGTTCCGGTCGAATGATTTTTGGCTGAGTTATGACCCTTGAACTTGTATTTTTTGTTCAAATTTTAAGTTGTCCGGGCCTTTTTTGACGTCCTTTGAGATATTGACTTGATATTTGGTATGTGGCTATATCTAGTTGAGTTACAGTTGAAGTTCGAATTTCGTTCCGGTCGAATGATTTTTGGCTGAGTTATGGCCCTTGAACTTGTATTTTTTGTTCAAATTTTAAGTTGTCCGGGCTTTTTTTGACTGACGTCCTTTGAGATATTGACTTGATATTTGGTATGTGGTTATATCTAGTTGAGTTACAGTTTAAGTTCGAATTTCTTTCCGGTCGAATGATTTTTGGCTGAGTTATGACCCTTGAACTTGTATTTTTTGTTCAAATTTTAAGTTGTCCGGACTTTGTTTTTACGTCCTTTGAAATATTGACTTGATATTTGGTATGTGGCTATATCTAGATGAGTTACAGTTTAAATTCGAATTTCGTTCCGGTCGAATGATTTTTGGCTGAGTTATGACCCTTGAACTTGTATTTTTTGTTCAAATTTTAAGTTGTCCGGGCCTTTTCTGACGTCCTTTGAGATATTGACTTGATATTTGGTATGTGGCTATATCTAGATGAGTCACAGTTTAAGGTCGAATTTTGTACTGGTCGAATGATCTTTGGCTGAGTTATGGCCCTTGAACTTGTATTTTTTGTTCAAATTTTAAGTTGTTCGGACTTTTTTTTGACGTCCTTCGAGATATTGACTTGATATTTGGTATGTGGCTATATCTAGTTGAGTTACAGTTTAAGTTCGAATTTCGTTCCAGTCGAATGATTTTTAACTGAGTTATGAACCTTGAACTTGTATTTTTTGTTCAAATTTTAAGTTGTCCGGACCTTTTTTTTACTGACGTCCTTTGAGATATTGACTTGATATTTGGTATGTGGCTATATCTAGATGAGTCACAGTTTAAGGTCGAATTTTGTACTGGTCGAATGATCTTTGGCTGAGTTATGGCCCTTGAACTTGTATTTTTTTTCAGATTTTTAGTTGTCCGGACCTTTTTTTTACTGACGTCCTTTGAGATATTGATTTGATATTTGGTATGTGGCTATATCTAGATGAGTTACAGTTGAATTTCGAATTTCGTTCCGGTCGAATGAGATTTAGCTGAGTTATGGCCCTTGAACTTGTATTTTTTGTTCAAATTTTAAGTTGTTCGGACCTTTTTTTTGACGTCCTTCGAGATATTGACTTGATATTTGGTATGTGGCTATATCTAGTTGAGTTACAGTTTAAGTTCGAATTTCGTTCTGGTCGAATGATTTTTGGCTGAGTTATGAACCTGTATTTTTTGTTCAAATTTTAAGTTGTCCGGGCCTTTTTTGACGTCCTTTGAGATATTGACTTGATATTTGGTATGTGGCTATATCTAGTTGAGTTACAGTTGAAGTTCGAATTTCGTTCCGGTCGAATGATTTTTGGCTGAGTTATGGCCCTTGAACTTGTATTTTTTGTTCAAATTTTAAGTTGTCCGGGCTTTTTTTGACTGACGTCCTTTGAGATATTGACTTGATATTTGGCATGTGGTTATATCTAGTTGAGTTACAGTTTAAGTTCGAATTTCTTTCCGGTCGAATGATTTTTGGCTGAGTTATGACCCTTAAACTTGTATTTTTTGTTCAAATTTTAAGTTGTCCGGACTTTGTTTTTACGTCCTTTGAAATATTGACTTGATATTTGGTATGTGGCTATATCTAGATGAGTTACAGTTTAAATTCGAATTTCGTTCCGGTCGAATGATTTTTGGCTGAGTTATGACCCTTGAACTTGTATTTTTTGTTCAAATTTTAAGTTGTCCGGGCCTTTTCTGACGTCCTTTGAGATATTGACTTGATATTTGGTATGTGGCTATATCTAGATGAGTCACAGTTTAAGGTCGAATTTTGTACTGGTCGAATGATCTTTGGCTGAGTTATGGCCCTTGAACTTGTATTTTTTGTTCAAATTTTAAGTTGTTCGGACTTTTTTTTGACGTCCTTCGAGATATTGACTTGATATTTGGTATGTGGCTATATCTAGTTGAGTTACAGTTTAAGTTCGAATTTCGTTCCAGTCGAATGATTTTTAGCTGAGTTATGAACCTTGAACTTGTATTTTTTGTTCAAATTTTAAGTTGTCCGGACCTTTTTTTTACTGACGTCCTTTGAGATATTGACTTGATATTTGGTATGTGGCTATATCTAGATGAGTCACAGTTTAAGGTCGAATTTTGTACTGGTCGAATGATCTTTGGCTGAGTTATGGCCCTTGAACTTGTATTTTTTTTCAGATTTTTAGTTGTCCGGACCTTTTTTTTACTGACGTCCTTTGAGATATTGATTTGATATTTGGTATGTGGCTATATCTAGATGAGTTACAGTTGAATTTCGAATTTCGTTCCGGTCGAATGAGATTTAGCTGAGTTATGGCCCTTGAACTTGTATTTTTTGTTCAAATTTTAAGTTGTTCGGACTTTTTTTTGACGTCCTTCGAGATATTGACTTGATATTTGGTATGTGGCTATATCTAGTTGAGTTACAGTTTAAGTTCGAATTTCGTTCTGGTCGAATGATTTTTGGCTGAGTTATGAACCTGTATTTTTTGTTCAAATTTTAAGTTGTCCGGGCCTTTTTTGACGTCCTTTGAGATATTGACTTGATATTTGGTATGTGGCTATATCTAGTTGAGTTACAGTTGAAGTTCGAATTTCGTTCCGGTCGAATGATTTTTGGCTGAGTTATGGCCCTTGAACTTGTATTTTTTGTTCAAATTTTAAGTTGTTCGGACTTTTTTTTGACGTCCTTCGAGATATTGACTTGATATTTGGTATGTGGCTATATCTAGTTGAGTTACAGTTTAAGTTCGAATTTCGTTCTGTTCGAATGATTTTTGGCTGAGTTATGAACCTGTATTTTTTGTTCAAATTTTAAGTTGTCCGGGCCTTTTTTGACGTCCTTTGAGATATTGACTTGATATTTGGTATGTGGCTATATCTAGTTGAGTTACAGTTGAAGTTCGAATTTCGTTCCGGTCGAATGATTTTTGGCTGAGTTATGGCCCTTGAACTTGTATTTTTTGTTCAAATTTTAAGTTGTCCGGGCCTTTTCTGACGTCCTTTGAGATATTGACTTGATATTTGGTATGTGGCTATATCTAGATGAGTCACAGTTTAAGGTCGAATTTTGTACTGGTCGAATGATCTTTGGCTGAGTTATGGCCCTTGAACTTGTATTTTTTGTTCAAATTTTAAGTTGTTCGGACTTTTTTTTGACGTCCTTCGAGATATTGACTTGATATTTGGTATGTGGCTATATCTAGTTGAGTTACAGTTTAAGTTCGAATTTCGTTCCAGTCGAATGATTTTTAGCTGAGTTATGAACCTTGAACTTGTATTTTTTGTTCAAATTTTAAGTTGTCCGGACCTTTTTTTTACTGACGTCCTTTGAGATATTGACTTGATATTTGGTATGTGGCTATATCTAGATAAGTCACAGTTTAAGGTCGAATTTTGTACTGGTCGAATGATCTTTGGCTGAGTTATGGCCCTTGAACTTGTATTTTTTTTCAGATTTTTAGTTGTCCGGACCTTTTTTTTACTGACGTCCTTTGAGATATTGATTTGATATTTGGTATGTGGCTATATCTAGATGAGTTACAGTTGAATTTCGAATTTCGTTCCGGTCGAATGAGATTTAGCTGAGTTATGGCCCTTGAACTTGTATTTTTTGTTCAAATTTTAAGTTGTTCGGACTTTTTTTTGACGTCCTTCGAGATATTGACTTGATATTTGGTATGTGGCTATATCTAGTTGAGTTACAGTTTAAGTTCGAATTTCGTTCTGGTCGAATGATTTTTGGCTGAGTTATGAACCTGTATTTTTTGTTCAAATTTTAAGTTGTCCGGGCCTTTTTTGACGTCCTTTGAGATATTGACTTGATATTTGGTATGTGGCTATATCTAGTTGAGTTACAGTTGAAGTTCGAATTTCGTTCCGGTCGAATGATTTTTGGCTGAGTTATGGCCCTTGAACTTGTATTTTTTGTTCAAATTTTAAGTTGTCCGGGCTTTTTTTGACTGACGTCCTTTGAGATATTGACTTGATATTTGGTATGTGGTTATATCTAGTTGAGTTACAGTTTAAGTTCGAATTTCTTTCCGGTCGAATGATTTTTGGCTGAGTTATGACCCTTGAACTTGTATTTTTTGTTCAAATTTTAAGTTGTCCGGACTTTGTTTTTACGTCCTTTGAAATATTGACTTGATATTTGGTATGTGGCTATATCTAGATGAGTTACAGTTTAAATTCGAATTTCGTTCCGGTCGAATGATTTTTGGCTGAGTTATGACCCTTGAACTTGTATTTTTTGTTCAAATTTTAAGTTGTCCGGGCCTTTTCTGACGTCCTTTGAGATATTGACTTGATATTTGGTATGTGGCTATATCTAGATGAGTCACAGTTTAAGGTCGAATTTTGTACTGGTCGAATGATCTTTGGCTGAGTTATGGCCCTTGAACTTGTATTTTTTGTTCAAATTTTAAGTTGTTCGGACTTTTTTTTGACGTCCTTCGAGATATTGACTTGATATTTGGTATGTGGCTATATCTAGTTGAGTTACAGTTTAAGTTCGAATTTCGTTCCAGTCGAATGATTTTTAGCTGAGTTATGAACCTTGAACTTGTATTTTTTGTTCAAATTTTAAGTTGTCCGGACCTTTTTTTTACTGACGTCCTTTGAGATATTGACTTGATATTTGGTATGTGGCTATATCTAGATGAGTCACAGTTTAAGGTCGAATTTTGTACTGGTCGAATGATCTTTGGCTGAGTTATGGCCCTTGAACTTGTATTTTTTTTCAGATTTTTAGTTGTCCGAACCTTTTTTTTACTGACGTCCTTTGAGATATTGATTTGATATTTGGTATGTGGCTATATCTAGATGAGTTACAGTTGAATTTCGAATTTCGTTCCGGTCGAATGAGATTTAGCTGAGTTATGGCCCTTGAACTTGTATTTTTTGTTCAAATTTTAAGTTGTTCGGACTTTTTTTTGACGTCCTTTGAGATATTGACTTGATATTTGGTATGTGGCTATATCTAGATGAGTTACAGTTTAATTTCGAATTTCGTTCCGGTCGAATGATTTTTGCCAGAGTTTTGGCCCTTGAACTTGTAATTTAAGATCTAGTCACTGCAAGGTGATACTTCTAATATTTTAGATCCTCTGATTTTTGTAGCCGGTAGGGGACAATGTATTGCTATGTGCAATGCTCTCAGAATTCCTATTTATTTTCTTCTGTAACGCCACTTACAATAATATTTCAGTTATATCCTGGTAGTCGGTATTTTTTTGGTGGAGGATACGGGAGTACCCAGAGATAACCACAGACCTGCCACAAGTCACTGACAAACTTTGATCATATAATGTTGTGTATATCGTACCTAGACTCACGTTAGTGATGCTAAGCACTGATGGCATAGATAGTTGTAAATCCTACTATCATGCGATCTCGACAGCCCCTTCAATGGCAATGGTACAAACACATAGATGACAACAATCTGTTGGTACAACTAGTAGGTTTAATTAATTAAATCCGGACATTTATATTTCATTCCATCCTATACTACCAGTTTATGTGCAACATTTGATTGCAATAAATATCTTCAAATAATGAGAACATTTTACTTCACAATATTCATCCTTGATCTTAAGTACAAATATTCATCCTTGATTTTAACTACAAAATAAAGATAAAGTTTTTCTTCACTGAAGGTTTATTTCTCATCACATCATATCAATAATATAAAAAAACAACAAAAAAACACAACACAATACTCTTAAATCACTGGATAAGTGAAATAATAATAAAAACAACTTTTAACAACACTCTCAAGGATGGTGTGACATCAGCTTTGAGGATGATGTGTGTAGATTGCTCTGGGCTGTAGCCTTCTCTGGTGAATATACCTAAAATAAATGAGAAATTGTTACATGCATAGGCAATGTATTAATTTGGGTAAAAGGACAGAAAGTTACAGGACAAAAAGTCACAATTAATATTTCGGGTTAAATAATGTTATAACAATAAAATGTCACAATACACATTTAACATGTATGTGGGAGTATATATAGGGTTGACACCGGTATGTAACTTGCTGTTAACATAGATTGTATAAATATGGATATGCACAAGTTAAATTAAGGAAAATGGGATGAAATAATAAAGACATTTTATTGAAAATAAATATGTAAACAGAAAGTTGATTAATTCATAAATTAAAATGATTTTTAATATAATTTATTAAGAAATACCAATCACAATATTGTTATTTAGGTAAATACTTATTAGACAGATTTAAAAAAAAATATATATTTGTCTTTTTAATATGATAACTGACCCAAGTTAGGCTAAATGAATGAAATGTGACTTAATGTGTTAATTAATTTTCAATGAAAAACATATACATGACTTTTATAAATTTTATTTTCTTATCTAATTCTTATCTTATTATATAACAATAATGGCATCTCAAAATAGATGGCTTCACAGTAGGTGCTCTTCCTGTATAATCAGTAATTGGTTACATCCTGTATATTACAACTGAGAGATTTACTACATGACAAACAATTTTAATCAGCCATCATTGATCATCATAAAATACATTTTTTAAAATCTTTATTTTAATTGAAATTAAAAACTCATTATAAGAGTGAAGTCAATTCAAGGTTTTAGTTTTTATTTACTTTACAACTTTGAAATAAAAATTAATATGTTTCAATATTTAAAAAAATTTAGTAATTATTCATTTAAGTTTTATTTCATCAATGATCTGATTTAATATTTAATAATTATGATAACCTTGTTTTTCTACACGATTCCATGTTTATATCCATGCCATGATGGTCTCAGATAGTTGACTATTGTTCATAATAATTTATGGAAGGAGTTTGCTTCCAATGAAAAAAATATATTCTAGGTTTCATGATATGTAATAATTTCTATCTTTTCATTAATATTGTTGCCGTTTAGCCCCCTTAAGCCGAATTTACTAAGGGAAATATTAGAAGGCTGAAACAGGAACAATAATTTGCATGGATCCTTTGAAGTGGCTATAGGTTGATAAATAAAAATATAAGTCAGGATAAGTTGAATTCTACTTTATGTAGATATATATTAGATAGTAATATACTATATAATTATTACACATTAATATTTGTTGAACCAATAAGTACTGTAATCCCTCTAAGCATATGAAGGCTGATTTGTACAAAATTGGATGAAGGCTGATTTCAGCCTTCAGCCTTTAGAAATATTTGTTAAGTAATTTAAGCACAAAGTTTAATTCTACTTTATGTAGATATATATTAGATAGTAATATACTATAATTATTGCACATTAATATTTGTTGAACAAATAAGTACTATAATCCCTCTAAACATATGAAGGCTGATTTGTACAAAATTGGATGAAGGCTGATTTCAGCCTTCACTAGCTTCAGCCTTTAAAAATATTTATTAAGTAATTTAAACACAAAGTTTCTTAAACTTTGCAAAAATATGACTTTCCGTCAAACTTTACTATAGTTTTACTATATATATGCCAAATAGAGCGTAAATAGGTTTTTAGATCGAAGGCTGATTATTAGCGAATCAGGAAGGCTGACCTCAAGAGCAGATAATCAAGCACATGGCTAATTTAAATATCGGCATCAATTTCGCCGGTTTAAACAATTACCATTCCCAACTGGTTTCTCATTTTCTCAACTCCTCTATGAGCCATGTTTATGAAGGCTGACGAAGGCTGATTTATATTGCTTTGCTAAGAAATTAACGTCTGCTCTTGAACAGCAATGAGAAAAGATTCTGACGAAGGCTGATCAAGACCCCTATTTATTGGTCCCACCCCCTGGTCTTAGCCAATCAAACGTCTGCTCTATAAAATAACGTCTCGCGAGAATTCCCGCCAATACACAAATACGTTAAATTATTAATGGCTGACGTAGTAAACAACAAAGTATCTAACTGGAATGTGAGGGATTACGGATGAATAAATGCATTATACAGTTAGCAATTAAGTAATAAATACACATAATTAAATAAACAAACCTCAAATATTCACGATAACTGTCAACCAGTGGTCAAATGGTTCTGCTTGCACAAAACACGTGAAAATTCCCGAAGTATTTCAAAAAGTAAACAAACGCGATTACGAGTAACCGCAAACTCGTAACATAGCCCCCCTTCCCATAAGCATTTGTCCCCGAATGCTCATATAGCATATTTGCTAATGAAATACAATAAAAACGTGATAAAGTTGACAGTTAACTTTAAACATTTTACCATTAAAATATAACATTTTAAAATAACTTCCTATCTAGAGGAAAATATTCAAATTGAATTTAAAATTCAATCTTAAACTGTAACACATATAAATATTAGATTCAATAATACACAATATAACACAACCAACTACTATATGGGATAAACAACTAAATATAGAACAGTAAAACCTGAGAAAAGAAAAGAGAACTTTTATCAGCCTTAAATTAAGGACATCATAAGCTTTTCCAAGGTAATACTGTGCTTTATAGCATACCATTTCCACAAATTCATCATAATAGCAATCCAAGAATGACATGTAAAATCTCCCCCCCCCCCCAATATTACTTAAGTTAAAACACCATTAATGTCCATGAATAATATACTACCCCCCAAAGTTCTACAAAAGAAAATGTCCATGCTGTAAGTCTAAAATTCTGCGTTGTATGTTAAGTTCCAAATGTTTAAGTTCATAAAAGGCAGCTTCTACTTGTAATTCTTTTAACTGACGCAAGTCTCTAGGTAACATATCACTATGGTATCTTCCACCATTCCTTAAATAATTTAAAATAACTGAAAAATGTTTTGGGTCGCGGTCAATAAAATAAGTTGATCTACCTTCCACTATGTATGGTTTGACAGTTGAATTTGTGTTTATAAGTTCGAATAAAACTGAATCTGGCACATTGTTAATTGTGTTGGCACAGGTTTCAAATTTCACCCCCCCAATGTTAAACATGAATCTGGTTTTCTGTCCTTTGTCTATTTGCCCTAGTTTCAAGATTCTAGTTGGTGTTGCTGTGTAGATATGTTCTGTTTTACTGCTGCTTATTTCCGTAATGTCAACTACTTCTGTTACTTTCATCCTATCCTCATTTGTATCATTGTCTTTTTTTCCACTATTATCTTGTAAACCATTCATATCATCATCATCATCATCATCACTGAATTCTCCTTCTTCCATTATTGATATCTCTCCTTTTTCCGACGACGTTGATGATGCTTCATTATCAACCATTAATTTCTTTTCTTCTCTCTGACTCTGGTACAGACTATCACCAGCTGGACCCACAGTCTTACTGGGCTCTTCATGAGCCTTACCAGCAGCAGCTGGAATTTTGACTGGTGTTACCGGTAGTATTTTGACTGGTGTTATCTGTGTCGGCCTACGGAATTCTTCTTTCTTCTCCTGGTCACGGCACCAACTCTTCTCTCCAAAGTTCATCTTCATTGGTCTGTATACATTTTCTAATACTGCTCTTTTCTTTGGACTCATTTTTACATTTTTGAAGACCTTCCCTTTTATGTGTGACCTACTTCTTTGGTCATTTGTTAAACTCATTTTTTCTCCACATGACATTCTAACGAGAATGACCTTGTCACCTCTATTTCTTTGAAATCCTTCATATGCCTCCTTCTCCTCCCTAGTGCAGGTCATGGTCGTCCTATTGATTAGTTCTAGTTCTCCTTGACAGTTTTTGTGTCGAGGCAACTGACGAGCGAATACTATTCGGCACTCCTGACACCGCCATCCATAGCCAGAGTGTTTTTCAGTCATGTGCCTCTTACACATTATGGACTGATCGAAATTATAATCGTCACATATTCCACATCTATATACTGTAACCTGTAATGACAATATATGAAATATTTTTAGGATTTATAATTTCATATATATCTTATTTATTTCTATCTTAATATTGGACTGGATAGACTTTCTCTGATACCAAGATATTCCATTCGCTTGGTATCCTGTTTCATTTATTAATCCTATTCCCACAGTGGAGGATTTTCACCTTTGTAGGGTTTTAACCTATCTTGGTGTACCACCTTTGGTTTATACTTTGGTCCTTTTCTAATACGATAAATAACATCATTTATTTTATCTATCACTATGTATGGACCTTCCCAATTTCTTTGTAACTTTGGACATAGTCCCTTTGTTCTGTGTGGATTATGTAACCACACAGCTGATCCTTCTACAATATTTTGCATTTTAGATCCAATATCATATTTCTTTTTCATGTTGTCACTTGACAATTGCAACTTCTTTCTTGCAAAGACATGAATTTTCTCTAATTTATCAGATAAATTATTTGCATAATCAGATATCATTCCTGAATTGGAATCATTCCCAGATAATCTACCCAACAACAAATCTACAGGCAAATTTAATTCTCTTCCAAACATCATAGAATTGGGCGAAGTCCCTATGCTTTCATGTTCTGATGACCTATAGGCCAACATCAATAAATAGACATATTCGTCCCAATCTCTTTGATTTTCTCTGACAAAAGCTGATAACATAGTTTCTAATGTGGAATTAAATTTTTCAATCATGCCATCAGATTGTGGCCTTGAAGGAGTTGTTCTTGTTTTGTGTATACCCAAAATTATACACATTTCTTTAAATACTTTTGATTCAAAATTTGACCCTTGGTCAGAGTGAATTTGTAAGGGGACACCAAAAATAGAAACTATTCTTTCTACAAATTTATCCGCTACAGTCTTAGCTTCAGCATCAGGTATTGGAATTGCTTCCATCCACTTTGTGAAATAGTCCCCAACCACCATTATGTATTTATTACCGTTATCTGTCCGAGGAAGAGGTCCCAATATATCAATTGCCATTCTCTCCCAAGGAGCACCCACCAGGTATTTACACATAGGGGCTTTTGGTTTTCGATGTGGTGCCTTTTTCATAGCACAAGTATCACATTTTGAACACCAATTCTTTACATCATTTCTAATTTGATACCAGAAGTATCTCTTTTTGATCTTGTATAAAGTTTTTCTGACTCCCAAATGACCTCCTGTCAGTGTGTTATGAACTTGGTTTAACACAAAACCGTTCAAGCTTTTGGGAATAACTAGATGTAAATCATAATTTTTACCATCATTACTTTCCCATTTTCTATACAATATTTCATCTTTGATAATGAAGGAATTTAATCTGGACCAATAAAATTTTATCTCAGGACTCGTATGAGAAATATCTGACCAAGTTGGCTTTTTATTATTACTTTTCCAAAGAAAGATCTGACTTAATATTTCATCATTTTGCTGTAAGGTCTTTATATTGTCCTTATCCTGCATTGTTTCATCATAGCTCTTTGCTCGGGTGCTTACTCTTACATGTTCCAGTAATTTAGGAAGTACGACACTTTTGCCCTCAGTTTCCAGATTACAAGGAATATCATGTTTCCCTGAGTAAGATTTTCTTATACCTATGTTCTGTTTTAAACTTTTTCTGATATTTTCGCCCTTTTGAGAACTCCCTTTAATACTTCTTTCATGTTGAACTTCTTGAACCAATTGGCAAGAATCACATATCAAACATGGTATGCATTTTGAGTTGTTCTCATTATTTGGACCAATATCATTTTGACCAAAACATACTTGAACTGTATTTATTTCTAGATCATTGGAATCATCAACTGACTTATCTAAACAATTTAAACAATTCTCCTCAGGAGATTTGTTTGGATCAATCCTTATATTTTCAGCTGATACCTTGGTTTCAGATAATTGATTATCATAGTTTCTCTCTGCTCTTAAGCAATAGGGGCAACAAGTTTCTTGACATGGGCGCCTGCTTAAAGCATCTGCATTATTATGAGATCGCCCAGCCCTATGTTCTATCCTAAAATCATAGGATGCTAAAACTTCAAACCAACGGGCTAATTGTCCCTCTGGGTTCTTAAAATTGAAAAGCCAGCTAAGTGCTCCATGATCACTTCTAACTTTAAATTTTCTTCCATATAAATAATGATGAAAGTTTTTAATAGATGCCACTACTGCAAGAAGTTCCCTTCTTGTAACACAATATTTCCTCTCTGCTTTGTTAAAAGATTTGCTGTAATAGCTGATAACTTTTTCTTGCCCGTCTTGAACTTGGGACAATACAGAACCCATTCCCACATTACTAGCATCTGTGTCCAAAATAAAGAAATCTTCCCTAGTTGGATATGCTAGAATAGGGGCACTTATCAAAGCTTGTTTTAATGCATCAAATGACTTTTGACAATCTTCTGTCCATGTAAATTTCTGATTTTTCTCAGTAATTTTGTGTAAAGCTTTAGCTTTATCTGCATATTTGTAAATAAATTTTCTATAGTAAGATGTTAAACCAAGAAAACTTCGAACCTCTTTTACATTTCTTGGAATAGGCCAGTCTTTTACTGCCTTTATTTTGCTAGGGTCAGTTGATACCCCCTCATCACTCACTATATGACCTAAAAATTTCACTTTTGTTTTAAAAAAATGACATTTCTTAGGACTGAGTTTTAGATGAGCTTCTTTTAATCTCTCAAACACCTCTCTTAAATTAGCTAAGTGGTTTTCAAAAGTTCTTGAAAATATAATAATATCATCAAGATAAACTAAGCAAGTTTTCCATGTTAGCCCAGAGAGCACCCTTTCCATCAATCTCTCAAATACTGGGGCACTGTTGCTTAATCCCATAGGCATTCGCTTAAATTGCCAAAGTCCTCCCCCTGGGAAGGAAAAAGCAGTTTTATGTCTATCTTTCTCAGCCACAGGAATTTGATAGTATCCTGACTTTAAATCAGCTGTTGAAAAATATTTTGCACCAGATAGTGCATCTATTGTATCATCGATTCTTGGGAGTGGATGTGAATCTTTGACTGTTATATCATTCACACCCCTAAAATCTATGCAAAACCTTAAACTACCATCACTTTTTCTAACCAATACAGGATTAGAATTCCAGGGACTCATAGATTGTTCAATTACTTCTTGTTTGACCATATTCTGAATTGCTTCTTCTGCCTCTTTTATTTTAGCTAGAGGTATTCGTCTAGGTCTTTGACGGACAGGACGGTGATCCCCCGTATTTATTGTATGTTCCACTAAATTGGTCAAGCCAATATCATCTTCTGATTTTGAGAAAATCGTTTGGAACTCTACCAAAAGATCTTTATAAGATTTTTGTTGGTTTTCGTCTAAGCAAGTTATGCCCCTTTCATAGACATTCTCAATATGTGAGGGTAATGTTGCCACCTTTTTGACATCATGTTGCACATTAGACATATTTACATCTTTATTTTCCTGAATGTCTGTTTCTTTTATCAATTCGCAAGTAGCTACTATAGTACCTTTATATATAGTACAAGGAGTGTCATTTACATTAACAATCCTAAGAGGTATTTCCTCTTTATTCAGATTTATTATAGCTCTTGCTAAAAGTAACCCCTTTTTATTTACAAATTTATCTGTGTGTTCAACTAACCCCACTAGATCTTTACTAATAAGGTCCATTAATTGGCCTTTAGCAATTATTTCAGTATTTGGAGGAACATAAGTTGTCTCCCTTATTGAAATTCTGCAACATGATTTTGCATTACTGGCATAATGAAATAAAGGAATTGACTCCCCTTTTAAGCATAACCTGTTTTCACTTAAGTGAACATCACAGTTATTAGCAGCTAAGAAATCCATCCCTAGGATGCCTTCATTACTTATATCAGCAATAAATACATTATGCTGATAAAATTTCTTTCCTAAAGAAATTTGGACATTAATCTGTCCAATGAAAGGTGAGGTTTCACCTGTAGCAGTAACTAGGTGAACATTCACAGGATTAACCTGCGACAATAATGAGGGTTGAATGTTTTCTATGAACTGTTTGCTCAATATTGTTACATTAGCACCTGTATCAATTAAAAATGCCAAACATTTATTTTGTAGTTTAGCTTTTACAAAAAGTCCCTCATTATTAGCCCAAGTTTCATTAATTTTTATTGCCTGGGGCCTTCTTGAAGATGCCTGGCTCTGGCCCCCGAGCCCGACCTCCATTGGTTTCCCTGGTTCATTGTATTTTGGTCATAATTCCTATTGAAATTAATATTGGTACTATTACCCCAATTTCTATTGAATTTACCATTATTTCTGGTTTGTCGATTTTGATAATGTTGATAGTTATTTGAGCTTTGTGGGTTATTTCTTTTAACCTCCCCAATATAACCTGTATTGCCCAGTCTATTTTGGACCATATCTCTAATTTCCTTAGTGAAAGAACTCATTTCCTTCTTTAACTCCTGAAAATTATCTTTAAGGTGTTTGATATTGTCTTCTGAATTATTTATTTTTACAGGGTTTAGATCAGGGGCTTGTTCTCCCACTTTCCTAATCATTCTCCCTTTTTGTCTATCAGCGAGTTTCAAAGTCTCAAGTCTGACTGCTAAAGTTTCAGCTTCATTGATGTTTTTAGGGTTAACTTCTCTTAGACGAAGTCTTATATCCCCATCTGGTATAGCATCAATGAAATGTTCTAATGAAAGAACACTAATTAGGGTAGAATGAGCAATAGGATATGCCAGCCTTGTTAGTTTCTTAATACTTTGCGCTAATTCAGGCAAAGTCTCATCTTTCCCTCTTATTCTAGTTTGTAGTTTTGCTCTATATAATTCAGACCTTTCTGCCGAACCATATCTATTGTTTAATACCCTGACTAAACTATCATAGTCCCTTCTTTGATCCCTGTCTAGTTCATTAAGTAGAGCTCTTGCTCCCCCCTTTAAACTACCTGCCAAATACAAGGACTTTGTAATATAGTCCCAGTTATTGATTTCTGCTAAAATTTCAAATTGAGCTAAATACTCATTTAAGTCATCATCCCCATCATATAATTGAGGCTTCATACTAATATTTCTATTATTTTTGCAATTAACCACTGGTGGTGAATCTCTTGGTACCAGATGTCTATCCAAGTCTATAGAATTATGATTAACATTTTCAGTACTTTTTGTAACATTTTCAGTACTTTTTGTGTTTGTATTGAAATGTGTTTGTTCAAGTAATGTATTTGACTTGAATTTATTGTCTATTTCTTGAGTGTGAGAAAGTTCATCAGATACTACTCTCTCTTCTTCCTTTGATCTTTTTAAAGCATCAGATGCCTCTTTAATTGTAACTTTATTCTGTTCAATTATTTGATCTATTGCATTTATACGACCCTTTATATCTACTATATCTGTATTGACCTTATTGGTCAAATGCTCAAACTTTGATGCAAATTCTTGTCTGCATTGTGTGAAATCATTACATATGTCTTCCCAAGCATCTTTGAAAATTCCTTTCAATTCATTTACTTCATCAAAAATATTATCTAGCTGTATATTTCTGCTTTTTATCTGCTCTTTGGGGTCAGACATCCTGGTATTTCTATTTTCAACATTTAATTCTATAAAAGAATCATTTAATGGTAAAGTACTATCTTGGTCCCCTTCTATATCTCTAGAGGGTGTAGTATTTATGATTACTTCATGGGAATCATCCATATTTATTTTCAATTTTCAAATGAAAATTTTAAGATTTTTATTTTTTTATTTTTTTTTTCTCTCAACCACCAACTTCAAATTATCTTTATTTTTTAAAAAGAATCCCACTTCTGACACCAATGTTGCCGTTTAGCCCCCTTAAGCCGAATTTACTAAGGGAAATATTAGAAGGCTGAAACAGGAACAATAATTTGCATGGATCCTTTGAAGTGGCTATAGGTTGATAAATAAAAATATAAGTCAGGATAAGTTGAATTCTACTTTATGTAGATATATATTAGATAGTAATATACTATATAATTATTACACATTAATATTTGTTGAACCAATAAGTACTGTAATCCCTCTAAGCATATGAAGGCTGATTTGTACAAAATTGGATGAAGGCTGATTTCAGCCTTCAGCCTTTAGAAATATTTGTTAAGTAATTTAAGCACAAAGTTTAATTCTACTTTATGTAGATATATATTAGATAGTAATATACTATAATTATTGCACATTAATATTTGTTGAACAAATAAGTACTATAATCCCTCTAAACATATGAAGGCTGATTTGTACAAAATTGGATGAAGGCTGATTTCAGCCTTCACTAGCTTCAGCCTTTAAAAATATTTATTAAGTAATTTAAACACAAAGTTTCTTAAACTTTGCAAAAATATGACTTTCCGTCAAACTTTACTATAGTTTTACTATATATATGCCAAATAGAGCGTAAATAGGTTTTTAGATCGAAGGCTGATTATTAGCGAATCAGGAAGGCTGACCTCAAGAGCAGATAATCAAGCACATGGCTAATTTAAATATCGGCATCAATTTCGCCGGTTTAAACAATTACCATTCCCAACTGGTTTCTCATTTTCTCAACTCCTCTATGAGCCATGTTTATGAAGGCTGACGAAGGCTGATTTATATTGCTTGGCTAAGAAATTAACGTCTGCTCTTGAACAGCAATGAGAAAAGATTCTGACGAAGGCTGATCAAGACCCCTATTTATTGGTCCCACCCCCTGGTCTTAGCCAATCAAACGTCTGCTCTATAAAATAACGTCTCGCGAGAATTCCCGCCAATACACAAATACGTTAAATTATTAATGGCTGACGTAGTAAACAACAAAGTATCTAACTGGAATGTGAGGGATTACGGATGAATAAATGCATTATACAGTTAGCAATTAAGTAATAAATACACATAATTAAATAAACAAACCTCAAATATTCACGATAACTGTCAACCAGTGGTCAAATGGTTCTGCTTGCACAAAACACGTGAAAATTCCCGAAGTATTTCAAAAAGTAAACAAACGCGATTACGAGTAACCGCAAACTCGTAACAATATATATATTTGAGACATTAATCCTTATAACGATATAGTAACATTTGTAGGTACATTTCACTTTCTGAGTGATATATACATTACTTATTTATTAATAATCATGTATGATAAAGATATCGAGTCATAAATTATTTATAAAAAAAGGGTAATGTACAAGGGCTTTCTATCAGGTATGAATCCACATCCCCATACTGAAGATCAGGCCACTTGCACGTATTTTTTTTCCCAAACACCTGCTGGTAACTTGTAAGGGCACTCTTTACAGTTAATTACACTTAATTTTGATTTATATCGAGATAACGATTCACCATTTAATGTCTCTTGATTGCTGTAGGACATGATTATCACTAGTACACATATATATTTCACGTTTGTTTATTGTAAAGTAATGAAAAGGTGTTAATTACCACTCAATTTATAGATAACTCACCTATTCTCCACTGAAGCCATGCGTATCCACGTGATCGCTTAGATTTAGATTAAACGTATTTTATTGTTAACTATATAACATTTGGATCGGACACAAGTTATTCCAACTTACAAAGGTCCTCTCCACATATTTACATACAATTTTATATTCCATGCACCAGCAAGTAATAATGTATAAATAACAATTACATTTTATAACAACATTGAGAAAAAAAAGAAAAAAAGATTTTTGAAATTATATAATATATTGAGTTATAACAGTACAGAATTGTCATATTCGTGGGGGTAATTCAACAATGGAGAAAATGTTCACAAAAGAAAATAGTTAAATTCAATATATGAAGTGTGATCACTGTGGGGTAAAACGTTTCGTTTGTTTGATGTACAACTGCACTGATTTGAATATTTGTGCATTTTGTTCCTCAGATAAGCTATCATCGCCAAATAGTAAAGTTTCAATAAGTAAACTGTCAAGAAATTGCAGATTATTTGTCAACTGTTCACGAGCTTCAACATATAAGCAACACTCTAGAAAAAAGTGAATCGCATCCTCTATTACCCATCCACAGACACAACCTGGGTCATTAATTAAATTTACCCTAAAAAGGTCGACATTCAAGTTACTAGATCTATGTCTTAGTCTAGTGTGTAGGACATTTAACACTCTACAACCATATGAATAGTATCTAGATGGTTTCAATAAATTAACATCATTTATTAGTGACTTTTTAAAACTACTAACTGTCGGGGCACTTCTTATCTCTGGTGTCAATTTGTTCCAAAGTTTGATCGAAGAAGGAAAAAATGAGTTGCGATACAATTGTAACCTAGTAAATGGGTTACTATAATCTGTTTGATTACGCAAATTGTAAGCATTTTCGTTTCGCTCAAAGAGTAATAGACAGTCGCATAAATACGAAGATGCATTGTTATTTCGAATTTTGTAAAACATATTTAATTTTCTTCTTCTTCGACGAGAGTGAAGTGGTTCCCATCCAGTTTCGAAATAAAGCGATTCCA
This sequence comes from Bathymodiolus brooksi, assembly GCA_963680875.1. Classification (NCBI taxonomy): domain Eukaryota; kingdom Metazoa; phylum Mollusca; class Bivalvia; order Mytilida; family Modiolidae; genus Bathymodiolus; species Bathymodiolus brooksi. The sequence continues at coordinate 64,560,621 of OY804579.1, forward strand.
AACTCGAAAATTTGGGTAATCCAGTTATAATTCTGGCAGCTTCATGCTGAATTTGTTCAATTTTATTATATTCTTGCCGAGTACACCCACCCCATAATTCACAAGCATATTCTAAAAGGGGCAAAATATATGTAAAATAAATTGCTTCCAGGTTGTGTCTGCTTAAAGAAAATTAAAATTTGCGTAATATTGATAGTTGACTAGACGTGCTTTTTAATATATTTTCAATATGACAATGCCATTTACAATTGTGGGAAAAGGTGACACCTAAATGTTTGTGATTTTCTACAAATTTTACATTCTCATTATTGAAGACAATACAAGGCTTACTGGCTGCTTGGTTAGTAGAAAAAATAATACATTCTGTTTTCTTTGGGTTAAAGTCAACGAGCCATTCTTTTGACCAGTTATAAATTTTAGATAAGTCTGAATTAACTATAACTTCAATTTCATTTATATTATTAGAAGAATATAATAATGATGTATCATCAGCAAACAGCCTTGAGAAACTTTGAGTATTGTCTGCAATATCATTAATATACAACAAAAATAACAAGGGACCCAAGACAGACCCTTGAGGAACACCACCTTATAAATTCCCCTTTTCAGACAGACAATTCCGTATGATAACTCTCTGATACCTATTACTTATATAGCTCTCAAGCAAACGTAAAAGGTTTCCAGTAATTCCGTAACCTTCGATTTTTTTTAATAAGGCCTTTATGCCAGACACGGTCAAATGCCTTGGATATGTCACAAAACACTGAACAAATTATTTCATGATTTTCCAAAGCCAAACAAATAATATGGTAAATTTCTATTAATTGATGCACTGTGGAATGTTTATGCATAAATTCTGACTGATATTTATAAATTAAGGAATTGTCTATCAGAAAATTATAAATATATTTAAAAATCACACGTTCAAACACTTTACCAACACAACTTAACAAGGAAATTGGTCTATAATTTGTAGGATCGGATTTGATACCCTTTTTAAACAAAGCAATAATTATAGCAGATTTCCACATATGTGGGAATCTACCAGTTTGTAGAGAACAGCTAAAAATAATCTCAAGGGGCTTACAGACAGTAGATGCTGTATGTTTTAACATATTATGACTAATTTTGTCATTACCAACTGCTTTTCCTAATTTTAAATTCAGAAGAACATCCTTGATTTCATCAATTGTTATATTGAACACATCAAACTTACGTCCTGTACGCTGATCAAAAACTGGTGTAGGTAGATCAGAATCAATAATTTCAGAGATTGAACAAAAGGACGTGTTTAGAAGATTAGCTTTATCTTCGTCATTTACAACAAACTCACCAGTAGCCTCGTTCTGCAAAGGTGGTATAGGTGATGAGGTTGATTTATCCATTAATTTTTTAACAAGACTCCAATAAGACTTAGGGTTTGACTTCCCTTCGTTGTCTAACATATCATTTACATTTATGAAGAACTGTTCTCTAGCATACTTAACCATATTGTTTACTTTATTTCTTTGTGCCCGATATTTACCCAGAAGAGAAACTGAATACTTACGCTTAAGTTGTTTATGGAGACGGTCCCGGAGACGCATGGGTTTTCGTATTGATGAATTAAACCAAGGTTTATCATTAGGCCTGATAGTTACAGTTTTCACAGGAATGTATTTTTTTGCAAGTTCAATATATTTATTTGAAAATTTAGAACTCATTTCATCAATGTCATTTAGTGATGATAAATGGCTATTCCAGTCAAATTGGTCAATTTCAGAATTAAGACCATCATAATTTCCATGTTTATACAGCCATACATCTCTTTTATAATTAGTCTGAAGGTCATAGGAGATTGGGAAAAAGGCAATTGTGGCCTCATGGTCACTTTTAATTCAATCTACTTGTATAACATCAGAAAACGTAGTTTCTAGTTCATCCGAGAAGAGTATAGGGTCCAATAAGGCACCTAATCTTGTAGGTTCACGAATACAATTTGTGAGATTAAAAATATTTATAATTTGGTTTAAGCGATAGTCATTTTCTATCGATAAATTTACATTTAAATCACCAGTTATAATAATACGAGGAGATGACTCGAATGCCCTTTCAATTGAAATATGAAAGTTTTCCCAGAAGTTATTTACTGCACCAGGGGACCTATAAACAGCACATACAAGAATTTTAAATCTAGGGAAGATTACTTCTAACCAAATTAACTCTCCCCCATTAAATTCTAAATCATTGCGTCTTAATACGTGCAAGTAATCTGCAGTGCAAACCAAAACTCCCCCACCAAAGCAGTTTCTGTCGTTCCTAAAAGGCTCATGATATCCTGGTAGTTTAATATCCGTTGTCAGAATATTTTCATCTAAATGACTTTCAGTAACACAAATTATTGATGAGTCATTACTTATGGTTTGTAAATGATCAAGTTTATGCCTAATACTTCTAGAGTTCCAATGAAAAACACTGACTTCACCTACCTTAGTTTCTGGTCCATGATTTTCAGCTACATCATTGCCCAAAAGCAAAAGTTGTAAAAGTAACAAGGTAAATGATATGTTTTAATAAAAGCATCCAAATAAGTAGTTATTGATGAAACTTTGACAATTTATTAGAGACAGTCGATGTATGACTAAAAGTAAAACTAATAGGACGTAGGATGACAATTTTAAGGAAACCAATATGTTTTTGATGGCCGACTCGTTGTTGTTAGGGGAAGTGACGTCACCCCGGAAAAGAGAATTAAAAAGCTAAAATAAAATTTCCGGTTCCCGAGATATGTTTCTTAGTAATGAATATTAAACAAGTATATAATATAACCTTATCTTAATTGCATGCCAAAGTTAATCCCATTATATAGTACTCAGCATGGTGCATGTTATGAAATATGTTTACATGCATATGTTACACTGCATGTCCATTCTTATCTTTAGTTTCAATACACAAAAAATCTTTGGTATGTACACACAAGTCATATATTTTTAATCAACTTCTTGTTTTTTTTACGTTTCAGTGTTGATGCATGGAGCATGTAGGCATGTAATGGCAACACTTTTTGAAATCATTGATTTTGTGCAGGACTCCAAAAAAAGAAAGTGTGACATCAGGATCTTGCAAGTGGGTGAAAAGGCCTAAAGGAAACGAAGACCCGATACTTATTACAGAATTGGAAACTTCCTACGTGCGAGAAACTGGGACCAGCACACCGCGTCCAACAGAGGATAAATATACACCTATCGATGAGGACACACCCTTACCCGATAAAGACGTATTTTTTGATTTGGTAAAAGAATCATGCCCATCTGCATGTATTCTTGACAATATTGAAGTAAGGAGAAAAAATGAAAAATAGGGAGAAAGTAAATAAATTGAAAATTCAAACTCCAATGGACAAAATCCAGACGTTTTTTGAAAACCATCATTGTATAAAACCTGTTTGTGATGATCAGTGTATGATAATTTTTGAGAAATGTTAAAATACAACATGCATGACATCAGTAGTATTGAATGTGGAACCAGGGGGCAACATGAGAATGAAAACTGGTACAGAGCAAGGAAAAGGTTTACTTACTGCATCAAGATTTAAGGAAGTACTACATAGCCGTGACCAGGATGTTATTGCCCAACGCTTGTTAACGCCAAGTACGCTGGATGAGGACAAATTACCAGCAGCTATGCAATTCGGACGAAATTATGAAAACAAAGCTCGCGTTATGTTTATAATAAGCCACATATATCATCATAGAAAATGTTCATATTTTGTTCCTGGTCTCATGGTGTCAAAATCAAATGCCTTTCTTGGAGCAAGTCCTGATGGGGTTGTGAAATGTTCTATATGTGGTGAATTTTTAGTGGAAATTAAATGTTTCTTTTCACAAAAAAATTTCCATCCGAAAAATGCTTTATTTGTGTCAAAAGTATGCGAGAAAGTAGATGACAATACCCTTCGTATGATTCCAAGTCATAAATATTTTTACCAGATACGAGGTCAACTGGCTGTTTCTGGTTTAGAGAAATGCATTCTAGTTGCATATACCCAGAAGGGAATATACACTGTAGATATGATATTTGACAAGGACTTTTGGGATGAAGCTGAAAGAAGACTCTATAGGAAATATATGTATTCTGCTTTAAAGAACATTGAAGAGACAAACATAAATACAGATCTTTAGTACATTAATTGTCGGCGAAGTTTTATTTAATCTTCTACAAGTATTTCGTGTAGATTACAAAGAACGGCAATAATTGTAATGATCTAATTTAGGCAATGTCTAAGTTTTAAGGGCACAATCCCACTTATTATTTTAAATGTTTTCATACGTCGTATTGTTCTTTCAACGTGTATTCGTACACTAGCGACTCTTCTTGAACGTTTAACAGCTTTTGCACTCAACACTTTCCCATGACTGAAAGCGGATATATTAAACGATGTCTTTTTAGGGAGAAGTAAATGTCATGATGTCATCACCTTCTTCACTTTGTCTAAAAAGCCACTTTCATTGACAATAGCTTGATCAGAGATTTACCCACTATACAGTTTCGAAATAAATGTTATTGTTCCAGTTGGAACTATACCTACTAGTAGTTTAAAAGTGTGAGCATGTTTATAGTTAGACCATGTTGTGCGTTGAGCTTTTGGACGAAATGGTTTCTCAACATATATTTCAGAACAGTCTATAATGCATCGTGTATTTGGAAACTCACGAAACGATGCTGGTAAATTTTCTTTCACTAATTGTTTAGAAGGTCATATAATCAACTGTTCAAAACATTTGGCGAGAAAGTTTACCCAAGTAATAAATATTCTACACACATAACTTTGAGATATTCCCCAAATAAAAACGAAAGATGGTTAGTATCATATCCTTATACGGACCAGTGTGAGCACAAATTCCTCAAATAATGTTAATGTGTATCTTTTTCTGCCTTGTTTTCTTTTTGGAATATATTTTCTTTTTCCATCCCATAATTTTATATTTTTGGCGGTCTGCTTTAACCACTGAAAAATCCCCTTAACATGGAACGATTAGGAACTCCAGTGTATCTCATACAAATGATATCACTAGACAAAACTTCATTCATAAAATGCTTTCTACCGAAGGAGCAAAGAAATTTGTTATCCTCAAATAAATCTGTACCACAGTTTTTGCAACACAATCTTGTGTCTGTGTCACAAATATCATTTGTAGGCTGACATTTTTGCTCATCTTGAGATTGGGAATCGTCATTGTCCACAGAGTTGTTTTCAGATACTGGAACTTCATTGTTTAAGTCTTCATGTGTTGTTATATCTGATGACAGAGATGTGAAAGAAAACGATAATTCCAGTAAGGCTTCAGCTGCATCGGTTTTACTTATTTTTCTCCTCTTTGGTGTAGGTGGTTCTCTTTTAGTTGGGGCTTTTCTGATAGGTTTCTGTCGCTGGGCCTTAGCTAATAGGTCTGCAGATTAGGGGTCAGGATATTCGTCAGTTGGCCATTTTTCATCTTTGAAGTGCTGTAATTAAACAACATTATTAAGAAAAAACTGGTAGAACGTGCTAAAGTGGGTCACGACCACTCACGGGTCACTGTAATCGGGCGGCTGTATCGAGAAACAGATACGGTGTTGAAAAAACTGTTGATACTCATAAAATATTGATAAATGCAATACAAATTTATGTTTGTCTTCAGGAAATATGATAGACAAAACCATGTGTGAAGATTTATGACGAAATATCTCCGATTTCTATGAAAATTTACGAGTTGAAGTGGGGAAACACCCACAGGTAATTTTAGCGATGTATTTCTATCTTGGACAAGAATAATTAGCGTCCTGATTGGATGACCGATTTAAAACACACTGATTTCGCATGGTAAATAGATGCATGTAAAAGAAATCTATGTTATATTTATTCATTTGTTTGATTCTGGAATATTGTTGATCATTGAATTAAACAATAAAAAAGGGAAAAAAAGGGGGGGGGAGGAATTTTATTTGTGAATTTTACAGTTAAGTAAATGTTATGGTTTCGACAGTTTTAAGAGAAAAATAAAAATTTGTTACGACTAAAGCTTAAATCAGCGTTAAACATTGAACAAATATCAGTGGTTTTGTAAATGAGATTTATTCTAAATAGAAGATCTGAATTTATTATTTATTAATTTATTATTAATGATACAATTGTATATCCCTTCGGAGGGGGAGGGGGGCTATGATGAAAATTTGAAATAAAAACACAGGACCGGACTTTAAGCAAAAATAATAATCCAGGATTATTTTTTTATTAAAAATATCCACGACCCCTGTGTCGATGAATTTTTTTTTTTAAAGTTAATAATATGAAATATTGACATCCACACTTGCCTTTTCGACAGCACATTTCTGTGTCCACACTTGTATTTTGTACAGTGGTAATTTTTTCTACATATCTTTGTTATTTCATTTATTTTTAAATATTTAATAAAGAAACTCTATAAAAATAATCAGATTTACTAAAAGGAATTTTTTTCTACAAAAATAAAATTAGAAATAAAAATATTATTATGTTAATATATTGATTAAATCATAAGTAAATTTATTTATATAATTATTTATAATCATAAAGTAATGCATACCTTTGTACAGATACATTTCCATTCTGTAATATTGTCAATATTCAGTTGTTCATGGGGTCTTCCACAGAGTTTTATCCATTTCAAACATTTTTCTTTGTTTGTTTTTGGTTTTGCAAATGGCACAAATTGCACATTTTGCATATGAGGCCTATCTGTATATCTGCTGTCACTATTACACTTGCCCCAAGCACTTCTTTTTGTTGGCATTTTATATTAATTTAGTGAAAAACATAATCATATTATTGATAAACATACACAGTAATCGGTGGAATCTATATACATACAAGCATGGAATTCTTATCTAAACTAGTTTGTACCGGGGTCACGTGAGTAAACACAGATGTTACCAAGATTATCAGATTTCCAGACAACAACTATTGTTTAGATTGTAGCTTTAGTGTGTATTAAAATGAGTTGTTAAAGAACAACTGATTTAGTTATATATAGTAAGAGATCTTAACATGGTGTCAGATGTGGAATATGTTCTCTTTGTTGTTAAAGAACAACTGATTTAGTTATATATAGTAAGAGATCTTAACATGGTGTCAGATGTGGAATATGTTCTCTTTGTTGTTAAAGAACAACTGATTTAGTTATATATAGTAAGAGATCTTAACATGGTGTCAGATGTGGAATATGTTCTCTTTGTTGTTAAAGAACAACTGATTTAGTTATATATAGTAAGAGATCTTAACATGGTGTCAGATGTGGAATATGTTCTCTTTGTTGTTAAAGAACAACTGATTTAGTTATATATAGTAAGAGATGTTAACATGGTGTCAGATGTGGAATATGTTCTCTTTGTTGTTAAAGAACAACTGATTTAGTTATATATAGTAAGAGATCTTAACATGGTGTCAGATGTGGAATATGTTCTCTTTGTTGTTAAAGAACAACTGATTTAGTTATATATAGTAAGAGATCTTAACAAAAACCTTTGATAATCTAAATTACAGTTTGTGACCCGACTATAAATAAACATATCTATAAATATAACAGTATATTCCTATTGGTGTGATGCAGTTTAAGATTTAGTTACCAAATGAAAAATGATTGGTTATGTGTAGATACACTATAGGAGGGGCTAAATTGTACGAGAAAGCTTTTACCAAATGAAAAATGGTTGGTTATGTGTAGATACACTATAGGAGGGGCTAAATTGTACGAGAAAGCTTTGCTTTCGAGTACCATTTAGGCACTTCTATAGTGTATCTACACATAACCAATCATTTTTCATTTGGTAAATCACATGTGCCATAGTTCATTCAACGTCACAAACATAACAACGTGACTAAAAATCCCCGCTTGCCGTCGAGACATTTTAGTTTGCGGGTTGCAGCCGACGGCAATGGCTGCAAAAATGGAGGTTAAAGGTCAGGTATGACCTAGAAAATTGTACACCCCTACAGCAATTAAGCCTATTTGGTAATGGGCGGGCTTACTGATTATTTTTAGATAAAGCTGCTGTGCATGTAAACAAGAACATGTGAATGAAAGAATGAAAGCATGGACTATAAGACTTCTGATATAACCATCTTACAATGATTGTATGAGATAAATGAATCCAGTATCCAATTATACAGATCTAGATTATAACATTAATATTGAAAGTGAAAATAACATAATGTTTATCCAATTTTGACCCTTTCATTAATGGCATGCATGACAATTCAAAGAGGTAACAGCAGGACAATCAAATGTATATTTTTGTTAATTAGTTTGGTTCATTAAATTTTGGAAGTACAGCTATCCAAGTGATAATATTTGTGGAATTAATTTTCAAAATGAAACTAAGTTTATATTTTGTGCATTTGAACAGTAGGTCATTGTTGACGCCAATTTTCTGAAAATCGAAGAAAATCAATAGTGTTTTCGTCGAGGTCCGCGTCCAACGTAAGCATTAAAAATAAGATGAAAATAGTAAAGCAAACCCATGATTTGACCGTTATAGCTAGTGATTCTAAAACCACGCAGTCAGGGGGCGATAACCGCAAAAAATTCTCGCTAGGTGCCGCTTTACAAGTCCCGCAAAATTTTTCATTCGCGCCGTTGTAGGATAAACCTGAAATAAAGTATTAAATAGACAAAATTGTGATAGAAACGTGATTTCTATAAAATATATATATATTTTTTGCAATGACTGGCTATATCAGACAAGCGACCGAGGTTTATATTAGTCAAAAACGTGTTTCGAATCGTGCATTCTAAAATGTGTAAAAATACGAGGTTCGGTTTGTTTACATTTTTCGGCCAATGAAAAAGCTGACACAATTCTATATTAGGACATGAAATTGATGATACAGGAGTGATATAGCATCATCAACCAATAGTAAATGCTCTCTCAACTGGAAATTCCGTCACCCTGAATGGAAATCATTACTGAAAGAAAATTCGACGAGGCATGTTTTTTTTTAATTTTCGCCTTGTTTTAGAGTAAAATTTGCCCATTTTGGTGAACATTTCTCCCCCAAAACACCCATGTAGTGTGTATATGTCTGCCTTTTATTAGATTTATTAATATCTTTATATTTTAACCGAAAGTTTACAAGAAAACTGCATTGTTTACATCAGATTACGCCCCCCCCCCCCCCCCTTTTCTCCCGTCTCGTCAATGCACTTTGTTTAGACTCCTTTCCCGTTTGCTGTACATATCTAATGTGGCGATTATTTCAAAGGCAATTGGTTTATCAAATATATTTAGGAATGCTGATTTTAAGTTTTACCTGATTTTCTTCTGCAAATGAATTATGAATTTATGTGTAACAGGTATACAATGATTGAATGAATGTGACTCTAAAAACAAAAACCAGCCAGTGTGTGTGTTATAAATAGAAATTAGGCTAAATTTGTTATCTGTATGTAACTGCATATATGATATTTAATTGATTAAACAACTGTAATTTGCAAGACTGTGATTTTACCATAGGCATAGTTGACTAGTAGTTGTTCTGAAGCCCACAGTGGCAGGGACCCTGGGCCCTGTGTTCATTGTCTGCAGGCAAAGCCATTTTATGCCTTACATGTTATAAAAATTTTAACAAATTTGTGAGGTCTGATGATTCTCTAAATGAACTTTCAAAAACTGAAGACTACCAGTTAACTAAATGTTTTCACAGTTTGATCAGGTGGAATATTGCAATGTAGACTCTGACAATCTTGACCGTTATGTACTGTTTTATCCTGTTTTAGAATTTGTAGTCAGTGACTTTTTATCCAACAAAGCTTTATTGTTGCCAGATTTGTACAAAAAAATTGAAGATTTAGTTGACAAAACAGCTTTAATTAAATCACTGAAAGAATCAGAAGACAAAATTGGTGAACCCCTCTCCCATTAGAGGCAATAAATTCTCCCATTTAAGTTTGGAAGATTTCAAGGAAACGGGTGATGAAACCTTTGCATGGGAAAGTTTTGAGAAGAAATTGTCAGCTTACAATTTTCTGAAATATTTGGTACAGGAAAATGATATACATGTAGATCTCCCAGGTCTTAAGACTTTTCTTTCATTTTCTGAAACTGACACTGAAAAATCCGAGTTTTGTTCAATTGAAGTTTTAGATGAGACAGCAGATTCAAAAGCCACAGTTTTGAAAACTTTGAATATTCTTCACAAAAAGTTTCAGATTGGGATAAAGCTTCAGTATCAAGTTGTTGTTGGGACAGGAAATCTTATGACCATTTAATAAAATTAAAATCAGAATATGGAGGTTCATTAAGCTGGGTTTTGCCATATCCTGGAGACTGGCACATACTTTTTTTTAATCTCATTTTCTATTAAATTAATAATTTATTGTACTTAGGATTTGTTCAACTTTCATAAAAATTTATGGACTTTTTACTGTTAATAGTTTATGGAAAAGAAATACACTTGAAAACTAATATGTACAGTCATCTGTCAAAAGTATTGGGAAATGTAAAAAATATCCCTATATAATCAACCAAAACCATATCTTTTTCAAAAAATTATTGTGAAATCATTTCTGGATAGATTGTAACAAATTTTACACCAAAACATTCGGAATTGTCTATATTTTGTTTGTTTATTTGCTCAAATCTTTATACGAGTGGTTTTTATTTGTACATAATTTTTCCATGATTGTTAATTTTTAGGATTTATTTTTAGTTGAAATATATAGGAAAATCAAAATCAATTTTTATTTGTTGTTTTTAAATTATGTACAAATAAAAATAACTCATAACTACATAATGAGTAAATAAACAATCAAAATATTGACAAATCTGAATGTTTTGGTGTAAAATTTGTTAAAATCTATCCAGAAATTACTTCACAATATTTTTTTAAAAAAAATATGGTTTTGGTTGATTATATAGGGATTTTTTTTACATTTCCCAATACTTTTGACAGATGACTGTATACATTTTCTTTAAATATTTATACATTTTTTTTATCTTTATATTGAATTGTATTTTCATGCCTAGAAAAAAAATACACCGGTTCTGTTCATGATTCATCAAAAGGATATAGAAATGTTTTTTCTTGAATTGCTAGAATAAAACCGGTGGACGTGTAAATTTTAGTCGCCTATCCTTTCTTTTGGGGAAAGGAGACCATATATAAATGTTTGTATTTTCCTAAATTTGTAGTTAATTATATGCATATGCTATTAAAATAGCAGCCTGCATCAGCATTAACTTTTGTGCACAGCGTGCTTTTAAGTCATTAGGTTAGTTCTAAATGTATTTTTAGAAATAGGGAAATTCATACGGAGTTATCTTTCTTGACTGACAATTTTTCTGAATCTGAATAATTTTCGGCACTAAAAGCTGAAAGAAACTCTTATTAATGAATAAAAACGTGTACCAGAGAAACATTTCGTTAAATAAATATATAACCTAGCGCAGTGTGAAGTTTGGGAATGTCATTCTACTGCAAACTTAATATATTTGCATTTTATTTCAATGCGATGGTACGGAGTTATCTTTCTTGGTTGACAATTTTTCGGCACTAAAAGCTGACACAATTTTTTATTAATGAATAAAAACGTGTACCAGAGAAACATTTCGTTAAATAAATATATAACCTAGCGCAGTGTGAAGTTTGGGAATGTCACTCTACTGCAAACTTAATATATTTGCATTTTATTCCAATGCGATGGCGACATTCCATCGAGGGGGTCACCCTTTAAATCATCAAAATTTTAATAGTAATCTCCCGTTTTAACTCAAATCTAATAAACAAATCGTGGAAGTAATTATTGCTGAAAAGAAAACAATATAAGACGTTTCGATATTTTCTACGGTATATATAAACGAGGTCTTTGTTCTACAATTTTCATGACCGACGAACATGTCAACGTTTTCAAATGAGAATCACGTGACCCGTGGTTTTACCAGCGACGCCATTAATGAGTTTGCTTTCCGACTGTACAATACATTTTTTCTCTTGATTTGTTTGCGAAGCATGACTGCCGTGTCGTCTACAACTGTCTCATCAGTATCTGGTTTTCTTCATACTTGGTGCACTTTAAGATAACGACACATCAAAACTAATTGAAACATTTTATAGCTGAAGATACATATGTAATACAAATGTATGTACATGATGTAATGATTATTTTTTACTTCTAAAATATCCGTTTTTGTTACTTTTTCTTTTTCTTTTCTTAAGATACAATGATCAATTGAAAATGTCAGTTTATGAATTTCGCTTCATTTTTTAGGTGGACTTAACCAACGACATTTGAGTGCTATTAAAACATTTAAAGCAATATTACTTTCAAGGGAAGGGAAGTGTTTTCTACAGTAGACCTTTAGATAAAGGGGGTATTAAATTTGGAGAACAGGCAGTTGGAGTTAATAAATTATCCAGTATCATGAAAACCATGTGCTCTGAGGTAGGTATATAGGGTTACTACACAAACCATTCAGGAAAGAGGACATGTGCAACAACCTTATATCAGGCTGGTGTCCCAGAACAAGAAAGCATGAACAGAACTGGACACCGTTCCGTTGAAAGTGTTAGGAAATATAAAAAGAGCATCTAATGACATGTTGAAGGATATTTCAAATATTCTTGAGCCTGGAGCTTCAACACCCAAGAAATTTAAATGTGAAGAAAATTCAAATTGTGATTCTATGAAAACTAGTAGCAGTGGTGGTGGCAACTGCACATTCAAGGGATGTGTTTTCAATTTCAATACAGGAAATTAATATTTGGATATTTTCAAATTTGGCTTTGAATTTATCACAGTCCGTGATTTAGTGGTGTGTTGGTACATGAAAAAAAAGTCGTTTACATTACAAAAACATCTGTCACTAATTGGTGTTTGTCTGACGTATACAGTTTTGTTAATTGACTCTTGAATCTTGAATCTTGACTCTGATGAATGTACCGTACACGAAAGGCACAATTATATTAAGCTTATCGTAGAGTTATTAATAATGAAAAAACCCACTAAAATATAAATAGTTTGTGGGTAATTTCTATATCTGAAATTTTTTTTTCTTCCGGGTTTAATTATCAGTGGAAGGAAATCTTTTCAGAAATCTCGTGATATGTAGGAAATTTACTGTTATTCACAGTAGTATATATTTATACAAAGGCCAAAGGGAATCCCCAATCAATTCAAAAGTAGATGAATCTCAATTTTGGATTATCCATTTGTGCAGATATATCAATCGGCTACCAGGTAGGTCGTATATTTGATTATTTAAGTTCTTGTTTAAAGAATACATGATATGTTAAATGGAATAGAAATATCTATGTTTACACTTTAAAAAAAAGAAAGAAATAACTATTGAAGTTTATTGTTTTTGTAAGTGTCTGTAAATGAAAAAGGAGCATTCTCCTCAAGTTTGCAAGTAGTCTTTTCGATTGTCGATCGTTCCTAATTTGAAATAAAAAATTAAAAGAATTATCCTGATTTTTTTGGTCATGTAAACGATACACTTTGCTGCATATGTGTAATTAGGTTTGTCATACGGTCAAAGAAAATGCGCTAACGATGAAATGCTCTCTTATTTTCAAGTCGAAGCGCCAATACATCGTCCATCTTTTTTTCTATTTTTTTCACTTACGATAAAAGATAAGACCAAAAATAAGATCAAAATTTTACACTTAGGACAGGGTAGTTTTACACGTAAAGTTAGGACTATTTTTACACTTAAGATTATCGTAAGTATTTTTGTGAAACTCTTTAATCTTAGTTTTACACTTACGACAATTTTTTATCGTAAGAATGTTTGTGAAAAGGGCTACTGATATATAAATGTTTATGTATGTACGTAAAAATAGATTTTTTCCTGTCCCAGGAGAAACCATAACTAACAATATTAGTAGATTAGATTAAACATATTTTATTGCTAAATATTATAACAATTGGATTGGACACAAATTAAAACAATTTACAAGGGTCCTCTCCACATAATAAATAATTACAACAGTACATGCGTCAGCAATAGTAAAATACAGTATACAACATTATAATAAATTCTTTGAAAAATGAAAAGAAAAGGAGACACAACAAAAAAACAAAAACAAAATACAAAACAAAAAGCATGACATTATATAATATAAGCATGTTTTACCATTCTTGTATCTGAGATGAAATTGATTGATTGATTGATTAAGTTGTCAAAAGGAAAGAATAATTTCTCTAATAAGCTTATTTAAAAAAACTGTATATTCTAAACAAATGTACAATTTTTACTAATTATTAGGTATTTCTTTTCATCACCATTTACTTCTACTTATTATTATAAAGTATATTAAATTAGATTTCTGTTTGACAAATAGAATAAGAGAATGAAAGAATATATGTTTTATTGGCGAATACAAAGGTGGACTGCCGGCCAAAAGGCGTAAGTGGCGAGTCCAGAAACATTATCATTAGCCTTATTCATGATTAATCATGAATATCATTATTAAGATTGTCAACAAACATGATTGTTCATATCGTTATCAACATTATCATAAATCGTGAATTACATTATCATTATAAGCTTTATCATTAATCATGGTTATTAATCACGATTGTCATTGAACATTATCATAATTATGATTATCCTGACTGGCCCTGGGAACAGAAGCTCAGTACTTGACGGATTTTTATAGTCCATAACGTGAACATGGTGAAGAACTGTTGGTGTTGTGTCGCAGTTTCGCCGACATAAGCTGGGTACTGGACGTATTTTAAAGTCCATTAATGTGAACATGGTACAGAACTGTTAATGTTGTATCGCTGTTTCGCCGCTTTGTGACCACGGGTTAAGTGTTGAAGTGAACACAACCAAGTTCATTACACAAACGAAGTGTTGAAATAGTGTTGTGGTTTCGGATAGTAACTTGATAGCGTAGTCCCTTGTGGATATACATATTAAATTTGATAACACAGTCTCGTTTGTGAACCACGTTCCAATACACTAAAGAATTGAAGCTTAAAATGAACTGGTAACAACTGTAGATATTCCTGTGTGAACACCACACTGTTCATTGTGCTTTCAAACTGTAGAAGAAAATATTTCACCAAAGCTATTGACATCAAATGTAACATGACATATCGTAATTTTCCCATGATGAGCCGTGACAAGCAATAGTGTATTCTTTTCCACGTTTTCTGAAAAATATAGCAAAACGACAGCAGTAACTTGTACAATATAATGTGGAGGAGGGATGGGTTTTCGTTTCTATAAAATTAAGTATCAAATTAAAATTATACTTCGCTGAAATATTTCTTCGTCTGCAACCCTTCCAAATCTTTGAGAAAAAGGGGGTTATGACGTCACATTCGTATAATTGGCCCTTAATGGACAAGTGATACCGATTTCCACAAATCAATGATTTTCTGAAAATCAGTCATTAATTTTAGAGTAAAGACGTCAAAAGCGAGATAACTCTCATTTGTTAATATAAAATATTAGCACCACTAATTTAATTTAATTTATCCCATAAATGGATAAATTGACTTATATATTACAATATATCTTTTAAAAATATTTAAAAGGACCCCTTTATGTCTCTATTTTCTGAAGCAAAATATAAGTCGTATGATATACAACAACCTGCCTTTCAAACAACTTTTAAAACTGATCTCTTTTACAATCTTTTCTCCCTAATTTAGGGGTATTTGTTATCGCAATTTATTTTTTCAGCCAAACACTAGTTATATAATATACAAATGTATTACTAAATACATTTTAAACATTTTTAATAACCCCTTTTGGTCCGTATGTTCCGAAATGAAAGGACCAGCCCCTTACTATCACCGTCATTCAGTTCTATGACTGAATACAAGTTATGTGACAAATATGATATACAACAACCAGGGGCGTAGCTAGGTATAAAATGAAATGTAGGCACAACTCGTGGCGAGGGGTCTGGGGGCCGCTTAAGGCCCACAGCAGGTCCAGGGCAGAGCCCTGGTGGGGGGTTCAGGGGGGCAAGCCCTCCAACAGAAAACGATTTTAAGCGTAAATAGATGTACAAATGGCGAAATCTGAACAATAAAAGACATGAAATCTATTCTTATTTTATCACCGCTTTTCAGAATAATTTTAACAGTTACAAAAATTCAACATCACAAAGCATTGAATCTATAGCGAAGATTATCATAAATGCAAAATGTATGAAAGAAACATTCCTGGAAATATTCAAAGAATAAAGTTTCAGAGTTCATGTAAACACATGCAGCCATCATGTACAGCAACACGAACTGGTAATTAGATAAAGTCCAGACGTCTGTTTTTTCTCACTGCAAATTTGTTGATAACATCTTCGACGCTTAGAATTCTTGTTCTGTGGATGTATAACAACGATAAATTTGATAATCTCTTATCACCCATTGTAGCTCTAATTAAGACAGTTTTTTACGCGGCGCATCGCACTGAATGAACGCTCGCTAGACGCCGAAGACACTGGCATTGTTATTAATACTGTAAAAATTGCATAAATATTAGGGTACACGTCTTGGTTTGTGACATCGAGTGTCCCAGTAATGTTTGTGGTTTTTGCCCATCAACCATATTCAAGTGTGTTTTCGACCTAGCAACTTCATCAAGAAACGCTTGTCTGTCGCCAATATCCGTACGAAAAGAATCAAAGATTGAATTAGTTGTCTGATCTGTTAATGTGTGGAGTTTATCTTTTTAAACATTTCATCCAAAGTTCTAACTTTAAACTTAGGTTTAGAGCCAGACATTTTTACACTGCAAGCCAATAGCCCGACAACAGTTCTTTTGACAGTCAATGACAAACTAGTAAATGTATCATTTCATTTCTAGATTCAGATGTTAAAAAGCGTGTGAAAAACAAATTGTGTTTTATTTTATGTCAAGACAAAGCCTTTGAAGATAAAATGAACTGTCAATTTCAAAGAGTTAGATAAGGTCACAGTACTCATTGCAAATGTTTATCTTTCAACTTGTGGAAGCTTGTCATCAGTACAATAAACATAAAACGCGTTGTTTGTCATTTTTCATCAATAAAACAATTTTGGAGAACAAATTATGTGTAGGCACGTGCCTATAGTGCCTTACGGTAGCTACGCCCCTGACAACTTACTTTTTACACAATCTTTAAAACTGACCCCCTTTTTTTCCCTTTCTCTCGTATGTAAGGGTCTATTATATGGTGGCCACGACTTAGTTATCTTGTGACCACGCGATATTATCTCATGGCAACGACTTAGCTATAGCGTTGCCAGGATTTAGTATCTCGTGGCCACAACTCAGCAGCTTAGCTCTGACCAGACAATCACTGTACTGGGCACAAGCTTTAGAATAACGTACGAGTAAGCTGGTGATGCTGGAATATTGTTACTGATGAAAGGGAAAGAGACTATGAGAAAAGTGAAGTCATCACATTTGTCGTAGAGTTTAGTTTATAATCTTCCTCCGTTGTCGATTTCAAGGTAATGGTCAAGGTAAGAAGCAGACTTTTAAGTATCAGTAGTATCCTTAACTTCAAGCTCGTTTGGATAGATGCGATGTAGATATTCACAGAAACGAGAATTGTTCAGTGACAGAACATCATCTATATAACGGAAGCTGGAATTAAAGGTCTGGGCAAATTTTCTATCTTTTTTACTTGAGAAGCCACGAAAAAAGCTGCCTCATAGGCATGTAGAAACAAATCGGCGAGTAGCGGAGCACAATTCGTACCCATTGGAATACCAATCGTTTGTTGAAACACCCGTCCACCAAATATGTTGTCGATTAAAAAATCTAACATTTCAATGATCTCGTCCTGATTATATTCATTATTAGATTTTGAATGGCTTATGACAGAGTAAGATTTGCCAATAACAAGATACTGATACTTTTGTTCTCCAAATTTAACCTTTATGGACTATCGAACCACAAAACGATTTTTTTTATTCAAAGCATTAAAGAGCATATAAAAGTCCTCGAGATGTCCAAATCTTTTTATTATATGGTAATAAATATTTCTCTATTTAATCCTTTATAAAAAATCGTGCAATATATTCTTGTATTTTACTGTTGGTCTCGATCGTCTTTATAAGATCCGGAAAAAATACCGGTGCGTTCCGAATGTCATTTCTCATATTTTACTCTCCCCAGTCGTCTGGAAAGTTAAAATGGCGGAGGATGACATCGCCTTTCTTTTAAATAGAAGGGAACTTGTTGAACCCCACGAAAATGAACAAGCTGAGGTCAACACGATAGTTGACAAAAGCAAAGTCAAGGAATTTATCGATGAACAAAGAAAAAAGAAATCCACCGTTAAACTAGTTTATAAGACCTCAATCATCTTTATTAATACTGAGTCTGTGTTTCTGAAAATGTTTTCTTTGTTTTCCTGAAATAAAGCAAAATTCATATTGCACTAGTGCAAATATTAAAATATTCTTCCTAGTGCAATAGACATTATGTAGTAATGATATATGAAAAAATCATATCTTGACAGTATTAGTAACACTTCTGAAGAAGAAATATTTATTACTATATAATAAAAGGGCTATTGCATGAATATTGGTGAATATTGTCCCTCGCAGTGTATTATATTGCACTCGCACGTTCGCGCAATATGATAAACTGCTAGAGACAATATTCACCAATATTCATGCAATAACCCTATATTATAATATATATATATAATAGACAAAAAATATGTAAACAGATAAATATACGTACTGTTCCTATTACGCATACTGGACTAAAATAACAAATAGTATATTTTATTGTTTTAATCAAGTATACTCCGTGTCACATGAACAATTTTTCCAAAATATGTTACGCATTCTTTATATGCCCATTCCTTACCCTTTTGCATTGAATATTAAGAAATAAATCATGGAAGCCAGTTCTGGCTTCCATGACTTATTTCGATTCTGATATGTCTAAGAGTATAAATACGGTAGTATACTTTAACATTGGAAGACGGTAATTTATATTTACGTTTGCGGACAATGTCGCACACAATGTATGCTGCCAAATTCGAGCAGATGATAATTCATCAGCATGTACATTTACGACGGGAATGTCAGCCACATGCAACTGCGCATGTGCTAATGAGATTATACCCAATCGGTAAATCGCTCGTTTGTTTACAAAGCGAAAGAAGGACGTAATATTAGAATCAAATATATACTCCACCCAAGGTAAATGGTCTATGTTTTATATTATCCATTGACAATATGAATGAATGAATGAATGAATACGTCTTTATCTTTTTCTACGGAGAATTAACATTTCATGGTCGCCATATTTGTTTCTAGTGACACGCTGAGTTGTTTACCTCGCTTCGTTAAATTTGCCTTCCCATTTTCAGTAGTAACTTGCTATTTATCTGAGGTTTGTTTTTGATGTTAATAGGACAATGTTGTCAGTCATACATCGCTTTCGGATTCGATTTACCTACGGTTGACATTGAGAAGAATCTTGAGGACACCAGCCCAACTGCAATGCCTGTACCAAGTCAAGGTCATTGCGGTTTTCACAGTTTTCCGGTTGTTGACTGATTTTGTCTGTTTATATACTTATGAGTTTTGACTTTCCCTTTGTAAGATTGTTCGGAGTTCGGTAATTTTGTTATTACCCTTTTTTACACTTCAGATACAAACAATACAAGAACATTCCATGTTCTATCTTCTATCGCAAATAAACACGAATAGTCCGGTTGTATGATTCCGTGGGTTCTGTGGTACCGTATATTCACGTGCTATTTCAACTAGTTTTCGTCGCCTTCTAATTACCCCGGTAGCATAGAACTCCAATATACATTCAAAACGATTCAAAAGAAGAATATGTCAATGTTGAATTTAGGTTGCACAAACTGATATCTCAGATATGCACTTTAGGTTGACTTGATGCGCTAAGTAGTTTTCGTTTCCATCCATTTCAACAGATTTGAAACTCGGTGACACACAGTGTAGTTGAGGTTCTTGAAAGGTAACGATTAGATTAGAAAACACAAGTGAAGCACAAAATACCTCTCAGTGGAAACAGAGTAAAACCTGCATTGGACAGACAGGATAACACCAGTGAAACAAAGCATACCACTCATTGGAAACAGTACAAACATTATCTTTAGATAGACAAGGTATAACCAGTGAAACACATAATACCACTCAGTGGAAATAGTACAACAATTTTCATTGAATAGACAGGATGACACCAGTGAAACACATAATACCACTCAGTGGAAATAGTACAACAATTTTCATTGAATAGACAGGATGACACCAGTGAAACACATAATACCACTCAGTGGAAATAGTACAACAATTTTCATTGAATAGACAGGATGACACCAGTGAAACACATAATACCACTCAGTGGAAATAGTACAACAATTTTCATTGAATAGACAGGATGACACCAGTGAAACACATAATACCACTCAGTGGAAATAGTACAACAATTTTCATTGAATAGACAGGATGACACCAGTGAAACACATAATACCACTCAGTGGAAATAGTACAACAATTTTCATTGAATAGACAGGATGACACCAGTGAAACACATAATACCACTCAGTGGAAATAGTACAACAATTTTCATTGAATAGACAGGATGACACCAGTAAAACACATAATACCACTCAATGGAAATAGTACAACAATTTTCATTGAATAGACAGGATGACACCAGTGAAACAAAGCATACCACTCAGTGGAAACAGTACAAACATTATCTTTAGATAGACAAGGTATAACCAGTGAAACACATAATACCACTCAGTGGAAATAGTACAACAATTTTCATTGAATAGACAGGATGACACCAGTGAAACACATAATACCACTCAGTGGAAATAGTACAACAATTTTCATTGAATAGACAGGATGACACCAGTAAAACACATAATACCACTCAGTGGAAATAGTACAACAATTTTCATTGAATAGACAGGATGACACCAGTGAAACACATAATACCACTCAGTGGAAATAGTACAACAATTTTCATTGAATAGACAGGATGACACCAGTAAAACACATAATACCACTCAGTGGAAATAGTACAACAATTTTCATTGAATAGACAGGATGACACCAGTGAAACACATAATACCACTCAGTGGAAATAGTACAACAATTTTCATTGAATAGACAGGATGACACCAGTGAAACACATAATACCACTCAGTGGAAATAGTACAACAATTTTCATTGAATAGACAGGATGACACCAGTGAAACACATAATACCACTCAGTGGAAATAGTACAACAATTTTCATTGAATAGACAGGATGACACCAGTGAAACACATAATACCACTCAGTGGAAATAGTACAACAATTTTCATTGAATAGACAGGATGACACCAGTGAAACACATAATACCACTCAGTGGAAATAGTACAACAATTTTCATTGAATAGACAGGATGACACCAGTGAAACACATAATACCACTCAGTGGAATAGTACAACAATTTTCATTGAATAGACAGGATGACACCAGTAAAACACATAATACCACTCAATGGAAATAGTACAACAATTTTCATTGAATAGACAGGATGACACCAGTGAAACAAAGCATACCACTCAGTGGAAACAGTACAAACATTATCTTTAGATAGACAAGGTATAACCAGTGAAACACATAATACCACTCAGTGGAAATAGTACAACAATTTTCATTGAATAGACAGGATGACACCAGTGAAACACATAATACCACTCAGTGGAAATAGTACAACAATTTTCATTGAATAGACAGGATGACACCAGTAAAACACATAATACCACTCAGTGGAAATAGTACAACAATTTTCATTGAATAGACAGGATGACACCAGTGAAACACATAATACCACTCAGTGGAAATAGTACAACAATTTTCATTGAATAGACAGGATGACACCAGTGAAACACATAATACCACTCAGTGGAAATAGTACAACAATTTTCATTGAATAGACAGGATGACACCAGTAAAACACATAATACCACTCAGTGGAAATAGTACAACAATCTTCATTGAATAGACAGGATGACACCAGTGAAACACATAATACCACTCGGTGGAAATAGTACAACCATTTTCATTGGATAGACAGGATAACACCAGTGAAACACATAATACCACTCGGTGGAAATAGTACAACCATTTTCATTGGATAGACAGGATAACACCAGTGAAACACATAATACCACTCAGTGGAAATAGTACAACAATCTTCATTGGATAGACAGGATGACACCAGTGAAACACAAACTACCACTCAGTGGAAACAGAAACAGTACAAAAATGATCTTTAGATAGACAAGGTATAACCAGTGAAACACATAATACCACTCGGTGGAAATAGTACAACAATCTTCATTGGATAGACAGGATGACACCAGTGAAACACATAATACCACTCAGTGGAAATAGTGCAACACTATTCATTGGATAGACAGGATAACACCAGTGAAACACATAATACCACTCAGTGGAAATAGTGCAACACTATTCATTGGATAGACAGGATAACACCAGTGAAACACATAATACCACTCAGTGGAAATAGTGCAACACTATTCATTGGATAGACAGGATAACACCAGTGAAACACCAAATAAAACTCAGTGGAAACAGTACAAAACTCATCTTTAGATAGATAAGACAAGACCAGTAAAATACATAATATCACTCAGTGGAAACAGTAAGAAACTCATCTTTAGATAGATAAGACAAGACCAGTAAAATACATAATATCACTCAGTGGAAACAGTACAAAACTCATCTTTAGATAGATAAGACAAGACCAGTAAAATACATAATATCACTCAGTGGAAACAGTACAAAACTCATCTTTAGATAGATAAGACAAGACCAGTAAAATACATAATATCACTCAGTGGAAACAGTAAGAAACTCATCTTTAGATAGATAAGACAAGACCAGTAAAATACATAATATCACTCAGTGGAAACAGTACAAAACTCATCTTTAGATAGATAAGACAAGACCAGTAAAATACATAATATCACTCAGTGGAAACAGTAAGAAACTCATCTTTAGATAGACAAGGTAAAACCAGATGAGCACAACTTTTTATAAACCATTCCATGGATTTCTTAGACACTAAACAAAAGGTCATATGTGAAAGATATCTAGCCTATTATGTCGGGTCTGACATTTGCAAGAGGAAGAAATCAACATTTTAGATCAAATGCCATTGGTTTTTTTTTCTGTCTTCTTCAAGGGTTTATAGCCGTTGTGTATTAAAGTCATTTAGTGTAGATATAGAACAGAAATAATTATATAATCATCTGAGATTACGTCGTATTATTGTCCGCTAATTAGTGGTGATGCTTTAAATCAATGACCAATATGATTTTTAACTTGAGCTTGAAAATTCATCTATACTAGTAAAGTATTTACATTAAAGTACAATTGTTGCTTTTCTATATAAATCATTCACATGGTTTCTTTGTCTGTTATATATGTGTTGATATTCAAATCACTATTAGATCTACGAGCCAGAATACGGAGCATATCTCGGTCTCTTATTTCTCTTCAAACCAAACTCTGTCATTCAATCTGATTGTAACTTCTTTTTGGGAAACGCAATAGGTTTTTATTATTTCAACAAGTGTGGACACAGAAATGTGCTGTCCAAAAGGCAAGTGTGGATGTCAATATTTCATATTATTAACTTTAAAAAAAAATCAATCGTGGACACAGGGGTCCTGGATTTTTTAATAAAAAACTAATCCTGGATTATTATTTTTGCTTAAAGTCCAGTCCTGTGTTTTTATTTCAAATTTTCATCATAGCCACCCCCACCCCCCTCCCAAGGGATATACAATTGTATCATTAATAATAAATAATAAATTCAGATTTTCTATTTAAAATAAATCTCATTTACAAAACCACTGATATTTGTTCAATTTTTAACGCTGATTTAAGCTTTAGTCGCAACAAATTTTTATTTTTCTCTTTAAACTGTCGAAACATAACATTTATTTAACTGTAAACCCCCCCCCCCCCCCTTCCCTTGTTTAAATCAATGATCAACAATATTCCAGAATCAAACAAATGAATAAATATAACATAGATTTCTTTTACATGCATATTTTTACCATGCGTTGTCAGTGTGTTTTAAATCGGTCATCCAATCAGGACACTCATTATTCTTGTCCAAGATAAAAATACATCGCTATAATTACCTGTGGGTGTTTCCCCACTTCAACTCGCAAATTTACATAGAAATCGGAGATATTTCGTCATAAAACTTCACACATGGTTTTGTCTATCATATTTCTTGAAGACAAACATAACATTTTATTGCATTTATCAATATTTTATGAGTATCAACAGTTTTTTCAACACCGTATTTGTTTCTCGATACAGCCGCAACTTCAACTCGTAAATTTACATAGAAATCGGAGATATTTCGTCATAAAACTTCAAACATGGTTTTGTCTATCATATTTCTTGAAGACAAACATAACATTTTATTGCATTTATCAATATGTTATGAGTATCAACAGTTTTTTCAACACCGTATCTGTTTCTCGATACAGCCGCCCGATTACAGTGACCCGTGACCCAGATTAGCTCGTTCCACCAGTTTTTTCTTAATAATGTTGTTTAATAAATTTATAAGGAAATGTTTGACAGTTTTCGTCAATACTATAATCTGAAGATATAATTGAATTCCAGTTTAAGGAGGATATACCTTTAAATACACATTTCAGGGGCGGATCCAGGATTTCAAGTTAGGGGGGGGGGGGGCGCACTTAAAAAAATTGCGCCGAGCGGAGGGAGGCGCGAACATTTTTGGGGTATTTCGTGTGAAAAATCACGATTTTACGCCAAAAAATCATATTTTTTCCAATTGCGAAGGGAGGCGCGAAAATTTTTGGGGTATTTCGTGTGAAAAATCACCATTTTACGCCAAAAAATCATATTTTTTTCTAATTTTAGGGGGGGGGGGGCGCGCCGGGTGCGCCCCCCCCCCCCTGAATCCGCCCCTGCATTTCAAAGTCAGCGTTGCTAACGGTTATATTGTCAATGATTGCCGAATTACTTCTGTTTGTCCTACGAATGTATTATTATTCAACAACATTGCATGGGATTTTTTTTAGAAATTGCAAACTATCGGTAATTATTTGTACATATAGGATATGATTCCAAGCTTAACGAAATAATTACTTTTCTTGTATATTTTTAAAATTGTCACATGATCTTGATATTTTGATAAACATGGCCGCTGTAGGGTTTTCTGCTCGTAAGTAGAACAAAGTTAAATGATGCACATTAATAATAGATTATTTTGAGATGTGCTATTCTAATGTTTGTGTGAAGACTTGCAATATTTTGAATCATGTTCAACATCTCAATACAAATATTAAATAAATAAATGTGAAGAATGTTCTTACGAAAAACAAAGCTTGATCATTTGATCTTCATAGAAAAGTGTGAAATAATTATGAATGTGAATTAAGAAAAGCTAATTTGTTCAGGCCATCAATAGAACAAATCAATATACTGTGTGTATGTATGTTTTACTATGAATTATTTCTCAGATTATTTTAGCTGTATTAGATATTAAATATTCAAATGTCGAACAATAATGTGATAAGCAACCAGTAAAAATATCTTTATTAGAATATCATACCTTGGAATATTGAAATTGATTTAAAACTAAGATTTCCCTAATCCAATTTTTTTTTAAATTATGTATGATATATTCTTATAAACAATCTTTTCTGAGAAATAAAAATAAGATGATATTTGGAAATTTAAAATTTACCTGTAATAAAGAATTCTCTTTTTATACTGCATGATCTATCTATTGGAATTGATGAGATAATTCTTACTGCTTTCATAACTTCAATTTTTCATAGATAAATACTGACCTTTTTATAAAATTGTAGTCAAATTATACAGGTTTAGGTTTGTCGAATGTTTACTTAAATTCGCTTATGTCGTTGTCAGAAACATCAGAGATAAATAGGGTCTAACACCGGGAGAGGTGCAAGATCTTAAATCTGAGACACCCGAGGGTAAGATTTAATTCATATCTGACGAGGCTATTCGTGGTTACCGATGGTCTAAATTTAGTTGAATATTTCAGGATTTGGGGAACGTATTCAATCAAAATATATCTTAAAAATATTTCCCTTCATATTCTATTAAAATATAATTCATTTTTTTATATAAATTATTTAATATTGTAATATCCAAGAACTTTTTAGATATTCCTACAGATAGGACAGATTTATTTAACAAATTAAGTTGACAATAACAATATATTAAAATAGTATAAAAAATGTTCAGCAAGAAATTAATAAGCTTCACAATAAGATGGATCTAAACTGGCTAATTGAAACAAGTGTCGTTGTAACCGTTTTTCAATGTGTCTTCGATGACGTCCGCGCTTATACTGTTACAATTTATAATTTTATTTTCAATTAATATACGTATATTGTCTATATATTAAGTTGCTGATAGATTTTATGACATAATTTACTGTCAATAGTCATATATATTATTTATGTAGTAGATTAGTGTGTTCACAGTTGCCTGATTTGAAACTTAAATTAAACTTGGAAAGTCCAGCAGGTGCTCGATACCAACAAGTATACAAAAAAAAAAAAATACAGCCTTTCAAATAAATAAGGTGAATAAGAATGTGGCAAATTTCTCAATCATCATCACCTACAATTCTTCATTTTCTTTAAGTAAGAACATTTACATAAATATGCATAACTTGTTTTTCTTCATAAGAGTAACATTTATTACAATACTTACATGTTTGTGAAATTTGATAAATATCCTGATAATACACTTCACCCTAAATGATCAATAGAGTAATTGAAAAGACAATATTAAAAGCGTAGACATCTAATTAAGTTTATATTGATATACATGTACATCTAATAAATTCTATTAATTTCCTACGCAGATTATATGTAAAGGTACATTTTCGTGGAAACAAAGATAGGCTTAATGTTAATCTAAATATCACAGAAACGTACGTTAGCCTAAATTTCCCATAAACGCTACTTTCCTTTTAATGAATACAATAAATCCTATAAACGGGTTTTTCCGAGAAATAAAAATAGTATGATATTTGGAAAATTAGAATACATATGTACTTGAAATTTACGTGTAATAAAGAATTCTCTTTTGTATGCTGCACGAACTATTTAGTTAGATTGATGATGGAATTATTACTGCTGTTATGACTTAAATTTTTCATGAATAAATGCCAATCTATATATAAAATTGGAGTCAAATTATACAGGTTTAAATTATATGATATAATCGTTAATAAGTTTGTGGAATGTTGTCAGACATAAAACATTAATAGTACCCTGCTATTTTACTGTCCATGTTTGTTTATAACTGTATTGTTGTTGCTGGGTTCGGCTGGGATCTCAGTGACCGGTCTATTTCCGCATTATATTTGCGTCTGTCCACAACCAGGCTTGTATTTCTAATGTTACGTTTTTGTTTGTACAGTTGTTTCAGATGAGAGTTCGTTGTTAGCTATGTTGATGTTGGTGGAATGTAATTAAGAAAGCATAAATTCGAACACATTTTGCTTAGTAACATTCATGTATTATTCTATAGAGTCTGTTTTCTGAAATTTTGTTATTCTTTCTAAATCCAACTATGACATTTCTCCACACATTTATGTATGGGCCAATATGGACCATGACCAGGGGTATCTTTTAATCTTTTACTCAGAGAAGTCCAAAACTAGGAGCTAAAATATTTAAAAATATCTTCCTTCAAAATTATCGAGCCCTCTTTTGAAATTAAAAAAATGATACTGCTCTTGGCTACAGATCTTAATTATATTCTGTCTGTTTGTATGTGTAATATTTTATGTTGGTCTTTATTTGTTCCTTGTATGTTGATACTTTTCAAATGAGTCATATCTTTAGTTTTAGATCAAGCTAAATTTAGTTTTGTTACCCAACTAAAAGTATAAAGAATATATTTTGCCATGTCTTTCAATAGTGTGATACAGTCTTTGTTAATTTGGCTGAGACAGCCAC
Organism: Bathymodiolus brooksi; assembly: GCA_963680875.1. NCBI lineage: Eukaryota > Metazoa > Mollusca > Bivalvia > Mytilida > Modiolidae > Bathymodiolus > Bathymodiolus brooksi. Next base: position 64,588,639 of record OY804579.1, read on the forward strand.
ATTTGTGTATTAGTTTTGACATGCACAATGAGATGATTGACTTTAGACATCTAAGCAGATGAAAATTACATACACAAAATTATAGGGGCCATTAAAACATATTGACCCAGGGGCCCCACTAGGTCTTAATCCGGCCCTGATTGTACTGCTGTACAGTTGGACTACCATTTAGTCCATGTTTTAAAATACAAGTTATATATTTAGTCCATGTTTTAAAATACAAGTTATATTCTAGATATACACCCTCAATACATTATACATCAATGATACGGAATTTTGTAAACTGAGACTTCATACGTCCAATGTACCGCTCACATAAAGTTAAATAGAGACTCAATGATAAATAATACACAAAAAAAGATGATGATCACATTAATAAGAAACGCAGTGTAGGTGTCACAAATTGTTCTGTTCTGTTTCTGTGCTACACAAAGACGATATCAGTAAGACAACAAAGAACATTTTAATAGCTTATCACAAGAAAAGTTGTTTACATTTTCTATCAAATCAGTGTGCAATATCTATTTTGTGTATGCTTTAAATCACACTACTTTTTTTTGCTAAAAAATTAGTTGTAATATTTCTATATAGACATACTCTTATTCAAACATTGAAGGTGTCCCGTCCTTGTTAAATATACCCTGTAATGAATGAGGCTACAGTATCCCGAATTTAGAAACTTAATACAGAGTTATGATAGTCTGTTTGGTGGAGACAAAAACTGACGATATAGATTTACACTGATTTTGTTGATTTGATCAAAAACCGACATGTTGATGATTATATTACTGACTTTGTTGACAATTTTACAAACGTACTGAATGATTTGAAAATGCCACTCAACAGAATTAGTATGGATAAATCTAAAAATAAGTTTGGTAATCTATTGTTAAATTTTTGTAAAGGAAATAGTATGTTTATAGTTAATGGCAGAGTGGGTAATGATAAAAAATATTGGTAGATTTACATGTAGAAATGCTAGCGTTGTTAACTATTGTATAACTAGTCCTGAACTTCTAAAAGTATTTTTTGACTTTGATATTCTAGAAAGTAACAAATTGTTTTCAGATGTCCACGCACCACTACAAATTTTATTATCTGTTAACTTAATAGTAATACTGTTGGGAAAACTAATCACTCGAAAGCTAAAATAAAATCATGGGAAAATGAGAAAGTAAGAGATTTTTAAGAAAACATAGACGAAGAAAAATTACATACTTTCGAACAGAAACTTTCACGTTGGCAAAATGAAATTGGTGTCACAGCTCATTGTTAGAGGACCATGGCAATATCTTCACAGGTTCTGCCAAGAAATGGTTTGGAACATTTAATTGTAAAAACATTGATAGTAAAAGTAACAAGAATAAAAATGGTCAAAATCAAAAACCTTGTAAATTTGCCAGAAAAAATATCGAAAATCTAAGAGACGTTATAAGTTGAATAACACTATAAGAAATCGTTCAATTATGATCGATGATGAAAAGGGTTATAAGAAAGTTATGGATGAAAAGTATAAAATTTACTGTAAAAAAATTTCAGATGATTTAAAAAATGCCTCAAGAGATAATCCCAAACATTTCTGGAAAATATTAGGTGGACATAAGAGAAAACAACAACCAAATATTGAAATCAATACCTTATATGAATTTTTGAAAGATTTAAATACGAAAGGACTCGATGAACAACAGTCAACGACACTACAAAATGAACTTCCAAATGACTCTAATGTACATATTAATGGGTATATTTCTCAGAATGAAATTTTCAAACGAATAACAAATTTAAAGAATAATAAAGCTTGTGGGGGAGATGAAATTATAAATGAGTACTTTAAATCCGCATCAAATCGTTTCATTCATATTTATGAAAAACTTTTTAATATAATTTTTGACACAGGTATATTACCTCAAAGTTGGTTAAATGGGATTATTAAGCCAATTTATAAAAACAAAGGCAATGTTAAAGACCCAAAGAATTATAGACCAATCACAATAGTTAGTTATTTGGAGAAACTGTTTACTGCAATACTGAATGCAAGATTAAATGATTATACTGAAGAATTCATGATACTTAAAGAAAATCAAAGTGGTTTCAGACAAAGTTACTCAACACTAGATAATATTTTCTCTATATTTACACTATTTCAAATCTTAAAGTCAAAACAGAAGAAATTATATTGTGCATTTATTGATTTTGAAAAAGCCTTTGACAGAGTATGGAGAGATGGTCTTTTTCACAAATTGTTACTTAACAACATAAATGATAAAATGTATAATGTTATATTCAATATGTATACCATATCTCATATTACAATCACACTATAGGATACTTTAACTGTGAAATTGGAGTTAGACAAGGGGAAAACCTGTTACCTTTTCTTTTTTCAATGTTTCTTAGGGGACCGACCATTTAACTTGAAAAGGGGGGGGGGGGGGTATGGTTTTTTGGTTCGTTCAGAAAAATATTTTCGGACAACACGAGAGTTAGAATATTTATTTTTTTGTCGTGCAAAGCGCGATTTTTTTTTCTAGAATTCAACATTAGGTTATATGACAAAAACTCTGAATCAGATTATTTTTTTTTCCTTCACCAAAATCAGAATATTTTTTTCAGCCACATTGGGAATCAGAATATTTTTTTTAGAAAAAAACCATAACCCCCCCACCTTCAAGTTAAATGGTCGGTCCCTAATGATCTAGAAGAATTTTTGCTGACAAAAGATATAGTTAGTTTAAAAAGTATCACAGACGAGTTAGAAACTGCACCGATGACACAATTTTATTAGCTGAATCAGCTGAAGATCTTCAAGTACAATTGGAAAATGAAGGTGAATGTAAACAAAACAAAAATAATGGTATTTGGATTTGGAAAACTACGACAAAATCTCAAATTCACCTATAAATACGTTGATATCGAAATAGTCAAACAATTTAATTATTTAGGGGCAATTTTTACAAAAACATGTAATTTTGATGTTACTAAAAAGTATCTTGCTGACAAAGCGCTTAAGGCAATGTACGAAGTTCTTAAAATGGGAAGATTATATAAATTATCGGTGAAAATACAACTAGATCTCTTTGATAAAATGATAAAACCAATTCTCTTATATGGGTGCGAGGTCTGGGGATTTGGCAAAAATGAAGTACTAGAACGAGTTCACTTGAAATTCTGCAAAATGCTTTTAAATCTAAAGTCCTCTCCTCCAAACTATATGGTTTATGGTGAGCTAGGCAGGTATCCAATTGATATTGATGTAAAAGTAAGGACAATTTCGTACTGGGCAAGACTTTTAAGTGGTAAGCAGGCTAAATTTTCAAATGTATTTCATAGGCTTTCTAGAAATGTGAATGAAAATGGTGATACTAATTTAAACTGGGTTTATTTTATCAGAACAATTCTAAATGAGTGTGGATTTACATATATATGGGAAACAGAAAATGTTAATAATAAAGAATGGTTAAAATGTATGAGAATAAAGATATATGATGAATATACATGTATGTAATAAATTCTTCACGGCCTTTTAAATGAATGGTATTCATGTAAGATGGAATTTGATACTCTTGTGAGAAATAATTAACTTCTGATACAAGTGGGATTTTTAATTTGGTACTCGTTTAAGGCTGAATTTCATCAAGAGCCTACAGTTGAGCAATACTCTTGACTTCTGTCGAATAACGTTACATCTGGGCATGTTTGTTGTTTTGACGTTATGTAGTGTATCAACGTTTATTTCTAAGATGTGAGGTTATCAACAAGAAAACAGAACTTGGGTGAAGTAATCATAAAGGACGAAGTCCTTTTAACGGTAGGCTGTCCGATTTTTCCTCCTTTCTATATTGATAGCCAAATATCTGTTCACCGGAAGTTTAAAAAATAGATCAATTGATATTTAGAAACGCAAAAGAAACATATTTCAATGATAAATTCCCAATTCTTTAAATATTTACTCTATGCAAAATCGAAATAAACTTGAAATAAAATTCTAATAAAAAAATCTCTTTCTACGAAACTCTCGACGGAAGAGCGTCGTAGATAAAATGAACGGAACAGCCATAACAAATCGACTACAAAATTCATTCAAAATAAAAGATAATAACGTGTACGGATCATAGTATTATTGAAATTTTAGGACTTCGTCTTTCGAACAGGTTGCCTTTCTCATATTAGTTCTAAGTATCGTTATATCATATGTGGGGACAATTATAGCAAATAGAATTAGGAGATAACTGTATTGTATTTGAAAATTGCACGGCATCAATTGGAGATTTAATGATGGAAAATTGAGTTTACTGGTGACGGAACATTAAGCAACTACATTTGTACATTAAAATATACAATAGACAGTGGTTGTCAACCATTCATACAACCACAACACTAAATAAAGTATTCTTGTTCAACATTTGTCTTCGGATACAGTTATAGATAAGCTAATTATTTGTTTGATGGCGATGCAACCGCCATAACTACACTATCGTGATTTACCATTGCGTCTTAAAGCATAAGATGAACGGAACATAAACATGTTGATACTAATTATAATATGACGTCCTTCTTTCGCTTTGTAAACAAGCCAGCGATGTATTTCTTCGTAAGATTTCATAGGCACATTGGCGGTCCAGATGATATAATCACACAATAAAATCATTCATATTGTTGGTGACGTATTAAAACAATAATCAACATTCAAAACGTAATAAATATGCCATGTGTAATTAAAACGTGAAAAGTTACGACTTCAAAGTTCCATCAATAGCACTTTCTCGTCGTAAACGTGTTATCGTCTGCTCGAATCACTCGGTAGGATGAAAGATAAAACAGCCAACCTGCAGAGTATAAATTATGTGCGACCTTGTCCGCAAACGTAAATATATAAATTACTGCATTCCTCATCAAAGTGTAATATCGTATTTGTACTGTAAGATATACCAGAATCGAAATAATTCCTGGAAGCTATACTGTTTTATCATGGATTGGCAGGATATCAGTCAACTTTATAACTCGTAATATCCTGCCAGCTCATGTTAAAACTCACAACACAGAATGGCTTCCATGAATTATATATATAGAGACACAATGTACATGTATTATCTTAGGTAAGAAGAATTGCAATATTGGTTATGTTTTAAAATATATTACCCTTTAACTATCAGTCCTCGAGGGTATGATCCGACCAGAGGTCAGTCCTTCGACACTGACATGGCTTGGCTTTTTGCTTGAAATATGCAATTCATTGGTGGTGTAATTTACTAAAACTGAAGTCGATCTCTCTCGGGCATGTGTGTCTAGGTCGAATTTGGTCGTCGTGATTGGGCCCTTTGGTTTGCTTGGAATTGAGTTTTAGATTATGTGGCCTTTCAGTTTTTTGACTATTCTGGTGACTGACGAGGGGTACTGCAGAAACGCGCCGTGAGCACTAGATTAGCCATATGCGTATTCTTGTTGCCATTGGAATAATAATTTTAGCAAATTGTTATTCCACATTTGCAGTAAAAAATCCGATGTCTTCAGGAGATGATATTGAGAGAATGCCGATGACAGCAGTTGAACAACCAGGAAACGACCCTATTAATGATACACTTTCCAACGAATTACCTGATACAACGACCAAAAGAAAGATATTAAATTGTTTAAATGTACGTATTATGTAATGTTGGTACAATTCTGATAAGCTGATATCTTATATATTGTAAAAAGGTGAACAAAAAGGTACAACTAATTGTGAACAAAAAGATACAACTAATTGTGAACAAAAAGGTACAACTAATTGTGAACAAAAAGGTACAACTAATTGTGAACAAAAAGGTACAACTAATTGTGAACAAAAAGGTACATTAATTGTGAACAAAAAGGTACAACTAATTGTGAACAAAAAGGTACAACTAATTGTGAACAAAAAGGTACAACTAATTGTGAACAAAAAGGTACAACTAATTGTGAACAAAAAGGTACAACTAATTGGATATACATTTTGTGTATTTATTAATTTCTTAGCAAAGGAACTTCACCATGTCAAAGATAAAAAAAAAAGTGACCATAGGTAAAGATAAGTCGTCTCGTTTATCGTAAACGTGTGTTAAATACCATGAGAAAGAGTATGTCTAAATCCAGACAAACTTAAGGACACTTACAGTTTAAGTATCGTTTAAGTATTTGTGATTATTGCACATGTCTATGAACCATATAATACATGAATGGTACCTCTATGATTAAGCTGTCTCCACCTCCCCCAGAAACTTATTCTAATTAATACACACTCATTAGTACCTTTTTGATGAAAATGTTTCGCATTTCCTTTGAAATTGAATTGATTTGTTCAGTGTCTGATTAGTATGTTCCCCGTATATTCGCAGTAGATATGTATAACTGTAGTCTTTAAATTGTTTCTTTTCAAGAGTAACGAACGATTTAATTTCTTAGAAGCAAATTGAAGTAATGTTATCTTTGGTGTTTGTTGTTGGGTCTTCACCACGATTTTCAACTGGATGGTAATAAAACAACAAAAAGACTAAAATATTTGAAAGCGGTCTCATTTATTTAATTTTTGTAAAATATCAACATTCGTTTCAAAGCGCTCAATCACTGCCTATTACTAAAAAGGTCCAACTCCGGCACATAGCGACATGTACTTGATACAACCTCGTGTGATCAACCACAAATAAAACTGACAAAAGTGTAGAAATATAGAGCCGACTTCGGACTTTGCACAGACTTATCTGGAAATTACGTGTCGGATTTTGGAAAGTTTTCCGAAGTGAATTCTATATGTCCATGCCTTTGTTTTAGCTAAGATGGCCGAACAAAGAGCGGAGTTATGAACAATAAATATTTATCCCATTTAAAGACGTAAATATAAATTGTAAAAAATAATAAACTATGGACGTTTGTAAAAAATATATTTATTGAACCGAACGGTATAGTTCGTTTGACTTCTATAAATGTCCAGAAAAAAATTCTTAAAAATCCAGTTTTCAAATCAATAATGTTTTTTCTATATATTAATATATGATATATACGAGCTGTAACAATTAATTTCAAAATTGTTGGTCCATTATTTAAAAAGTAACCTATTAGGTCTCTATGTTAATTATATTTTCTGAAGTTTAAAAATCTGCACGGAGTGAGTACAAATAGTGTAAGAGCCAAACTCTCAAAACAAAATAAAAGACACGTGCTTCATTGTACCATGTGACATAGGATATTTAGATATTCAAGGACATCAATTACATTTGGCATCCTCTTAATGGTCAGCTAATGAGAAGCCTTTTAATATTTAAATGGCCTCTGTCACATGATACATTGAAATGGACATTAAAAGCACATGTCTGTTATTTTGTTTTGAAAGTTTGGCTCTAACACTATTTGTTCTCACTCCAACCATATTTTTACATTTTAAAAAATATAATTACCTTAAAGACCTTATGGGTAACTTTTTTAATTATGGACCAAACATTTTTTAATTAATTGTCATAGTTCGTATATACATGTATGACATATTAATATACATCTACAAAAAAATTTGTTGATTTGAAAACTGGATTTTTAAGATTTTTTTCTGAACATTTATAGAAGTCAAGAGGACTATATCAATATACTTATTCGAACGACTCCACAAATAAAATTATTGTACCAGAAAGGCCAGACCTCAGTTGGAGTCAGAATTCCGCAAGTTTACAAACAGATGAACTTCGTAGCTCTATGGTCACAAAAAGACCTTAAGAGCTGCTGTTCCGCAGCTAGTCTTACAGGTAGGTAAGTTATAACACAGATAATATGTACATACATTATGACAAAAGACCTAACAGTTGGAGCATTAAACATTAATAACCAGATACAATCAATCTAATTGAACTAGATTGGTCATATTTGATTGAGATAAACTGAAAATACGTGCTTGTTTATTTACAATTTATTTTCAGAAAATTAATGTTTGGACATGCACGTATCTGTTCCTATTTATATCGATAATTGTAATATCGGTAATAGGTATCATTATTTATGATAAAGTCACCGTTCCCGTTGAATCTACATCAAATAGCGTGAGAGGACAAGAAAATCTTTCCGCTGCTTCTCCCTCAGGTAAATACTAAATTACATTATACATTTAAATTTGTCGCCGCTGTAATATATTTATTATGAAAAGAAAGTGTAAACAGTGATGATGATGATTAACAATTCCACCAATATCAACAAAACCAACAATCACCTCTCAATTCATTTTACAAAAAAAACCCACTATATATGACGTAGAAAATCCAATTCCTTGATTGGGACAGGCACAACAATGTGGCAGAGTTAAACCAGTTAATGTGATTCCAATCCTCCCCTCTTGATAGTTATACCCCCTGCAAACATAGTTTTGAGGGGTATATAGGAATCGGCCTGTCTGTCCGTCTGTCCGGACCAACTTCCACATCTTTTCTCCGATTTCCACCAAACTTTGTGGAATTTAAAATCATGATGTGTGAACTTTGCAGTATAAAGGATTTTATTGTCCATTGAGCTTTACCCCTGTTATGCCTCTTTGGACTTAGAAATTTTGAGACAATTCAGTATGCACTTTGTCATCGCAAATTCTCCTACATGATTAATCAGAAGTTCATGAAACTTTGTACATTGCAAGATCCTAATATGGAGATGTGCACATTACTAGGATATCCCGGTCCATTGAGCTTTACCCCTGTTATGGTTCTTTGGACTTAGAAATTTTGAGACAATTCAGTATGCACTTTGTCATCGCAAATTCTCCTACATGATTAATCAGAAGTTCATGAAACTTTGTACATTGCAAGATCCTAATATGAAGATGTGCACATTAGTAGTATATCCTGGTCCATTAAGTTTTCCCAGAATTATGAGTCTAAAAGTTGTGTTCCAAATATGTTTTGGCTCAATTAAGATGATGGGGACGCGAGGGGTATTAGTCCCGCGTAGCGGACATTTAAGATATTCCAGTTATGTATCAATGCGGGACTCCTGCGTGCAGCAGTACCTCTAGTTAGAGATTGGACAACTAATGATTAAAGTATAATACTAAATAAGATAGACATAAAAGATAATTATGAAGAAAGAATATAATACAATAATACGAAATAGATGCTATCAATTATATAAATCAGTCTTTAAGATCTGTTGTAACCATGATCGCTATCAATTATATAAATCAGCCTTTAAGATCTGTTGTAACCATGATCGCTATCAATTATATAAATCAGTCTTTAAGATCTGTTGTGACCATGATCGCTATCAATTATATAAATCAGTCTTTAAGATCTGTTGTGACCATGATCGCTATCAATTATATAAATAAGTTTTTAAGATCTGTTGTGACCATGATCGCTATCAATTATACAAATCAATCTTTAAGATCTGTTGAGACAGCGATCGTATAGTGTTTGGTTTTATATCTGCCCATTCTATCAGTGCCACTAAGGGTATGATTTCGATTCTCTCTCGTGGCGATGTGTACAGATTAATGTGATAAGTTTATTATTGATTTACGATATGTTGTTTTCTCCAACATTATTTCTGTCCGCCAACATGAACATGTAGCTATAATATTATTGAAATTAACGTTAAACAGTTTTATCACATGACTGTAAATTAGCTTGCATATGATTGGCATAAAACTGATTAAGAGGCTTTGAGTATTTGCGATAACACCCTCGCGGCTAAAAATAGATCCTGGCAGGTGTCCGGAAAGTGATATCACCCTCGCAAGGTATAAAAATAGATGGGGGAAAACCAGACTTGTGCTATCCTATCAAATTCGTTCTTTCGTTGTTCAATAACCAATGAGATTGCGCTTAACATTTATTTTTCCGCTTAATCATAAACAAACGCTCCAAAATCGCGATATGTTATTGGTATGACGATGAATTTGTAAGTAGATAACAATAATACATTTTCATGAAATAAAACAATCATTGACTCTGGAATAGGTTGCTATCTGGCTTATCAACCTTTAAAAACGTATATTCATTTCGCCTGCGGCTCGGTGAATATTACATTTTTTCTGGTTGATAAATCCAGATAGCAACCTATTCTAAAGTCAATAATTATATGATATCATGCAAACCATGCTACATAGATTTGATTTAATTGTAAACTTATCTATTACAGTTAGTCACTGCATCCGTCATACACCGATGGAATATATAGATGAACGTAAGTAAATATTATAAACATGTTGCCTTTAGTTGAGGGTGTTATGATAGATTATCACCCGAAGAAAAAAAATACCACCTGAGACGAAGTCGATGCTGATATTTTTTTCTTCCTGTGATAAAATCTACCATAACACCCTCAACTAAAGGCAGCATGTCTTTTTTTTTTATTATACTGAATGCCTATTTTCATTCTTATACAAATAATATCAGTATATTGTCAATAAATAGAAGTATATTTCAACAATTTAATAAACAGATCAATAGAACAACAAATTATAACAGCCATATCAAGGTGGAAATATTACTGGTTTACAGGTTTTTTTTATTCGTTAAGACTGTTTATTGCTTGTCAGAATAATTATATATGTGAAAAGCAAAAATGATAAACATGCCTCTTCTGTTCATATGGATTGAAGAAGTCGATTAAGATGGAGTAAGTGAGTGATTATTGTTTAACTCCAAATGAGCAATTTTTCGGCTATATCATGGCGAGAACAAGCTACATTCAATGAAATGATGTTGTCGTCCGCTTTGTTCTAGACCAACACGCCGAGTTGGATTTTTATAGTGCTAGCACACTGAAACAACAGCCCGCGGGTTGACATGTCGCTCCACTCGGATACATTATTCTGATTCCGAGCCAACCAGTCTTTGCTCTTACTCCTTAATGCTGCGTGCTTAGCATAGAAGCAACACATACCAATGTTATATATAGTCTTTGGTTTGACCCGACCGGGGCTCGAACACACGATCTACGCATTCGAGATGAGCGCGCTAACCATTACACCACCGATGCGGTTCGATTAAGATGGTGATAAATACCAAACTATTAAAACAATATATATTGTATACATGTTTTTTTATTTAGCTATAAATAATTTGTTCTGTTTAAATCTCAATAGAACTAAAACTACTCACTTTCCATTGTTCTTTGTTGCTAAACAGAATAAGTTTTAATACATTTCATCTCTTTTTTAAATTTATTTTTGTATGTATAACCGAAATCTTATTTACACTACTTCGTTAGAAATTTATCTATAAAAAATAATTATTTTGTAGTGCCTGACAACATTGATAGTTATTGTAAACCTGTTCATTACGAAACTGGTAGGTCTGATTCATGTCAATACAAACATCCATTTATACATATGTTTTAAGATGAAGATGAATAATAATTTTCTCTACATGAACAGGCAATGTGGATTTTCCTCATAATGTGTTCGAAATTGTAATGTTGCAACAACTTGTGAATTTTCTATTTGATATATAAAAAAAAAAATCCTCTGAATTTTTTTTTAAAGGTTGATATTATGAGACTATTATACTCAAATTAATTTTCCTTTCCATTGCTCGTGCTAGATCAGATACCATTTTACCCATTGTAAGGAAATAACTCGCATAAAAAAAAAGGTATTAAAAACTTATAATTTTAGAATCAAATTGGGAATGTGAACATGATCTATTGATTTTAACATCGCACCAGTTATTTCCGGTTTAGAATATCGAGCAATGAAAACTTTATTCTTTAATTTACTATTTGGCAGATAAAGATTTATGGACTTCATTTCTGTTTAAGTTGAAACTTTAGTGATAACATTATTTGTTTAAGGTTGATAAATAAATATAGTTTTAAAAGTCCACAAATCCATGAAATCTGTTGTTAACAACCTCACTATATAATTTACGCAATCAGCAAACGATCTTTTGATATAACCCTTGAGTTCGTTCATAACTAAAAGTTTCATGTCAAACACAGGATAGTAATCAAAACACTAAATATTTATGTGAAAGTGAGGTGGAGAGTTTTTTTTGTTATAAATGTATTTCCACTTTTAGAATTTAATGTATTTCATTCACTCTTCATTACTATACATTTTTTTCTTAGGTTCACCGATTGGCATGACTCTATGTGACGAAAAGGCAAGGACGTTCATTTTCAATGAATGTCTATGTGATGCCGCCAATCAGTGTGACCAATTCGACCGCCATTACAAAGTTAAATGTATGTATCCATTATATGTGTACGCTCATTTCTGACATGCTTTAATCAGTTTGCTATAATAAACTGTAAACAAACTATAAATTGTGCATGTTTTGTCTTTTGTCATTGAAGATGGTCGTTCTTTCAGCTCACCATTTAGTGGTCGTGTGAATATGATAAATACAAATACGCATGCTTGGACCGATTTGATAGTACGTAATAACATAAATCATTTATACTTAATGAATGACTAATGATGCACATAAGTCACATTTTAAAAACTACATACATTGACCCTCCCTAGGGGGGACATGATATCTCTTCCGGTTGAGTTTTGGAATTCACGTTGCCCCATTATGTAACTATTTAATTTGTTTTTATGTTACTCTGATTTTGGTACTTCTGTCTGGATTGTATACTCTGATTTTAGTACCTCTATCTGGATTGTACTCTGATTTTGGTGCTTCTGTCTGGATTGTACTCTGATTTTAGTACCTCTATCTGGATTGTACTCTGATTTTGGTGCTTCTGTCTGGATTGTACTCTGATTTTGGTACTTCTATCTGGATTGTACTCTGATTTTAGTACTTCTATCTGGATTGTACTCTGATTTTAGTACTTCTATCTGGATTGTACTCTGATTTTAGTACTTCTATCTGGATTGTACTCTGATTTTAGTACTTCTATCTGGATTGTACTCTGATTTTAGTACTTCTATCTGGATTGTACTCTGATTTTAGTACTTCTGTCTGGATTGTACTCTGATTTTGGTACTTCCATCTGGATTGTACTCTGATTTTAGTACCTCTATCTGGATTGTACTCTGATTTTAGTACCTCTATCTGGATTGTACTCTGATTTTGGTGCTTCTGTCTGGATTGTACTCTGATTTTAGTACTTCTATCTGGATTGTACTCTGATTTTAGTACTTCTATCTGGATTGTACTCTGATTTTAGTACCTCTATCTGGATTGTACTCTGATTTTAGTACCTCTATCTGGATTGTACTCTGATTTTGGTACTTCTATCTGGATTGTACTCTGATTGTAGTACTTCTATCTGGATTGTACTCTGATTTTAGTACTTCTGTCTGGATTGTACTCTGATTTTGGTACTTCCATCTGGATTGTACTCTGATTTTAGTACCTCTATCTGGATTGTACTCTGATTTTAGTACTTCTATCTGGATTGTACTCTGATTTTAGTACCTCTATCTGGATTGTACTCTGATTTTAGTACTTCTGTCTGGATTGTACTCTGATTTTAGTACTTCTATCTGGATTGTACTCTGATTTTAGTACTTCTATCTGGATTGTACTCTGATTTTAGTACCTCTATCTGGATTGTACTCTGATTTTAGTACCTCTATCTGGATTGTACTCTGATTTTGGTACCTCTATCTGGATTGTACTCTGATTTTAGTACCTCTATCTGGATTGTACTCTGATTTTGGTACTTCTGTCTGGATTGTATACTCTGATTTTAGTACTTCTGTCTGGATTGTACTCTGATTTTAGTACCTCTATCTGGATTGTACTCTGATTTTAGTACCTCTATCTGGATTGTACTCTGATTTTGGTACTTCTGTCTGGATTGTACTCTGATTTTAGTACTTCTATCTGGATTGTACTCTGATTTTGGTGCTTCTGTCTGGATTGTACTCTGATTTTAGTACTTCTATCTGGATTGTACTCTGATTTTAGTACCTCTATCTGGATTGTACTCTGATTTTAGTACTTCTGTCTGGATTGTACTCTGATTTTAGTACTTCTATCTGGATTGTACTCTGATTTTGGTACCTCTATCTGGATTGTACTCTGATTTTGGTACCTCTATCTGGATTGTACTCTGATTTTGGTACTTCTGTCTGGATTGTACTCTGATTTTAGTACCTCTATCTGGATTGTACTCTGATTTTAGTACTTCTATCTGGATTGTACTCTGATTTTAGTACCTCTATCTGGATTGTACTCTGATTTTAGTACTTCTGTCTGGATTGTACTCTGATTTTGGTACTTCTGTCTGGATTGTACTCTGATTTTAGTACTTCTATCTGGATTGTACTCTGATTTTGGTACCTCTATCTGGATTGTACTCTGATTTTGGTACCTCTATCTGGATTGTACTCTGATTTTAGTACCTCTATCTGGATTGTACTCTGATTTTGGTGCTTCTGTCTGGATTGTACTCTGATTTTGGTACTTCTATCTGGATTGTACTCTGATTTTAGTACCTCTATCTGGATTGTACTCTGATTTTGGTACTTCTATCTGGATTGTACTCTGATTTTAGTACTTCTATCTGGATTGTACTCTGATTTTAGTACCTCTATCTGGATTGTACTCTGATTTTGGTACTTCTATCTGGATTGTACTCTGATTTTGGTACCTCTATCTGGATTGTACTCTGATTTTAGTACTTCTATCTGGATTGTACTCTGATTTTGGTGCTTCTGTCTGGATTGTACTCTGATTTTGGTGCTTCTGTCTGGATTGTACTCTGATTTTGGTACCTCTATCTGGATTGTACTCTGATTTTAGTACCTCTATCTGGATTGTACTCTGATTTTGGTACTTCTATCTGGATTGTACTCTGATTTTGGTACCTCTATCTGGATTGTACTCTGATTTTAGTACTTCTATCTGGATTGTACTCTGATTTTGGTGCTTCTGTCTGGATTGTACTCTGATTTTAGTACTTCTATCTGGATTGTACTCTGATTTTGGTACCTCTATCTGGATTGTACTCTGATTTTGGTACTTCTATCTGGATTGTACTCTGATTTTAGTGCTTCTGTCTGGATTGTACTCTGATTTTAGTACATCTATCTGGATTGTACTCTGATTTTGGTACCTCTATCTGGATTGTACTCTGATTTTGGTACCTCTATCTGGATTGTACTCTGATTTTAGTACCTCTATCTGGATTGTACTCTGATTGTAGTACTTCTATCTGGATTGTACTCTGATTTTAGTACTTCTATCTGGATTGTACTCTGATTTTAGTACCTCTATCTAGATTGTACTCTGATTTTGGTACTTCTATCTGGATTGTACTCTGATTTTAGTACTTCTATCTGGATTGTACTCTGATTTTGGTGCTTCTGTCTGGATTGTACTCTGATTTTAGTACTTCTATCTGGATTGTACTCTGATTTTAGTACTTCTATCTGGATTGTACTCTGATTTTAGTACCTCTATCTGGAATGTACTCTGATTTTGGTACTTCTATCTGGATTGTACTCTGATTTTGGTACCTCTATCTGGATTGTACTCTGATTTTAGTACTTCTATCTGGATTGTACTCTGATTTTGGTGCTTCTGTCTGGATTGTACTCTGATTTTAGTACTTCTATCTGGATTGTACTCTGATTTTGGTACCTCTATCTGGATTGTACTCTGATTTTGGTACTTCTATCTGGATTGTACTCTGATTTTGGTGCTTCTGTCTGGATTGTACTCTGATTTTGGTACCTCTATCTGGATTATACTCTGATTTTGGTGCTTCTGTCTGGATTGTACTCTGATTTTAGTACATCTATCTGGATTGTACTCTGATTTTGGTACCTCTATCTGGATTGTACTCTGATTTTGGTACCTCTATCTGGATTGTACTCTGATTTTAGTACTTCTGTCTGGATTGTACTCTGATTTTGGTACCTCTATCTGGATTGTACTCTGATTTTGGTACTTCTGTCTGGATTGTACTCTGATTTTAGTACTTCCATCTGGATTGTACTCTGATTTTAGTACTTCTATCTGGATTGTACTCTGATTTTAGTAATTCTATCTGGATTGTACTCTGATTTTAGTACCTCTACCTGGATTGTACTCTGATTTTGGTGCTTCTGTCTGGATTGTACTCTGATTTTAGTACTTCTATCTGGATTGTACTCTGATTTTGGTGCTTCTGTCTGGATTGTACTCTGATTTTAGTACTTCTATCTGGATTGTACTCTGATTTTGGTGCTTCTGTCTGGATTGTACTCTGATTTTAGTACCTCTATCTGGATTGTACTCTGATTTTGGTACTTCTATCTGGATTGTGTTCTGATTTTAGTACCTCTATCTGGATTGTACTCTGATTTTAGTACCTCTATCTGGATTGTACTCTGATTTTAGTACCTCTATCTGGATTGTACTCTGATTTTGGTACTTCTATCTGGATTGTACTCCGATTTTAGTACTTCTATCTGGATTGTACTCTGATTTTAGTACTTCTATCTGGATTGTACTCTGATTTTGGTACTTCTGTCTGGATTGTACTCTGATTTTAGTACTTCTATCTGGATTGTACTCTGATTTTAGTACCTCTATCTGGATTGTACTCTGATTTTGGTACTTCTGTCTGGATTGTACTCTGATTTTGGTACCTCAATCTGGATTGTACTCTGATTTTGGTACTTCTGTCTGGATTGTACTCTGATTTTGGTGCTTCTGTCTGGATTGTACTCTGATTTTAGTACCTCTATCTGGATTGTACTCTGATTTTAGTACTTCTATCTGGATTGTACTCTGATTTTAGTACCTCTATCTGGATTGTACTCTGATTTTGGTACTTCTGTCTGGATTGTACTCTGATTTTGGTACCTCAATCTGGATTGTACTCTGATTTTGGTACCTCTATCTGGATTGTACTCTGATTTTGGTACCTCTATCTGGATTGTACTCTGATTTTGGTACTTCTGTCTGGATTGTACTCTGATTTTGGTACCTCAATCTGGATTGTACTCTGATTTTGGTACCTCTATCTGGATTGTACTCTGATTTTGGTACTTCTGTCTGGATTGTACTCTGATTTTGGTGCTTCTGTCTGGATTGTACTCTGATTTTAGTACTTCTATCTGGATTGTACTCTGATTTTAGTACCTCTATCTGGATTGTACTCTGATTTTGGTACTTCTGTCTGGATTGTACTCTGATTTTAGTACCTCTATCTGGATTGTACTCTGATTTTGGTACTTCCATCTGGATTGTACTCTGATTTTAGTACTTCTGTCTGGATTGTACTCTGATTTTAGTACCTCTATCTGGATTGTACTCTGATTTTAGTACCTCTATCCGGATTGTACTCTGATTTTGGTACCTCTATCTGGATTGTACTCTGATTTTAGTACCTCTATCTGGATTGTACTCTGATTTTAGTACTTCTATCTGGATTGTACTCTGATTTTAGTACTTCTATCTGGATTGTACTCTGATTTTAGTACCTCTATCTAGATTGTACTCTGATTTTGGTACTTCTATCTGGATTGTACTCTGATTTTAGTACTTCTATCTGGATTGTACTCTGATTTTGGTGCTTCTTTCTGGATTGTACTCTGATTTTAGTACTTCTATCTGGATTGTACTCTGATTTTAGTACTTCTATCTGGATTGTACTCTGATTTTAGTACCTCTATCTGGAATGTACTCTGATTTTGGTACTTCTATCTGGATTGTACTCTGATTTTGGTACCTCTATCTGGATTGTACTCTGATTTTAGTACTTCTATCTGGATTGTACTCTGATTTTGGTGCTTCTGTCTGGATTGTACTCTGATTTTGGTGCTTCTGTCTGGATTGTACTCTGATTTTGGTACCTCTATCTGGATTGTACTCTGATTTTAGTACCTCTATCTGGATTGTACTCTGATTTTGGTACTTCTATCTGGATTGTACTCTGATTTTGGTACCTCTATCTGGATTGTACTCTGATTTTAGTACTTCTATCTGGATTGTACTCTGATTTTGGTGCTTCTGTCTGGATTGTACTCTGATTTTAGTACTTCTATCTGGATTGTACTCTGATTTTGGTACCTCTATCTGGATTGTACTCTGATTTTGTTACTTCTATCTGGATTGTACTCTGATTTTGGTGCTTCTGTCTGGATTGTACTCTGATTTTGGTACCTCTATCTGGATTGTACTCTGATTTTGGTGCTTCTGTCTGGATTGTACTCTGATTTTAGTACATCTATCTGGATTGTACTCTGATTTTGGTACCTCTATCTGGATTGTACTCTGATTTTGGTACCTCTATCTGGATTGTACTCTGATTTTAGTACTTCTGTCTGGATTGTACTCTGATTTTGGTACCTCTATCTGGATTGTACTCTGATTTTGGTACTTCTGTCTGGATTGTACTCTGATTTTAGTACTTCCATCTGGATTGTACTCTGATTTTAGTACTTCTATCTGGATTGTACTCTGATTTTAGTACTTCTATCTGGATTGTACTCTGATTTTAGTACTTCTATCTGGATTGTACTCTGATTTTGGTGCTTCTGTCTAGATTGTACTCTGATTTTAGTACCTCTATCTGGATTGTACTCTGATTTTGGTACCTCTATCTGGATTGTACTCTGATTTTAGTACCTCTATCTGGATTGTACTCTGATTTTGGTACCTCTATCTGGATTGTGTTCTGATTTTAGTACCTCTATCTGGATTGTACTCTGATTTTAGTACCTCTATCTGGATTGTACTCTGATTTTAGTACCTCTATCTGGATTGTACTCTGATTTTGGTACTTCTATCTGGATTGTACTCTGATTTTAGTACTTCTATCTGGATTGTACTCTGATTTTAGTACTTCTATCTGGATTGTACTCTGATTTTGGTACTTCTGTCTGGATTGTACTCTGATTTTAGTACTTCTATCTGGATTGTACTCTGATTTTAGTACCTCTATCTGGATTGTACTCTGATTTTAGTACCTCTATCTGGATTGTACTCTGATTTTAGTACCTCTATCTGGATTGTACTCTGATTTTGGTACTTCTATCTGGATTGTACTCTGATTTTGGTACCTCTATCTGGATTGTACTCTGATTTTAGTACCTCTATCTGGATTGTACTCTGATTTTGGTACCTCTATCTGGATTGTGTTCTGATTTTAGTACCTCTATCTGGATTGTACTCTGATTTTAGTACCTCTATCTGGATTGTACTCTGATTTTAGTACCTCTATCTGGATTGTACTCTGATTTTGGTACTTCTATCTGGATTGTACTCTGATTTTAGTACCTCTATCTGGATTGTGTTCTGATTTTAGTACCTCTATCTGGATTGTACTCTGATTTTGGTACTTCTGTCTGGATTGTACTCTGATTTTAGTACCTCTATCTGGATTGTACTCTGATTTTAGTACTTCTGTCTGGATTGTACTCTGATTTTAGTACTTCTATCTGGATTGTACTCTGATTTTGGTACCTCCATCTGGATTGTGTTCTGATTTTAGTACCTCTATCTGGATTGTACTCTGATTTTGGTACTTCTATCTGGATTGTACTCTGATTTTAGTACCTCTATCTGGATTGTACTCTGATTTTGGTACCTCTATCTGGATTGTACTCTGATTTTAGTACTTCTGTCTGGATTGTACTCTGATTTTAGTACCTCTATCTGGATTGTACTCTGATTTTGGTACTTCTATCTGGATTGTACTCTGATTTTAGTACTTCTGTCTGGATTGTACTCTGATTTTAGTACCTCTATCTGGATTGTACTCTGATTTTGGTACCTCTATCTGGATTGTACTCTGATTTTGGTACTTCTCTCTGGATTGTACTCTGATTTTGGTACCTCAATCTGGATTGTACTCTGATTTTGGTACCTCTATCTGGATTGTACTCTGATTTTGGTACTTCTGTCTGGATTGTACTCTGATTTTGGTGCTTCTGTCTGGATTGTACTCTGATTTTAGTACTTCTATCTGGATTGTACTCTGATTTTAGTACCTCTATCTGGATTGTACTCTGATTTTGGTACTTCTGTCTGGATTGTACTCTGATTTTGGTACTTCTCTCTGGATTGTACTCTGATTTTGGTACCTCAATCTGGATTGTACTCTGATTTTAGTACCTCTATCTGGATTGTACTCTGATTTTAGTACCTCTATCTGGATTGTGTTCTGATTTTAGTACCTCTATCTGGATTGTACTCTGATTTTGGTACTTCTGTCTGGATTGTACTCTGATTTTGGTGCTTCTGTCTGGATTGTACTCTGATTTTAGTACCTCTATCTGGATTGTACTCTGATTTTGGTACTTCTGTCTGGATTGTACTCTGATTTTGGTACCTCAATCTGGATTGTACTCTGATTTTGGTACCTCTATCTGGATTGTACTCTGATTTTGGTACCTCTATCTGGATTGTACTCTGATTTTGGTACTTCTCTCTGGATTGTACTCTGATTTTGGTACCTCAATCTGGATTGTACTCTGATTTTGGTACCTCTATCTGGATTGTACTCTGATTTTGGTACTTCTGTCTGGATTGTACTCTGATTTTGGTGCTTCTGTCTGGATTGTACTCTGATTTTAGTACTTCTATCTGGATTGTACTCTGATTTTAGTACCTCTATCTGGATTGTACTCTGATTTTGGTACTTCTGTCTGGATTGTACTCTGATTTTAGTACCTCTATCTGGATTGTACTCTGATTTTGGTACTTCCATCTGGATTGTACTCTGATTTTGGTACTTCTGTCTGGATTGTACTCTGATTTTAGTACCTCTATCTGGATTGTACTCTGATTTTAGTACCTCTATCTGGATTGTACTCTGATTTTGGTACCTCTATCTGGATTGTACTCTGATTTTAGTACTTCTGTCTGGATTGTACTCTGATTTTGGTGCTTCTGTCTGGATTGTACTCTGATTTTAGTTCCTCTATCTGGATTATACTCTGATTTTAGTACCTCTATCTGGATTGTACTCTGATTTTGGTACCTCTATCTGGATTGTACTCTGATTTTGGTGCTTCTGTCTGGATTGTACTCTGATTTTAGTACTTCTGTCTGGATTGTACTCTGATTTTAGTACCTCTATCTGGATTGTACTCTGATTTTGGTACTTCTGTCTGGATTGTACTCTGATTTTAGTACTTCTGTCTGGATTGTACTCTGATTTTGGTGCTTCTGTCTGGATTGTACTCTGATTTTAGTACCTCTATCTGGATTGTACTCTGATTTTAGTACCTCTATCTGGATTGTACTCTGATTTTGGTACCTCTATCTGGATTGTACTCTGATTTTGGTGCTTCTGTCTGGAATGTACTCTGATTTTAGTACTTCTGTCTGGATTGTACTCTGATTTTAGTACCTCTATCTGGATTGTACTCTGATTTTGGTACCTCTATCTGGATTGTACTCTGATTTTAGTACTTCTATCTGGATTGTACTCTGATTTTAGTACCTCTATCTGGATTGTACTCTGATTTTAGTACCTCTATCTGGATTGTACTCTGATTTTAGTACCTCTATCTGGATTGTACTCTGATTTTAGTACCTCTATCTCGATTGTACTCTGATTTTAGTACTTCTGTCTGGATTGTACTCTGATTTTAGTACCTCTATCTGGATTGTACTCTGATTTTGGTACTTCCATCTGGATTGTACTCTGATTTTAGTACCTCTATCTGGATTGTACTCTGATTTTGGTACTTCTGTCTGGATTGTACTCTGATTTTGGTACTTCTGTCTGGATTGTACTCTGATTTTAGGACCTCTATCTGGATTGTGTTCTGATTTTAGTACCTCTATCTGGATTGTGTTCTGATTTTAGTACCTCTATCTGGATTGTACTCTGATTTTGGTACTTCTGTCTGGATTGTACTCTGATTTTGGTGCTTCGGTCTGGATTGTACTCTGATTTTAGGACCTCTATCTGGATTGTACTCTGATTTTAGTACTTCTATCTGGATTGTACTCTGATTTTAGTACCTCTATCTGGATTGTACTCTGATTTTGGTACTTCTGTCTGGATTGTACTCTGATTTTGGTACCTCAATCTGGATTGTACTCTGATTTTGGTACCTCTATCTGGATTGTACTCTGATTTTAGTACCTCTATCTGGATTGTACTCTGATTTTGGTACCTCTATCTGGATTGTACTCTGATTTTGGTACTTCTGTCTGGATTGTACTCTGATTTTGGTACCTCAATCTGGATTGTACTCTGATTTTGGTACCTCTATCTGGATTGTACTCTGATTTTGGTACTTCTGTCTGGATTGTACTCTGATTTTAGTACTTCTGTCTGGATTGTACTCTGATTTTGGTACCTCAATCTGGATTGTACTCTGATTTTGGTACCTCTATCTGGATTGTACTCTGATTTTGGTACTTCTGTCTGGATTGTACTCTGATTTTAGTACCTCTATCTGGATTGTACTCTGATTTTGGTGCTTCTGTCTGGATTGTACTCTGATTTTAGTACTTCTATCTGGATTGTACTCTGATTTTAGTACCTCTATCTGGATTGTACTCTGATTTTGGTACTTCTGTCTGGATTGTACTCTGATTTTAGTACCTCTATCTGGATTGTACTCTGATTTTGGTACTTCCATCTGGATTGTACTCTGATTTTAGTACCTCTATCTGGATTGTACTCTGATTTTGGTACCTCTATCTGGATTGTACTCTGATTTTGGTGCTTCTGTCTGGATTGTACTCTGATTTTAGTACTTCTGTCTGGATTGTACTCTGATTATGGTGCTTCTGTCTGGATTGTACTCTGATTTTAGTACCTCTATCTGGATTGTACTCTGATTTTAGTACCTCTATCTGGATTGTACTCTGATTTTGGTACCTCTATCTGGATTGTACTCTGATTTTGGTGCTTCTGTCTGGATTGTACTCTGATTTTAGTACTTCTGTCTGGATTGTACTCTGATTTTGGTACTTCCATCTGGATTGTACTCTGATTTTAGTACTTCTGTCTGGATTGTGTTCTGATTTTGGTACTTCTGTCTGGATTGTACTCTGAATTTAGTACCTCTATCTGGATTGTACTCTGATTTTAGTACCTCTATCTGGATTGTACTCTGATTTTGGTACCTCTATCTGGATTGTACTCTGATTTTGGTGCTTCTGTCTGGATTGTACTCTGATTTTAGTACTTCTGTCTGGATTGTACTCTGATTTTGGTACTTCCATCTGGATTGTACTCTGATTTTAGTACTTCTGTCTGGATTGTACTCTGATTTTAGTACCTCTATCTGGATTGTACTCTGATTTTGGTACCTCTATCTGGATTGTACTCTGATTTTGGTACTTCTGTCTGGATTGTACTCTGATTTTAGTACTTCCATCTGGATTGTACTCTGATTTTAGTACTTCTATCTGGATTGTACTCTGATTTTAGTACTTCTATCTGGATTGTACTCTGATTTTAGTACTTCTATCTGGATTGTACTCTGATTTTGGTGCTTCTGTCTAGATTGTACTCTGATTTTAGTACCTCTATCTGGATTGTACTCTGATTTTGGTACCTCTATCTGGATTGTACTCTGATTTTAGTACCTCTATCTGGATTGTACTCTGATTTTGGTACCTCTATCTGGATTGTGTTCTGATTTTAGTACCTCTATCTGGATTGTACTCTGATTTTAGTACCTCTATCTGGATTGTACTCTGATTTTAGTACCTCTATCTGGATTGTACTCTGATTTTGGTACTTCTATCTGGATTGTACTCTGATTTTAGTACTTCTATCTGGATTGTACTCTGATTTTAGTACTTCTATCTGGATTGTACTCTGATTTTGGTACTTCTGTCTGGATTGTACTCTGATTTTAGTACTTCTATCTGGATTGTACTCTGATTTTAGTACCTCTATCTGGATTGTACTCTGATTTTAGTACCTCTATCTGGATTGTACTCTGATTTTAGTACCTCTATCTGGATTGTACTCTGATTTTGGTACTTCTATCTGGATTGTACTCTGATTTTGGTACCTCTATCTGGATTGTACTCTGATTTTAGTACCTCTATCTGGATTGTACTCTGATTTTGGTACCTCTATCTGGATTGTGTTCTGATTTTAGTACCTCTATCTGGATTGTACTCTGATTTTAGTACCTCTATCTGGATTGTACTCTGATTTTAGTACCTCTATCTGGATTGTACTCTGATTTTGGTACTTCTATCTGGATTGTACTCTGATTTTAGTACCTCTATCTGGATTGTGTTCTGATTTTAGTACCTCTATCTGGATTGTACTCTGATTTTGGTACTTCTGTCTGGATTGTACTCTGATTTTAGTACCTCTATCTGGATTGTACTCTGATTTTGGTACCTCTATCTGGATTGTACTCTGATTTTGGTGCTTCTGTCTGGATTGTACTCTGATTTTAGTACTTCTGTCTGGATTGTACTCTGATTATGGTGCTTCTGTCTGGATTGTACTCTGATTTTAGTACCTCTATCTGGATTGTACTCTGATTTTAGTACCTCTATCTGGATTGTACTCTGATTTTGGTACCTCTATCTGGATTGTACTCTGATTTTGGTGCTTCTGTCTGGATTGTACTCTGATTTTAGTACTTCTGTCTGGATTGTACTCTGATTTTGGTACTTCCATCTGGATTGTACTCTGATTTTAGTACTTCTGTCTGGATTGTGTTCTGATTTTGGTACTTCTGTCTGGATTGTACTCTGAATTTAGTACCTCTATCTGGATTGTACTCTGATTTTAGTACCTCTATCTGGATTGTACTCTGATTTTGGTACCTCTATCTGGATTGTACTCTGATTTTGGTGCTTCTGTCTGGATTGTACTCTGATTTTAGTACTTCTGTCTGGATTGTACTCTGATTTTGGTACTTCCATCTGGATTGTACTCTGATTTTAGTACTTCTGTCTGGATTGTACTCTGATTTTAGTACCTCTATCTGGATTGTACTCTGATTTTGGTACCTCTATCTGGATTGTAGTCTGATTTTGGTACTTCTGTCTGGATTGTACTCTGATTTTAGTACTTCCATCTGGATTGTACTCTGATTTTAGTACTTCTATCTGGATTGTACTCTGATTTTAGTACTTCTATCTGGATTGTACTCTGATTTTAGTACTTCTATCTGGATTGTACTCTGATTTTGGTGCTTCTGTCTAGATTGTACTCTGATTTTAGTACCTCTATCTGGATTGTACTCTGATTTTGGTACCTCTATCTGGATTGTACTCTGATTTTAGTACCTCTATCTGGATTGTACTCTGATTTTGGTACCTCTATCTGGATTGTGTTCTGATTTTAGTACCTCTATCTGGATTGTACTCTGATTTTAGTACCTCTATCTGGATTGTACTCTGATTTTAGTACCTCTATCTGGATTGTACTCTGATTTTGGTACTTCTATCTGGATTGTACTCTGATTTTAGTACTTCTATCTGGATTGTACTCTGATTTTAGTACTTCTATCTGGATTGTACTCTGATTTTGGTACTTCTGTCTGGATTGTACTCTGATTTTAGTACTTCTATCTGGATTGTACTCTGATTTTAGTACCTCTATCTGGATTGTACTCTGATTTTAGTACCTCTATCTGGATTGTACTCTGATTTTAGTACCTCTATCTGGATTGTACTCTGATTTTGGTACTTCTATCTGGATTGTACTCTGATTTTGGTACCTCTATCTGGATTGTACTCTGATTTTAGTACCTCTATCTGGATTGTACTCTGATTTTGGTACCTCTATCTGGATTGTGTTCTGATTTTAGTACCTCTATCTGGATTGTACTCTGATTTTAGTACCTCTATCTGGATTGTACTCTGATTTTAGTACCTCTATCTGGATTGTACTCTGATTTTGGTACTTCTATCTGGATTGTACTCTGATTTTAGTACCTCTATCTGGATTGTGTTCTGATTTTAGTACCTCTATCTGGATTGTACTCTGATTTTGGTACTTCTGTCTGGATTGTACTCTGATTTTAGTACCTCTATCTGGATTGTACTCTGATTTTAGTACTTCTGTCTGGATTGTACTCTGATTTTAGTACTTCTATCTGGATTGTACTCTGATTTTGGTACCTCCATCTGGATTGTGTTCTGATTTTAGTACCTCTATCTGGATTGTACTCTGATTTTGGTACTTCTATCTGGATTGTACTCTGATTTTAGTACCTCTATCTGGATTGTACTCTGATTTTGGTACCTCTATCTGGATTGTACTCTGATTTTAGTACTTCTGTCTGGATTGTACTCTGATTTTAGTACCTCTATCTGGATTGTACTCTGATTTTGGTACTTCTATCTGGATTGTACTCTGATTTTAGTACTTCTGTCTGGATTGTACTCTGATTTTAGTACCTCTATCTGGATTGTACTCTGATTTTGGTACCTCTATCTGGATTGTACTCTGATTTTGGTACTTCTCTCTGGATTGTACTCTGATTTTGGTACCTCAATCTGGATTGTACTCTGATTTTGGTACCTCTATCTGGATTGTACTCTGATTTTGGTACTTCTGTCTGGATTGTACTCTGATTTTGGTGCTTCTGTCTGGATTGTACTCTGATTTTAGTACTTCTATCTGGATTGTACTCTGATTTTAGTACCTCTATCTGGATTGTACTCTGATTTTGGTACTTCTGTCTGGATTGTACTCTGATTTTGGTACTTCTCTCTGGATTGTACTCTGATTTTGGTACCTCAATCTGGATTGTACTCTGATTTTAGTACCTCTATCTGGATTGTACTCTGATTTTAGTACCTCTATCTGGATTGTGTTCTGATTTTAGTACCTCTATCTGGATTGTACTCTGATTTTGGTACTTCTGTCTGGATTGTACTCTGATTTTGGTGCTTCTGTCTGGATTGTACTCTGATTTTAGTACCTCTATCTGGATTGTACTCTGATTTTGGTACTTCTGTCTGGATTGTACTCTGATTTTGGTACCTCAATCTGGATTGTACTCTGATTTTGGTACCTCTATCTGGATTGTACTCTGATTTTGGTACCTCTATCTGGATTGTACTCTGATTTTGGTACTTCTCTCTGGATTGTACTCTGATTTTGGTACCTCAATCTGGATTGTACTCTGATTTTGGTACCTCTATCTGGATTGTACTCTGATTTTGGTACTTCTGTCTGGATTGTACTCTGATTTTGGTGCTTCTGTCTGGATTGTACTCTGATTTTAGTACTTCTATCTGGATTGTACTCTGATTTTAGTACCTCTATCTGGATTGTACTCTGATTTTGGTACTTCTGTCTGGATTGTACTCTGATTTTAGTACCTCTATCTGGATTGTACTCTGATTTTGGTACTTCCATCTGGATTGTACTCTGATTTTGGTACTTCTGTCTGGATTGTACTCTGATTTTAGTACCTCTATCTGGATTGTACTCTGATTTTAGTACCTCTATCTGGATTGTACTCTGATTTTGGTACCTCTATCTGGATTGTACTCTGATTTTAGTACTTCTGTCTGGATTGTACTCTGATTTTGGTGCTTCTGTCTGGATTGTACTCTGATTTTAGTTCCTCTATCTGGATTATACTCTGATTTTAGTACCTCTATCTGGATTGTACTCTGATTTTGGTACCTCTATCTGGATTGTACTCTGATTTTGGTGCTTCTGTCTGGATTGTACTCTGATTTTAGTACTTCTGTCTGGATTGTACTCTGATTTTAGTACCTCTATCTGGATTGTACTCTGATTTTGGTACTTCTGTCTGGATTGTACTCTGATTTTAGTACTTCTGTCTGGATTGTACTCTGATTTTGGTGCTTCTGTCTGGATTGTACTCTGATTTTAGTACCTCTATCTGGATTGTACTCTGATTTTAGTACCTCTATCTGGATTGTACTCTGATTTTGGTACCTCTATCTGGATTGTACTCTGATTTTGGTGCTTCTGTCTGGAATGTACTCTGATTTTAGTACTTCTGTCTGGATTGTACTCTGATTTTAGTACCTCTATCTGGATTGTACTCTGATTTTGGTACCTCTATCTGGATTGTACTCTGATTTTAGTACTTCTATCTGGATTGTACTCTGATTTTAGTACCTCTATCTGGATTGTACTCTGATTTTAGTACCTCTATCTGGATTGTACTCTGATTTTAGTACCTCTATCTGGATTGTACTCTGATTTTAGTACCTCTATCTGGATTGTACTCTGATTTTAGTACTTCTGTCTGGATTGTACTCTGATTTTAGTACCTCTATCTGGATTGTACTCTGATTTTGGTACTTCCATCTGGATTGTACTCTGATTTTAGTACCTCTATCTGGATTGTACTCTGATTTTGGTACTTCTGTCTGGATTGTACTCTGATTTTGGTACTTCTGTCTGGATTGTACTCTGATTTTAGGACCTCTATCTGGATTGTGTTCTGATTTTAGTACCTCTATCTGGATTGTGTTCTGATTTTAGTACCTCTATCTGGATTGTACTCTGATTTTGGTACTTCTGTCTGGATTGTACTCTGATTTTGGTGCTTCGGTCTGGATTGTACTCTGATTTTAGGACCTCTATCTGGATTGTACTCTGATTTTAGTACTTCTATCTGGATTGTACTCTGATTTTAGTACCTCTATCTGGATTGTACTCTGATTTTGGTACTTCTGTCTGGATTGTACTCTGATTTTGGTACCTCAATCTGGATTGTACTCTGATTTTGGTACCTCTATCTGGATTGTACTCTGATTTTAGTACCTCTATCTGGATTGTACTCTGATTTTGGTACCTCTATCTGGATTGTACTCTGATTTTGGTACTTCTGTCTGGATTGTACTCTGATTTTGGTACCTCAATCTGGATTGTACTCTGATTTTGGTACCTCTATCTGGATTGTACTCTGATTTTGGT
Organism: Bathymodiolus brooksi; assembly: GCA_963680875.1. NCBI lineage: Eukaryota > Metazoa > Mollusca > Bivalvia > Mytilida > Modiolidae > Bathymodiolus > Bathymodiolus brooksi. The sequence continues at coordinate 64,617,373 of OY804579.1, forward strand.
ACTTCTGTCTGGATTGTACTCTGATTTTAGTACTTCTGTCTGGATTGTACTCTGATTTTGGTACCTCAATCTGGATTGTACTCTGATTTTGGTACCTCTATCTGGATTGTACTCTGATTTTGGTACTTCTGTCTGGATTGTACTCTGATTTTAGTACCTCTATCTGGATTGTACTCTGATTTTGGTGCTTCTGTCTGGATTGTACTCTGATTTTAGTACTTCTATCTGGATTGTACTCTGATTTTAGTACCTCTATCTGGATTGTACTCTGATTTTGGTACTTCTGTCTGGATTGTACTCTGATTTTAGTACCTCTATCTGGATTGTACTCTGATTTTGGTACTTCCATCTGGATTGTACTCTGATTTTAGTACCTCTATCTGGATTGTACTCTGATTTTGGTACCTCTATCTGGATTGTACTCTGATTTTGGTGCTTCTGTCTGGATTGTACTCTGATTTTAGTACTTCTGTCTGGATTGTACTCTGATTATGGTGCTTCTGTCTGGATTGTACTCTGATTTTAGTACCTCTATCTGGATTGTACTCTGATTTTAGTACCTCTATCTGGATTGTACTCTGATTTTGGTACCTCTATCTGGATTGTACTCTGATTTTGGTGCTTCTGTCTGGATTGTACTCTGATTTTAGTACTTCTGTCTGGATTGTACTCTGATTTTGGTACTTCCATCTGGATTGTACTCTGATTTTAGTACTTCTGTCTGGATTGTGTTCTGATTTTGGTACTTCTGTCTGGATTGTACTCTGAATTTAGTACCTCTATCTGGATTGTACTCTGATTTTAGTACCTCTATCTGGATTGTACTCTGATTTTGGTACCTCTATCTGGATTGTACTCTGATTTTGGTGCTTCTGTCTGGATTGTACTCTGATTTTAGTACTTCTGTCTGGATTGTACTCTGATTTTGGTACTTCCATCTGGATTGTACTCTGATTTTAGTACTTCTGTCTGGATTGTACTCTGATTTTAGTACCTCTATCTGGATTGTACTCTGATTTTAGTACCTCTATCTGGATTGTACTCTGATTTTAGTACTTCTATCTGGATTGTACTCTGATTTTGGTGCTTCTATCTGGATTGTACTCTGATTTTGGTACTTCCATCTGGATTGTACTCTGATTTTAGTACTTCTATCTGGATTGTACTCTGATTTTGGTACCTCTATCTGGATTGTACTCTGATTTTGGTACTTCCATCTGGATTGTACTCTGATTTTAGTACCTCTATCTGGATTGTACTCTGATTTTAGTACCTCTATCTGGATTGTACTCTGATTTTGGTACCTCTATCTGGATTGTACTCTGATTTTGGTGCTTCTGTCTGGATTGTACTCTGATTTTAGTACTTCTGTCTGGATTGTACTCTGATTTTGGTACTTCCATCTGGATTGTACTCTGATTTTAGTACTTCTGTCTGGATTGTACTCTGATTTTGGTACCTCTATCTGGATTGTACTCTGATTTTAGTACCTCTATCTGGATTGTACTCTGATTTTAGTACTTCTATCTGGATTGTACTCTGATTTTAGTACTTCTGTCTGGATTGTACTCTGATTTTGGTACTTCCATCTGGATTGTACTCTGATTTTAGTACTTCTGTCTGGATTGTACTCTGATTTTAGTACCTCTATCTGGATTGTACTCTGATTTTAGTACCTCTATCTGGATTGTACTCTGATTTTAGTACTTCTGTCTGGATTGTACTCTGATTTTGGTACTTCCATCTGGATTGTACTCTGATTTTAGTACTTCTGTCTGGATTGTACTTTGATTTTAGTACCTCTATCTGGATTGTACTCTGATTTTAGTACCTCTATCTGGATTGTACTCTGATTTTGGTGCTTCTATCTGGATTGTACTCTGATTTTGGTACCTCTATCTGGATTGTACTCTGATTTTGGTACTTCCATCTGGATTGTACTCTGATTTTGGTACTTCCATCTGGATTGTACTCTGATTTTAGTACCTCTATCTGGATTGTACTCTGATTTTGGTACTTCTGTCTGGATTGTACTCTGATTTTGGTACTTCTGTCTGGATTGTACTCTGATTTTAGTACCTCTATCTGGATTGTACTCTGATTTTGGTACTTCTGTCTGGATTGTACTCTGATTTTGGTACCTCTATCTGGATTGTACTCTGATTTTAGTACCTCTATCTGGATTGTACTCTGATTTTGGTACTTCTGTCTGGATTGTACTCTGATTTTAGTACCTCTATCTGGATTGTACTCTGATTTTAGTACCTCTATCTGGATTGTACTCTGATTTTAGTACCTCTATCTGGATTGTACTCTGATTTTGGTACCTCTATCTGGATTGTACTCTGATTTTGGTACTTCCATCTGGATTGTACTCTGATTTTAGTACTTCTATCTGGATTGTACTCTGATTTTAGTACTTCTGTCTGGATTGTACTCTGATTTTAGTACCTCTATCTGGATTGTACTCTGATTTTAGTACCTCTATCTGGATTGTACTCTGATTTTAGTACCTCTATCTGGATTGTACTCTGATTTTGGTACCTCTATCTGGATTGCACTCTGATTTTGGTACCTCTATCTGGATTGTACTCTGATTTTGGTGCTTCTGTCTGGATTGTACTCTGATTTTAGTACTTCTGTCTGGATTGTACTCTGATTTTGGTACTTCCATCTGGATTGTACTCTGATTTTAGTACTTCTGTCTGGATTGTACTCTGATTTTAGTACTTCTATCTGGATTGTACTCTGATTTTAGTACTTCTGTCTGGATTGTACTCTGATTTTAGTACCTCTATCTGGATTGTACTCTGATTTTAGTACCTCTATCTGGATTGTACTCTGATTTTAGTACCTCTATCTGGATTGTACTCTGATTTTGGTGCTTCTATCTGGATTGTACTCTGATTTTGGTACTTCCATCTGGATTGTACTCTGATTTTAGTACCTCTATCTGGATTGTACTCTGATTTTGGTACCTCTATCTGGATTGTACTCTGATTTTGGTACCTCTATCTGGATTGTACTCTGATTTTAGTACCTCTATCTGGATTGTACTCTGATTTTAGTACCTATATCTGGATTGTACTCTGATTTTGGTACCTCTATCTGGATTGTACTCTGATTTTAGTACCTCTATCTGGATTGTACTCTGATTTTGGTACTTCTATCTGGATTGTACTCTGATTTTGGTACCTCTATCTGGATTGTACTCTGATTTTGGTACCTCTATCTGGATTGTACTCTGATTTTAGTACTTCTATCTGGATTGTACTCTGATTTTGGTACCTCTATCTGGATTGTGTTCTGATTTTAGTACCTCCATCTGGATTGTACTCTGATTTTAGTACCTCCATCTGGATTGTACTCTGATTTTAGTACCTCTATCTGGATTGTACTCTGATTTTGGTACCTCTATCTGGATTGTACTATGATTTTAGTACTTCTATCTGGATTGTACTCTGATTTTAGTACTTCCATCTGGATTGTACTCTGATTTTAGTACTTCTATCTGGATTGTACTCTGATTTTAGTACTTCTGTCTGGATTGTACTCTGATTTTAGTACCTCTATCTGGATTGTACTCTGATTTTAGTACCTCTATCTGGATTGTACTCTGATTTTAGTACCTCTATCTGGATTGTACTCTGATTTTGGTACCTCTATCTGGATTGCACTCTGATTTTGGTACCTCTATCTGGATTGTACTCTGATTTTGGTGCTTCTGTCTGGATTGTACTCTGATTTTAGTACTTCTGTCTGGATTGTACTCTGATTTTGGTACTTCCATCTGGATTGTACTCTGATTTTAGTACTTCTGTCTGGATTGTACTCTGATTTTAGTACTTCTATCTGGATTGTACTCTGATTTTAGTACTTCCATCTGGATTGTACTCTGATTTTAGTACCTCTATCTGGATTGTACTCTGATTTTAGTACCTCTATCTGGATTGTACTCTGATTTTAGTACCTCTATCTGGATTGTACTCTGATTTTGGTGCTTCTATCTGGATTGTACTCTGATTTTGGTACTTCCATCTGGATTGTACTCTGATTTTAGTACCTCTATCTGGATTGTACTCTGATTTTGGTACCTCTATCTGGATTGTACTCTGATTTTGGTACCTCTATCTGGATTGTACTCTGATTTTAGTACCTCTATCTGGATTGTACTCTGATTTTAGTACCTATATCTGGATTGTACTCTGATTTTGGTACCTCTATCTGGATTGTACTCTGATTTTAGTACCTCTATCTGGATTGTACTCTGATTTTGGTACTTCTATCTGGATTGTACTCTGATTTTGGTACCTCTATCTGGATTGTACTCTGATTTTGGTACCTCTATCTGGATTGTACTCTGATTTTAGTACTTCTATCTGGATTGTACTCTGATTTTGGTACCTCTATCTGGATTGTGTTCTGATTTTAGTACCTCCATCTGGATTGTACTCTGATTTTAGTACCTCCATCTGGATTGTACTCTGATTTTAGTACCTCTATCTGGATTGTACTCTGATTTTGGTACCTCTATCTGGATTGTACTCTGATTTTAGTACTTCTATCTGGATTGTACTCTGATTTTAGTACTTCCATCTGGATTGTACTCTGATTTTGGTACCTCTATCTGGATTGTACTCTGATTTTGGTACCTCTATCTGGATTGTACTCTGATTTTGGTACCTCAATCTGGATTGTACTCTGATTTTAGTACCTCTATCTGGATTGTACTCTGATTTTGGTACCTCTATCTGGATTGTACTCTGATTTTGGTACCTCTATCTGGATTGTACTCTGATTTTGGTACCTCTATCTGGATTGTACTCTGATTTTGGTACCTCAATCTGGATTGTACTCTGATTTTGGTACCTCTATCTGGATTGTACTCTGATTTTGGTACCTCTATCTGGATTGTACTCTGATTTTAGTACTTCTATCTGGATTGTGTTCTGATTTTAGTACCTCTATCTGGATTGTACTCTGATTTTGGTACCTCTATCTGGATTGTACTCTGATTTTGGTACCTCAATCTGGATTGTACTCTGATTTTAGTACCTCTATCTGGATTGTACTCTGATTTTGGTACCTCTATCTGGATTGTACTCTGATTTTGGTACCTCTATCTGGATTGTACTCTGATTTTGGTACCTCTATCTGGATTGTACTCTGATTTTAGTACTTCTATCTGGATTGTGTTCTGATTTTAGTACCTCTATCTGGATTGTACTCTGATTTTGGTACCTCTATCTGGATTGTACTCTGATTTTAGTACTTCTATCTGGATTGTGTTCTGATTTTAGTACCTCTATCTGGATTGTACTCTGATTTTGGTACCTCTATCTGGATTGTACTCTGATTTTAGTACTTCTATCTGGATTGTGTTCTGATTTTAGTACCTCTATCTGGATTGTACTCTGATTTTGGTACCTCTATCTGGATTGTACTCTGATTTTAGTACTTCTATCTGGATTGTGTTCTGATTTTAGTACCTCTATCTGGATTGTACTCTGATTTTGGTACCTCTATCTGGATTGTACTCTGATTTTAGTACTTCTATCTGGATTGTGTTCTGATTTTAGTACCTCTATCTGGATTGTACTCTGATTTTGGTACCTCTATCTGGATTGTACTCTGATTTTGGTACCTCAATCTGGATTGTACTCTGATTTTAGTACCTCTATCTGGATTGTACTCTGATTTTGGTACCTCTATCTGGATTGTACTCTGATTTTGGTACCTCTATCTGGATTGTACTCTGATTTTGGTACCTCTATCTGGATTGTACTCTGATTTTAGTACTTCTATCTGGATTGTGTTCTGATTTTAGTACCTCTATCTGGATTGTACTCTGATTTTGGTACCTCTATCTGGATTGTACTCTGATTTTAGTACTTCTATCTGGATTGTGTTCTGATTTTAGTACCTCTATCTGGATTGTACTCTGATTTTGGTACCTCTATCTGGATTGTACTCTGATTTTGGTACCTCAATCTGGATTGTACTCTGATTTTAGTACTTCTATCTGGATTGTGTTCTGATTTTAGTACCTCTATCTGGATTGTACTCTGATTTTGGTACCTCTATCTGGATTGTACTCTGATTTTGGTACCTCTATCTGGATTGTACTCTGATTTTAGTACTTCTATCTGGATTGTGTTCTGATTTTAGTACCTCTATCTGGATTGTACTCTGATTTTGGTACCTCTATCTGGATTGTACTCTGATTTTGGTACCTCAATCTGGATTGTACTCTGATTTTAGTACCTCTATCTGGATTGTACTCTGATTTTGGTACCTCTATCTGGATTGTACTCTGATTTTAGTACTTCTATCTGGATTGTGTTCTGATTTTAGTACCTCTATCTGGATTGTACTCTGATTTTGGTACCTCTATCTGGATTGTACTCTGATTTTGGTACCTCAATCTGGATTGTACTCTGATTTTAGTACTTCTATCTGGATTGTGTTCTGATTTTAGTACCTCTATCTGGATTGTACTCTGATTTTGGTACCTCTATCTGGATTGTACTCTGATTTTGGTACCTCTATCTGGATTGTACTCTGATTTTAGTACTTCTATCTGGATTGTGTTCTGATTTTAGTACCTCTATCTGGATTGTACTCTGATTTTGGTACCTCTATCTGGATTGTACTCTGATTTTGGTACCTCAATCTGGATTGTACTCTGATTTTAGTACCTCTATCTGGATTGTACTCTGATTTTGGTACCTCTATCTGGATTGTACTCTGATTTTGGTACCTCTATCTGGATTGTACTCTGATTTTGGTACCTCTATCTGGATTGTACTCTGATTTTAGTACTTCTATCTGGATTGTGTTCTGATTTTAGTACCTCTATCTGGATTGTACTCTGATTTTGGTACCTCTATCTGGATTGTACTCTGATTTTAGTACTTCTATCTGGATTGTGTTCTGATTTTAGTACCTCTATCTGGATTGTACTCTGATTTTGGTACCTCTATCTGGATTGTACTCTGATTTTAGTACTTCTATCTGGATTGTGTTCTGATTTTAGTACCTCTATCTGGATTGTACTCTGATTTTGGTACCTCTATCTGGATTGTGTTCTGATTTTAGTACCTCTATCTGGATTGTACTCTGATTTTAGTACCTCTATCTGGATTGTGTTCTGATTTTAGTACTTCTATCTGGATTGTGTTCTGATTTTAGTACCTCTATCTGGATTGTACTCTGATTTTAGTACCTCTATCTGGATTGTACTCTGATTTTAGTACCTCTATCTGGAATGTACTCTGATTTTAGTACCTCTATCTGGATTGTACTCTGATTTTGGTACCTCTATCTGGATTGTACTCTGATTTTAGTACTTCTATCTGGATTGTGTTCTGATTTTAGTACCTCTATCTGGATTGTACTCTGATTTTGGTACCTCTATCTGGATTGTACTCTGATTTTGGTACCTCAATCTGGATTGTACTCTGATTTTAGTACCTCTATCTGGATTGTACTCTGATTTTGGTACCTCTATCTGGATTGTACTCTGATTTTGGTACCTCTATCTGGATTGTACTCTGATTTTGGTACCTCTATCTGGATTGTACTCTGATTTTAGTACTTCTATCTGGATTGTGTTCTGATTTTAGTACCTCTATCTGGATTGTACTCTGATTTTGGTACCTCTATCTGGATTGTACTCTGATTTTAGTACTTCTATCTGGATTGTGTTCTGATTTTAGTACCTCTATCTGGATTGTACTCTGATTTTGGTACCTCTATCTGGATTGTACTCTGATTTTGGTACCTCAATCTGGATTGTACTCTGATTTTAGTACCTCTATCTGGATTGTACTCTGATTTTGGTACCTCTATCTGGATTGTACTCTGATTTTGGTACCTCTATCTGGATTGTACTCTGATTTTGGTACCTCTATCTGGATTGTACTCTGATTTTGGTACCTCAATCTGGATTGTACTCTGATTTTGGTACCTCTATCTGGATTGTACTCTGATTTTGGTACCTCTATCTGGATTGTACTCTGATTTTAGTACTTCTATCTGGATTGTGTTCTGATTTTAGTACCTCTATCTGGATTGTACTCTGATTTTAGTACCTCTATCTGGATTGTACTCTGATTTTAGTACCTCTATCTGGATTGTACTCTGATTTTAGTACCTCTATCTGGATTGTACTCTGATTTTAGTACCTCTATCTGGATTGTACTCTGATTTTAGTACCTCTATCTGGATTGTACTCTGATTTTAGTACCTCTATCTGGATTGTACTCTGATTTTAGTACCTCTATCTGGATTGTACTCTGATTTTAGTACTTCTATCTGGATTGTACTCTGATTTTAGTACCTCTATCTGGATTGTACTCTGATTTTAGTACCTCTATCTGGATTGTACTCTGATTTTGGTACCTCTATCTGGATTGTACTCTGATTTTAGTACCTATATCTGGATTGTACTCTGATTTTGGTACCTCTATCTGGATTGTACTCTGATTTTGGTACTTCTATCTGGATTGTACTCTGATTTTGGTACCTCTATCTGGATTGTACTCTGATTTTGGTACCTCTATCTGGATTGTACTCTGATTTTAGTACTTCTATCTGGATTGTACTCTGATTTTGGTACCTCTATCTGGATTGTACTCTGATTTTGGTACCTCCATCTGGATTGTGTTCTGATTTTAGTACTTCCATCTGGATTGTACTCTGATTTTAGTACCTTTATCTGGATTGTACTCTGATTTTGGTACTTCTGTCTGGATTGTACTCTGATTTTGGTACCTCTATCTGGATTGTACTCTGATTTTGGTACCTCTATCTGGATTGTACTCTGATTTTGGTACCTCTATCTGGATTGTACTCTGATTTTGGTACCTCTATCTGGATTGTACTCTGATTTTAGTACCTATATCTGGATTGTACTCTGATTTTGGTACCTCTATCTGGATTGTACTCTGATTTTAGTACCTCTATCTGGATTGTACTCTGATTTTGGTACCTCTATCTGGATTGTACTCTGATTTTGGTACCTCTATCTGGATTGTACTCTGATTTTAGTACTTCTATCTGGATTGTACTCTGATTTTAGTACCTCTATCTGGATTGTACTCTGATTTTGGTGCTTCTGTCTGGATTGTACTCTGATTTTAGTACTTCTATCTGGATTGTACTCTGATTTTAGTACCTCTATCTGGATTGTACTCTGATTCTGGTACTTCTGTCTGGATTGTACTCTGATTTTAGTACTTCTGTCTGGATTGTACTCTGATTTTGGTGCTTCTGTCTGGATTGTACTCTGATTTTAGTACCTCTATCTGGATTGTACTCTGATTTTAGTACCTCTATCTGGATTGTACTCTGATTTTGGTACCTCTATCTGGATTGTACTCTGATTTTGGTGCTTCTGTCTGGATTGTACTCTGATTTTAGTACTTCTCTCTGGATTGTACTCTGATTTTGGTACTTCCATCTGGATTGTACTCTGATTTTAGTAATTCTGTCTGGATTGTGTTCTGATTTTGGTACTTCTGTCTGGATTGTACTCTGATTTTAGTACCTCTATCTGGATTGTACTCTGATTTTAGTACCTCTATCTGGATTGTACTCTGATTTTGGTACCTCTATCTGGATTGTACTCTGATTTTGGTGCTTCTGTCTGGATTGTACTCTGATTTTAGTACTTCTGTCTGGATTGTACTCTGATTTTGGTACTTCCATCTGGATTGTACTCTGATTTTAGTACTTCTGTCTGGATTGTACTCTGATTTTGGTACCTCTATCTGGATTGTACTCTGATTTGGTACCTCTATCTGGATTGTACTCTGATTTTAGTACTTCTATCTGGATTGTACTCTGATTTTGGTACCTCTATCTGGATTGTGTTCTGATTTTAGTACCTCTATCTGGATTGTACTCTGATTTTAGTACCTCCATCTTGATTGTACTCTGATTTTGTTACCTCTATCTGGATTGTACTCTGATTTTGGTACCTTTATCTGGATTGTACTCTGATTTTGGTGCTTCTGTCTGGATTGTGTTCTGATTTTAGTACCTCTATCTGGATTGTGTTCTGATTTTAGTACCTCCATCTTGATTGTACTCTGATTTTGTTACCTCTATCTGGATTGTACTCTGATTTTGGTACCTTTATCTGGATTGTACTCTGATTTTAGTACCTATATCTGGATTGTACTCTGATTTTGGTACCTCTATCTGGATTGTACTCTGATTTTAGTACCTCTATCTGGATTGTACTCTGATTTTGGTACCTCTATCTGGATTGTACTCTGATTTTGGTACCTCTATCTGGATTGTACTCTGATTTTAGTACTTCTATCTGGATTGTACTCTGATTTTAGTACCTCTATCTGGATTGTACTCTGATTTTGGTGCTTCTGTCTGGATTGTACTCTGATTTTAGTACTTCTATCTGGATTGTACTCTGATTTTAGTACCTCTATCTGGATTGTACTCTGATTTTGGTACTTCTGTCTGGATTGTACTCTGATTTTAGTACTTCTGTCTGGATTGTACTCTGATTTTGGTACTTCCATCTGGATTGTACTCTGATTTTAGTACCTCTATCTGGATTGTACTCTGATTTTGGTACCTCTATCTGGATTGTACTCTGATTTTGGTGCTTCTGTCTGGATTGTACTCTGATTTTAGTACTTCTGTCTGTATTGTACTCTGATTTTGGTACTTCCATCTGGATTGTACTCTGATTTTAGTACTTCTGTCTGGATTGTGTTCTGATTTTGGTACTTCTGTCTGGATTGTACTCTGATTTTAGTACCTCTATCTGGATTGTACTCTGATTTTAGTACCTCTATCTGGATTGTACTCTGATTTTGGTACCTCTATCTGGATTGTACTCTGATTTTGGTGCTTCTGTCTGGATTGTACTCTGATTTTAGTACTTCTGTCTGGATTGTACTCTGATTTTGGTACTTCCATCTGGATTGTACTCTGATTTTAGTACTTCTGTCTGGATTGTGTTCTGATTTTGGTACTTCTGTCTGGATTGTACTCTGATTTTAGTACCTCTATCTGGATTGTACTCTGATTTTAGTACCTCTATCTGGATTGTACTCTGATTTTGGTACCTCTATCTGGATTGTACTCTGATTTTGGTGCTTCTGTCTGGATTGTACTCTGATTTTAGTACTTCTGTCTGGATTGTACTCTGATTTTGGTACTTCCATCTGGATTGTACTCTGATTTTAGTACTTCTGTCTGGATTGTGTTCTGATTTTGGTACTTCTGTCTGGATTGTACTCTGATTTTAGTACCTCTATCTGGATTGTACTCTGATTTTAGTACCTCTATCTGGATTGTACTCTGATTTTGGTACCTCTATCTGGATTGTACTCTGATTTTGGTGCTTCTGTCTGGATTGTACTCTGATTTTAGTACTTCTGTCTGGATTGTACTCTGATTTTGGTACTTCCATCTGGATTGTACTCTGATTTTAGTACTTCTGTCTGGATTGTACTCTGATTTTATTACCTCTATCTGGATTGTACTCTGATTTTAGTACCTCTATCTGGATTGTACTCTGATTTTAGTACCTATATCTGGATTGTACTCTGATTTTAGTACCTCCATCTGGATTGTACTCTGAATTTGGTACCTCTATCTGGATTGTACTCTGATTTTGGTACTTCTATCTGGATTGTGTTCTGATTTTAGTACCTCTATCTGGATTGTACTCTGATTTTGGTACCTCTATCTGGATTGTACTCTGATTTTGGTACTTCTATCTGGATTGTACTCTGATTTTGGTACCTCTATCTGGATTGTACTCTGATTTTGGTGCTTCTATCTGGATTGTACTCTGATTTTGGTACTTCCATCTGGATTGTACTCTGATTTTAGTACCTCTATCTGGATTGTACTCTAATTTTGGTACTTCTGTCTGGATTGTACTCTGATTTTGGTACCTCTATCTGGATTGTACTCTGATTTTGGTACCTCTATCTGGATTGTACTCTGATTTTGGTACCTCTATCTGGATTGTACTCTGATTTTAGTACCTCTATCTGGATTGTACTCTGATTTTAGTACCTATATCTGGATTGTACTCTGATTTTGGTACCTCTATCTGGATTGTACTCTGATTTTGGTACTTCTATCTGGATTGTACTCTGATTTTGGTACCTCTATCTGGATTGTACTCTGATTTTGGTACCTCTATCTGGATTGTACTCTGATTTTAGTACTTCTATCTGGATTGTACTCTGATTTTGGTACCTCTATCTGGATTGTACTCTGATTTTGGTACCTCTATCTGGATTGTACTCTGATTTTGGTACCTCTATCTGGATTGTACTCTGATTTTGGTACTTCCATCTGGATTGTGTTCTGATTTTAGTACCTCTATCTGGATTGTACTCTGATTTTGGTACCTCTATCTGGATTGTACTCTGATTTTGGTACCTCTATCTGGATTGTACTCTGATTTTAGTACTTCTATCTGGATTGTACTCTGATTTTAGTACCTCTATCTGGATTGTACTCTGATTTTGGTGCTTCTGTATGGATTGTACTCTGATTTTAGTACTTCTATCTGGATTATACTCTGATTTTAGTACCTCTATCTGGATTGTACTCTGATTTTGGTACTTCTGTCTGGATTGTACTCTGATTTTAGTACCTCTATCTGGATTGTACTCTGATTTTGGTACTTCCATCTGGATTGTACTCTGATTTTAGTACCTCTATCTGGATTGTACGCTGATTTTAGTACCTCTATCTGGATTGTACTCTGATTTTAGTACCTCTATCTGGATTGTACTCTGATTTTGGTACCTCTATCTGGATTGTACTCTGATTTTGGTACCTCTATCTGGATTGTACTCTGATTTTAGTACTTCTATCTGGATTGTACTCTGATTTTGGTACCTCTATCTGGATTGTACTCTGATTTTGGTACCTCTATCTGGATTGTACTCTGATTTTGGTACCTCTATCTGGATTGTACTCTGATTTTGGTACTTCCATCTGGATTGTGTTCTGATTTTAGTACCTCTATCTGGATTGTACTCTGATTTTGGTACCTCTATCTGGATTGTACTCTGATTTTGGTACCTCTATCTGGATTGTACTCTGATTTTAGTACTTCTATCTGGATTGTACTCTGATTTTAGTACCTCTATCTGGATTGTACTCTGATTTTGGTGCTTCTGTATGGATTGTACTCTGATTTTAGTACTTCTATCTGGATTATACTCTGATTTTAGTACCTCTATCTGGATTGTACTCTGATTTTGGTACTTCTGTCTGGATTGTACTCTGATTTTAGTACCTCTATCTGGATTGTACTCTGATTTTGGTACTTCCATCTGGATTGTACTCTGATTTTAGTACCTCTATCTGGATTGTACGCTGATTTTAGTACCTCTATCTGGATTGTACTCTGATTTTAGTACCTCTATCTGGATTGTACTCTGATTTTGGTACCTCTATCTGGATTGTACTCTGATTTTAGTACCTCTATCTGGATTGTACTCTGATTTTGGTACCTCTATCTGGATTGTACTCTGATTTTAGTACCTCTATCTGGATTGTACTCTGATTTTAGTACCTCTATCTGGATTGTACTCTGATTTTGGTACTTCCATCTGGATTGTACTCTGATTTTAGTACTTCTATCTGGATTGTACTCTGATTTTGGTACCTCTATCTGGATTGTACTCTGATTTTGGTACCTCTATCTGGATTGTACTCTGATTTTGGTGCTTCTGTCTGGATTGTACTCTGATTTTGGTACCTCTATCTGGATTGTACTCTGATTTTAGTACCTCTATCTGGATTGTACTCTGATTTTGGTACCTCTATCTGGATTGTACTCTGATTTTGGTACTTCTATCTGGATTGTACTCTGATTTTAGTACTTCCATCTGGATTGTACTCTGATTTTAGTACCTCTATCTGGATTGTACTCTGATTTTAGTACTTCTGTCTGGATTGTACTCTGATTTTAGTACTTCTATCTGGATTGTACTCTGATTTTAGTACCTCTATCTGGATTGTACTCTGATTTTAGTACCTCTATCTGGATTGTACTCTGATTTTGGTACCTCTATCTGGATTGTACTCTGATTTTAGTACCTCTATCTGGATTGTACTCTGATTTTGGTACCTCTATCTGGATTGTACTCTGATTTTAGTACCTCTATCTGGATTGTACTCTGATTTTGGTACTTCTGTCTGGATTGTACTCTGATTTTAGTACTTCTGTCTGGATTGTACTCTGATTTTAGTACCTCTATCTGGATTGTACTCTGATTTTAGTACTTCTGTCTGGATTGTACACTGATTTTAGTACTTCTATCTGGATTGTACTCTGATTTTGGTACCTCTATCTGGATTGTACTCTGATTTTAGTACCTCTATCTGGATTGTACTCTGATTTTGGTACTTCTATCTGGATTGTGTTCTGATTTTAGTACCTCTATCTGGATTGTACTCTGATTTTAGTACTTCTATCTGGATTGTACTCTGATTTTAGTACCTCTATCTGGATTGTACTCTGATTTTGGTACTTCTATCTGGATTGTACTCTGATTTTAGTACCTCTATCTGGATTGTACTCTGATTTTAGTACCTCTATCTGGATTGTACTCTGATTTTAGTACCTCTATCTGGATTGTACTCTGATTTTGGTACCTCTATCTGGATTGTACTCTGATTTTAGTACCTCTATCTGGATTGTACTCTGATTTTGGTACCTCTATCTGGATTGTACTCTGATTTTAGTACCTCTATCTGGATTGTATTCTAATTTTGGTACCTCTATCTGGATTGTACTCTGATTTTGGTACTTCTGTCTGGATTGTACTCTGATTTTAGTACCTCTATCTGGATTGTGTTCTGATTTTAGTACCTCTATCTGGATTGTGTTCTGATTTTAGTACCTCTATCTGGATTGTACTCTGATTTTAGTACCTCTATCTGGATTGTACTCTGATTTTGGTGCTTCTGTCTGGATTGTACTCTGATTTTAGTACCTCTATCTGGATTGTACTCTGATTTTGGTACCTCTATCTGGATTGTACTCTGATTTTAGTACCTCTATCTGGATTGTACTCTGATTTTAGTACCTCTATCTGGATTGTACTCTGATTTTGGTACTTCCATCTGGATTGTACTCTGATTTTAGTACTTCTATCTGGATTGTACTCTGATTTTGGTACCTCTATCTGGATTGTACTCTGATTTTAGTACCTCTATCTGGATTGTACTCTGATTTTGGTACCTCTATCTGGATTGTACTCTGATTTTAGTACCTCTATCTGGATTGTACTCTGATTTTGGTACCTCTATCTGGATTGTACTCTGATTTTGGTACTTCTGTCTGGATTGTACTCTGATTTTAGTACCTCTATCTGGATTGTGTTCTGATTTTAGTACCTCTATCTGGATTGTGTTCTGATTTTAGTACCTCTATCTGGATTGTACTCTGATTTTAGTACCTCTATCTGGATTGTACTCTGATTTTGGTACCTCTATCTGGATTGTACTCTGATTTTGGTACTTCTGTCTGGATTGTACTCTGATTTTAGTACTTCTATCTGGATTGTACTCTGATTTTAGTACCTCTATCTGGATTGTACTCTGATTTTGGTACCTCTATCTGGATTGTACTCTGATTTTGGTGCTTCTGTCTGGATTGTACTCTGATTTTAGTACCTCTATCTGGATTGTACTCTGATTTTGGTACCTCTATCTGGATTGTACTCTGATTTTAGTACCTCTATCTGGATTGTACTCTGATTTTAGTACCTCTATCTGGATTGTACTCTGATTTTGGTACTTCCATCTGGATTGTACTCTGATTTTAGTACTTCTATCTGGATTGTACTCTGATTTTGGTACCTCTATCTGGATTGTACTCTGATTTTGGTACCTCTATCTGGATTGTACTCTGATTTTGGTGCTTCTGTCTGGATTGTACTCTGATTTTGGTACCTCTATCTGGATTGTACTCTGATTTTAGTACCTCTATCTGGATTGTACTCTGATTTTGGTACCTCTATCTGGATTGTACTCTGATTTTGGTACTTCTATCTGGATTGTACTCTGATTTTAGTACTTCCATCTGGATTGTACTCTGATTTTAGTACCTCTATCTGGATTGTACTCTGATTTTAGTACTTCTATCTGGATTGTGTTCTGATTTTAGTACCTCTATCTGGATTGTACTCTGATTTTAGTACCTCTATCTGGATTGTACTCTGATTTTAGTACTTCTATCTGGATTGTACTCTGATTTTAGTACTTCTGTCTGGATTGTACTCTGATTTTGGTACCTCTATCTGGATTGTACTCTGATTTTAGTACTTCTATCTGGATTGTGTTCTGATTTTAGTACCTCCATCTTGATTGTACTCTGATTTTGGTACTTCTATCTGGATTGTACTCTGATTTTAGTACCTCTATCTGGATTGTACTCTGATTTTGGTACCTCTATCTGGATTGTACTCTGATTTTGGTACCTCTATCTGGATTGTACTCTGATTTTGGTACCTCTATCTGGATTGTACTCTGATTTTGGTGCTTCTGTCTGGATTGTACTCTGATTTTAGTACTTCTATCTGGATTGTACTCTGATTTTGGTACCTCTATCTGGATTGTACTCTGATTTTGGTACTTCCATCTGGATTGTACTCTGATTTTAGTACCTCTATCTGGATTGTACTCTGATTTTAGTACCTCTATCTGGATTGTACTCTGATTTTGGTACCTCTATCTGGATTGTACTCTGATTTTGGTGCTTCTGTCTGGATTGTACTCTGATTTTAGTACTTCCATCTGGATTGTACTCTGATTTTAGTACCTCTATCTGGATTGTACTCTGATTTTGGTACTTTCATCTGGATTGTACTCTGATTTTAGTACTTCTATCTGGATTGTACTCTGATTTTGGTACCTCTATCTGGATTGTACTCTGATTTTGGTACTTCCATCTGGATTGTACTCTGATTTTAGTACTTCTGTCTGGATTGTACTCTGATTTTGGTACCTCTATCTGGATTGTACTCTGATTTTGGTGCTTCTATCTGGATTGTACTCTGATTTTGGTGCTTCTGTCTGGATTGTACTCTGCTTTTAGTACCTCTATCTGGATTGTACTCTGATTTTGGTACCTCTATCTGGATTGTACTCTGATTTTGGTACCTCTATCTGGATTGTACTCTGATTTTAGTACCTCTATCTGGATTGTACTCTGATTTTAGTACCTCTATCTGGATTGTACTCTGATTTTGGTACTTCCATCTGGATTGTACTCTGATTTTAGTACCTCTATTTGGATTATACTCTGATTTTAGTACCTCTATCTGGATTGTACTCTGATTTTAGTACCTCTATCTGGATTGTACTCTGATTTTGGTACCTCTATCTGGATTGTACTCTGATTTTAGTACCTCTATCTGGATTGTACTCTGATTTTGGTACCTCTATCTGGATTGTACTCTGATTTTAGTACTTCTATCTGGATTGTACTCTGATTTTGGTACCTCTATCTGGATTGTACTCTGATTTTGGTACTTCTATCTGGATTGTACTCTGATTTTGGTACCTCTATCTGGATTGTACTCTGATTTTAGTACCTCCATCTGGATTGTACTCTGATTTTAGTACTTCTGTCTGGATTGTACTCTGATTTTAGTACCTCTATCTGGATTGTACTCTGATTTTGGTACCTCTATCTGGATTGTACTCTGATTTTGGTACTTCCATCTGGATTGTACTCTGATTTTGGTGCTTCTGTCTGGATTGTACTCTGATTTTAGTACCTCTATCTGGATTGTACTCTGATTTTGGTACCTCTATCTGGATTGTACTCTGATTTTAGTACCTCTATCTGGATTGTACTCTGATTTTAGTACCTCTATCTGGATTGTACTCTGATTTTGGTACTTCTGTCTGGATTGTACTCTGATTTTAGTACTTCTATTTGGATTGTACTCTGATTTTAGTACTTCTGTCTGGATTGTACTCTGATTTTGGTACTTCTATCTGGATTGCAATTTTTTTATAAACGTAAGAGAAAAGCGAAGGGACAAACAAAAATGGATAATGCAGAGACACTTGCAATATTGGGAACACAGGACAGTAAACACAACACAGAAAACAAAAAGGATGAACAACACAGAAAACTAAAAGGATGAACAACACGGATCCTATCGAAAACCGGGGTGAACCCAGGTGCTCCCGAAGGGTAAGCAGTCCATGCCTCTTATAAAACAACCACCATTTGTATTGACCTTCTACTTAAATCTTTGTACACAGAGCAAGTGAGAATATAAACATAACTACCTTGTGCACAAACTAAATAAGAATATACGGATTTTGGTTTGTTTTGTAGGTAGTACATGCAGAGACAAAAAACATTGTCCGTGTCAAAATAACGGAACATGTAATGAATGTCAGAGAAAAGCTGGAATAGTCACCTGCATTTGTCCAAATGGTTTGTGTTACTAATTTTTGGAACTAGAATTTTCAGTTACTAAGTAATTGATTAGGATGTCCTCACTTTTGACTTTTACTAATCTTCTCAAAAATGTTCCATAGCGGAATATACAGTTCCAAGTTTGATTGGAAGTGTTGACAAAATGTAATCATTTCAATCACAAAAGCAGCAACGTTTATTTAATAAATTTCAATTATTAGTTCTCTCTGAACTATCAATGAATGGGTCGATAACAATGGTCCATATGATTAGTTTCGTGCCTGTTTAGATGACATTGTTTTCAAAAATCTACAGACGATATCTAGGTTACATGACAACGTTTACAAATCATTCGTGTGTGAATGTACTCATGTTTCAAGAAATAGTACAATATTTTTTTTACACCGTTTCGTTTTGAATAATAGGTAATAATGGAAGTTTTGTTTTAATGACTGATAAATGTATCTTTGGAAATTTATAGCTTGAAAAGGAGGGCTGTATCCTAGGTCGGATTTCTTTCAATATCGGCAAATGCGCATAGGAATATTTTACCCCGCCATTACGAATATGACCAATCATACTGCATAAGTTGTAATGCAAGTTACATCAACCTTGATGTATGCAGCTTGTATCTTGATAATTGTCTGTTTACACAATAAATCAAGTTTCATGTTATTTCATGTAGTTTGTTTACTATCAGTTCCCGCCAAAATGGAGAATTCTTAAGATGAAAAAATACTTATTCCAGTATGTATTTTGTTAATTGTTGCTGGAATTCAGCAATGCAGACGGAACCGTTTTGGAAGATTATAGATTTGACCATGAAGCGCTAGGAGAAAACAACATGATACATACCATGCCTTAAAATATAAGAATTGTCAGCTTAAGATACAAATGGTCTTAAAACCTTTTTGAGAATGTTTATGGCTACCTTTAATGAACTGCTTGAGATGGTAACATCTATAAATGTTATGAGCTTCATGACACAAGTTTTGACTATAAGAGTAAGATGGCGGGTGTCTTATGGGAGACAGGAACTGTTTACCCTTTGCTATCACCTGGGTTCACACTCGATGTTTGGTGGGGTCTGTGTTGATCATTCTTTAAGTCGTCGGTGTTTTGTTGTGTCTTTGTGTTTTGTTTGTTCTGTGTCTTGTGTGCCCAGTGTTGCCAGTGTCTTTCGGTTGTCTATTCTTTGTTGCCAGTGTCTTTCGGTTGTCTATTCTTTGTTGCCCGTGTCTTTCGGTTGTCTATTCTTTGTTGCCAGTGTCTTTCGGTTGTCTATTCTTTGTTGCCAGTGTCTTTCGGTTGTCTATTCTTTGTTGCCAGTGTCTTTCGGTTGTCTATTCTTTGTTGCCCGTGTCTTTCGGTTGTCTATTCTTTGTTGCCAGTGTCCTTCGGTTGTCTATTCTTTGTTGCCAGTGTCTTTCGGTTGTCTATTCTTTGTTGCCAGTGTCTTTCGGTTGTCTATTCTTTGTTGCCAGTGTCTTTCGGTTGTCTATTCTTTGTTGCCAGTGTCTTTCGGTTGTCTATTCTTTGTTGCCCGTGTCTTTCGGTTGTCTATTCTTTGTTGCCAGTGTCCTTCGGTTGTCTATTCTTTGTTGCCAGTGTCTTTCGGTTGTCTATTCTTTGTTGCCAGTGTCTTTCGGGTGTCTATTCTTTGTTGCCCGTGTCTTTCGGTTGTCTATTCTTTGTTGCCAGTGTCTTTCGGTTGTCTATTCTTTGTTGCCAGTGTCTTTCGGTTGTCTATTCTTTGTTGCCAGTGTCTTTCGGGTGTCTATTCTTTGTTGCCAGTGTCTTTCGGGTGTCTATTCTTTGTTGCCCCTTCGGTTTTCTCTAGCGTTTATTTAAATTAATATATGTGTTATTGGTCGCTAGTAATTTATGTTTAACTCTTATTCAAATTTTTCGTTTCGGGGCGTATCGCCTTATTGGTCGCTAGCTTCAGTCCGTCAAAAAAATGACATTTTCTATAAGTGTACTTAATAAAGGTAAGACGGACGTCATAATATTTCCATTAGTGCGTTTCCGGCGTAATTTTTCTGAATTAATTATGCCGGTCATTATTTTTATTCCAATTTTGAAATATAAACTAACAATTAGACACTTTTATGCCAAATTATTATGATAAATCATTATTTTAATTATTTTTTTTATTTTTATTTTTTTAGGAACAACTGGTACCTACTGCACAAAAATATCAGTGAGTATAGTACAGAAATGAAATTTAAACATTCTAATTTACAGGCCAAGTTATCATCCAATATTGTTAGCGTTTTTTAGAATAATGTTATCTGCTAATTTCTAGATTTGTAAACTACAAATGTATTATTATTTTCAGTGTATGAACTACAAATATATTATTATTTTCAGTGTATATACTTGTTTGATTTATCATTGCCATTTATATAAATAAAGTAGATACATACAGAGGATTTAGACGAGGAGGCTTAATAATTCGTCATTATGCTAAGCGAATTGGTGTTTCGGTGCACCAATGGTATGAGTACGAATCCTGCTACTATTTTAGTTAACACTTGCTAAATAATTGGAAAAACAATGGTTTCATGTTGAAAAGGAGGCGATTATTTCAAAAATTATTTGTCGTAAAACATTATTTTACTTGTCTATTCTAAACGAATTAAGTAAAACAAATCTAAGATTTAATGACTTATTAATAATATAAAGAAAAAGAAGTAATACCCAACATAATATGTATTCTCTCGACTTATGGATGCAGGCGAGTAAATCTTACAGTGATTTTTTTTATACGGAAAAGAAATATTTGATAATGTTTACCAATGGTATACAATTAATATGTTTGTTTGCTCCTTTTTCTGAATTAAATTCTATACTTTTACCAATTTCAGAAACGACTTTGTCATCGTGCAAATAATCCAGAGGACATTTTAGGATTAAGTGGTTGTAATGTTACCAATAATATATCGTGTATGTCTATGGAATATTCCACCAGTGTCCTAGTTTGTGAACTTACAGGTAACTTTATGTTCTCTTCCTCCAAAATAAAAGTGCCAATCCATATACTAGATATATTATGGTAGATGTCAGCTTATTTAATAGTTACATGAGTGAAACATATTGGTCAAATTACTTTATGAAAAATGTACATGTTAAAGACAAAGAACTATTTAATACAATCGTTTGTAAATACCAAAGGGGTAAGCAGAAGCATCGATGAAGGACAGACAAAACAATGGCCTACAGAAAAATGACAAAAAAACAAACAGTGGTCGACAAAACACTACACAGAAAACTAAAGATTGAGCAACACAAAAAAGAGAGTTAATAGTTCCTGCTCCACTCGTGGCACCGTCCTGATACTCATAAAAACATGAGTAGTTTGACTCCAGGGGACATTTTGTAATCAAGTTAATAGAATGAACACCCCCTTTCTGTTGATTATTTATATTTTGGAAAAGAGGCATTTCTATTAAACTATACATCAAATATTATAGAATTAATTGTATGCAATTTGATTATAAATGTTGAAATGCTATTTGATTACCACCCACATGTAGTCACTTACGTGATACTATATAAATAACACAAATACGAAAAATAACTTATGCATATACAAAAATATACAAGATCATTGAACAATCTTTAAAGGCATTCTCTGTAACATAGAACAGTTATTTGTGAATGAAATATATTTACTTGAAAAATACATTTGAGAAGCGATATTTATTAAGTCAATCATAACAAAGATAGGTCAGTCAGATTTGTTGTAAGCAAGACCATTTTACATTACGGTGAGTTATCATTGTTAGAGCAAATGAAAATAAGATTTGTTAAAGGCAAACCGGAACGTAAATATATAAGGTCCTTGGACAAACAAATGATGAATACATATTCTTTTTCAGAATTTTTCTTCTTTAAATGGCTTAATAAGAGAACTTTACCTTTTAAAGTATATCCATCTATAAAAAAGAATTAATGAGTCTTGCAATCACAAATGGGACTCAACATAGTTTCCTAATGACGGTCCAGTCTTTTTTCGCTATAGCTATCGAAGTTACATCGATTATTTTTATACTTGCTTAATTACTACTTTTTTACTAATTAATATATCAGCAAGCTTTTTTTTATACTAATTGATGTATCGGCAAGCTTTTTACTGATTAATGTATCGGCAGGCTTTTTTACTGATTAATATATCGGCAAGCTTTTTTACTGATAAATGTATCAGCAAGCCTTTTTACTGATTAATGTATCGGCAAGCTTTTTACTGATTAATGTATCGGCAGACTTTTTTACTGATTAATATATCGGCAAGCTTTTCTACTGATTAATATATCGGCAAGCTTTTTTACTGATTAAAATATCGGCAAGCTTTTTTACTGATAAATGTATCAGCAAGCCTTTTTACTGATTAATATATGGGCAAGCTTTTTTTCTGATTGATATATCGGCAAGCTTTTTTATTGATTAATGTATCGGCAAGCTTTTTTGACTGATTGATGTATCGGCAATCTTTTTTATACTGATTAATATATCGGCAAGCATTCTTACTGATTGATATATTGGCAAGCTTTTTTTACTGATTAACATATCGGCAAGCTTTTGTTCTGATTAATATATCAAGAAGCTTTTTTACTGACAAATGTATCGGCAATCTTTTTTTACTGATTAATATATCAACAAGCTTTTTTTTTTACTGATTACTATATCGGCAAGGGTATTTACTGATTAATGTATCGGCAAGCTTGTTTACTGATTAAAATATCAGTCAGGTTTTTTTTTGAAAAGTACACTTGTATCTATCACAAGTAATAGAATAGTGAGTTTCAAAAGAAATATTATCGATGTTCAAGACAAAATGACTTACAAAAACAATCCCACATGCCTCTATGAAAAAATGGTTGATACAAAGCCAAATTATTTACATGAAACAAAACAATCATGCATGTTTCCTTTATTTTTTGCAGACTTCTTAATACAGTATCCAAACTGTTCTGCAATGGGTGAAAATGGCAGAACAGAGTTTCAGAAGACTGAAGAAGGTAAACGTTAAATATATTATTCATTCAAACAATTGATAAATAAAGAAAATTATTATTACTTCACAATTTTTTACAATAACAAAAGTTTGGTTTTTGAAATGGAGACTTTTTTGATTGCCGTTGTTTGTTACATTATTGCTATGTATCCAGACAATCCCTACATTAGTATCCAGACAATCCCTACATTAGTATCCAGACAATCCCTACATTAGTATCCAGACAATCCCTACATTAGTATCCAGAAAATACCTACATTAGTATCCAGACAATCTCTACATTAGTATCCAGACAATCCCTACATTAGTATCCAGACAATCCCTACATTAGTATCCAGAAAATACCTACATTAGTATCCAGACAATCTCTACATTAGTATCCAGACAATCCCTACATTAGTATCCAGACAATCTCTACATTAGTATCCAGACAATCCCTACATTAGTATCCAGACAATCCCTACATTAGTATCCAGAAAATACCTACATTATTATCCAGACAATCTCTACATTAGTATCCAGACAATCCCTTCATTAGTATCCAGACAATCCCTACATTAGTATCCAGACAATCCCTACATTAGTATTCAGACAATCCCTTCATTAGTATCCAGACAATCCCTTCATTAGTATCCAGACAATCCCTACATTAGTATCAAGACAATCCCTACATTAGTATCCAGACAATCCCTACATTAGTATCCAGAAAATACCTACATTAGTATCCAGACAATCTCTACATTAGTATCCAGACAATCCCTACATTAGTATCCAGACAATCCCTACATTAGTATCCAGAAAATACCTACATTAGTATCCAGACAATCTCTACATTAGTATCCATACAATCCCTACATTAGTATCCAGACAATCTCTACATTAGTATCCAGACAATCCCTACATTAGTATCCAGACAATCCCTACATTAGTATCCAGAAAATACCTACATTATTATCCAGACAATCTCTACATTAGTATCCAGACAATCCCTACATTAGTATCCAGACAATCCCTACATTAGTATCCAGACAATCCCTACATTAGTATTCAGACAATCCCTTCATTAGTATCCAGACAATCCCTTCATTAGTATCCAGACAATCCCTACATTAGTATCCATACAATCCCTACATTAGTATCCAGAAAATCCCTACATTATTATCCAGACAATCCCTTCATTAGTATC